>CM026199.1:32458808-32653808 GCA_014839995.1 Xenentodon cancila | reverse complement strand
TGGCTGCATTTCGTCTGCAGACAGGAACTCTGAAGACGTAACTAAAAAGAAATGTGTCGTGTTCAATTTGCACATGTCAGTAAACTCTGAGATTCATGGTCTCGCTGTTCCTCTGCACGTTATTTACTTTTGTTAAGGGCTAATAAGAACTGACTTTTTACTAGTACTTATGAATTTGTGATTTTTATTCCTAATCTTTATAATGAATTCATATCAATTTTATTTATAAAGCGTCTATTACAGTGGTCTCCAGGATCTTTCCAGACACCAGAACATGACCCAGATCAATTATTACATAAACAACAGCAGGTAAAAACTCCCCTTTAAGAGGGAAGAAACCTGGACCAGGACCTGGATCATAAGAGGGAAGAAACCTGGACCAGGACCTGGATCATGAGGGGGAAGAAACATGGACCAGGACCTGGATCATGAGGGGGAAGAAACCTGGACCAGGACCTGGATCATAAGGGGGAAGAAACCTGGACCAGGACCTGGCTCATGAGGGGGAAGAAACCTGGACCAGGACCTGGATCATGAGGGGGAAGAAACATGGACCAGGACCTGGATCATGAGGGGGAAGAAACCTGGACCAGGACCTGGATCATAAGGGGGAAGAAACCTGGACCAGGACCTGGCTCATGAGGGGGAAGAAACCTGGACCAGGACCTGGATCATGAGGGGGAAGAAACCTGGACCAGGACCTGGATCATGAGGGGGAAGAAACCTGGACCAGGACCTGGATCATGAGGGGGAAGAAACCTGGACCAGGACCTGGATCATAAGGGGGAAGAAACCTGGACCAGGACCTGGATCATAAGGGGGACCCTCCTGGTGAAGACCAGCAGGTAGAACAGGAAGTAGAGAGAAGAGACAGACACGCCGTCAAAGGTACCAAAGACCAGATCCATCAGTATAATCATCTGTTAACTGGAGAACTGAGAGTTTTCTGTCCACCAGACTGGTACCTGGTTAGTTGGTGGACTACAGAGACCACTATCTAAACAGGTGTAGACAGCAGACACTGAGGTGGTCAGAGGTGGGACTGCAGGTCAGTGGATCATGTTGGTGCCCCCCTGCAGCAGGTCTACAGCAGCAGATCCAGATGAAGCTGTGTTGAAGACCAGCTGCTCCAGTCTGGTCCTGCAGCTGCAGCTGTGACTACTGGTCCTGACACACTAAAGTTTACACCAACTAGATGTTTTACTGAACACAAACGTTGGAAGTTTGGTTTTAAAGGTGGAGGTGGTGTCAGCCTCCTTCACCCAAACTGGAAGTTGGTTCCATAGTGATGGTTCCTGATAGCAGAAGACTCGTCCTCCAGATCTACATCTGGATCTTCTAGGAACTACAAGTAAACCTGCACCCTGAGAACGGAGAACTCTGTTAGGAACATGAGGAACCATCAGGTCTTGGAGAAAACCAGGAGTTTGAACGTTTAGGACCTTATACACAAGTAATAAAATTTTGAATTGGATTCTAAATTTTCCGGGGAGCCGATGGAGGGAAACTAAAACTGGAGAGACGTGGTCTCTTGTTGGTTCCTGTCAGCACTCGCGCTGCTGCATTTTGGATCATCTGGAGGATCTTCAGAGAATTCTGATCTTTGTGATATTACGGAGGTGATTTCAGATTAGATCTGATTTCCTTTATTAGTCAATGGGGAAATGTCCACTACCACAGCAGCAAGAGAAAAGGAAAAGGGTACCAAAATAAACAATGTAAACAATTAAAACAGTATATGCAGTTTTGTTTTCTTTTAATTTACATAATTTGATGTGATGTGGTGATAAAGTAGCTTAAAGAAAACAAGGCGGTACCTCTGAGCTAGGGAGCGGGCTGACACCAGGGGCAGGCAAGACGTCACCTTCTTTGGCAGGAACTCAGTCACCTGCGTCAACAGACCACCTGGACTGAGGGTCTCTCTGCAGGCCTGACACAAGACTGACACAGACAGTTACACGCCGTCGGTTAGCAGACGGTCCCCAAGTAGTTTCAGCCGGACCGCCCGCTGACGCCCGCTGACGCCCGCTGACGCCCGCTGACGCCCGCTGACGCCCGCTGACGCCCGCTGACGCCCGCTGACGCCCCCTGCCGCCCCCTGCCGCCCCCTGACGCCCGCTGACGCCCGCTGACGCCCCCTGCCGCCCCCTGACGCCCCCTGCTGCCCGCTGACACCCCCTGACGCCCCCTGACGCCCCCTGACGCCCCCTGACGCCCCCTGACGCCTCCTGCCGCCCCCTGACGCCCCCTGACGCCCCCTGACGCCCCCTGCCGCCCCCTGACGCCCCCTGCCGCCCCCTGACGCCCCCTGACGCCCCCTGACGCCCGCTGACGCCCCCTGACGCCCCCTGACGCCCGCTGACACCCCCTGCCGCCCCCTGACGCCCGCTGACGCCCCCTGCCGCCCGCTGACGCCCCCTGACGCCCCCTGACGCCCGCTGACGCCCCCTGCCGCCCCCTGACGCCCCCTGACGCCCGCTGACGCCCCCTGCCGTTTACCCCTGAGGTAAACGGAGAACAACACTAAACCACAGGCGTTAACAACAGGGCAACCAGACTGAAGAGGTCACGAGCCTCGTTTGCTTCACGTACAGGTTCAACTCCAGCTTCAGCTCCAAACTTCAGCTCAGTTGGTGACTGTGAAAGTGGCCCTTTTACATTTTTGGTGTATTCAGCTGATAGTTGTACAGACCTGGATAGATTATGATTCCTCACAGTCCTTACCCTCTTGGATGTGGACTGGGAGGCTCTCTATGAGCTTTGGATCCAGCCACCAGTGATCTTTGGGCTTCTGTCCACACGGCTCTGTGTTCTTACTGGTCTTTCCTGCTTCAGCAGACTCCTTCATCCACCCACAACATGGATGCTGGCATGCATCACCCTCCAAACTCCTCAGGGGGCCCTCCCTGCCGATGAGCTCTGTGGTGGGTCATTAAAAGGAGAATCAGAGGCTATACCAGGTGCTGGAGTCCTAACATCACTGTTCCTGCGTTTAAACCGTGTGTCAGTAAGTTTGTACTCATCTGCATGAACAGATGTGTCTTACTTACTGTTGTCTTGCAGGAAGCGAAGAGCATCCATGTAGCCGTTCTGACAGATTTCCGCCATTGCCTGCAGGTTTCCAACAACACTTTTTGAACGCCATGTCAGTTCAAGGTTAAGCTATTTCAAACAGAACTTTAACATCAAACGTGGTGACTAATAATACAAATTCAAAATAGAATTGTTATTGGCTCCCTTCACTGACTTCTGAGTTTTGGTGTAAAAACGTAAAAATCATCTGATCATAGTGGATGAAAAACAACGTAAACCTCTATTTCCTCCATGCCACTATTTATTTAATAAAGATTAATCCAAAATAACTCCTGATAGTTTGGAAATAACCCATTACAGATTCAGTCACTTTTCTGAGACCATTGCTGATGTCTTTCCTTCTTGGTATTGTGTTAACACATGATAGAGCAAACGTCTGGAGGCCTGATGGTCATCTCTTCATCAAAGTCGGCTGATTCGCATCACCTGCCCACAGCTCTTAAATCCTATCGAAGCAGTGAGGGATACTTCTTTTTATTAAAAAATACTGACATGGTGAATATTATATTGGTTATATTATTCAGCCATCCAAGACATCCTTGATTAAATGGTTTTTACAGTTTTGATGAAAAAAAAGAAAAGAATCCCATCATTAAAAGGGCAGGTACTAGGCTTTGTCCAGGTCCGGAGGAGGTTTACATGAACTGTCTCCTGACCTGCACCTGAAGCATGACCTGACCCACCCACGCCTCACCTCCGCCTCCGGGGGGAAAAACGTGCTGGTGACCCTGTACAAGTTCTCCGAGTTGACCTGGATGCTGACGTTGTTAAAGCGAACCTCGTGGAAAGTCAGCGTGCTCGCTCGGGGGCAGAGGTCGCTCTCGCCTGCATACGGGGAGATTGTGATGGTTTTTCCCACCTGGCAGCGAGGGAGGTTGTCGCTGACGGCGCCGTCCACACAGTGCTGAAAGGGAGGAAAGGTGCTGATTATTGAATGCCATGCTCATAAATGTTAGATCCTGATTAGATAAACTGAGATAAGACCTCATCCCACTTTTCAGAAATGCTTTTACTGCCATCAGCTGTGGCCAGGGTGACGCGGCATGTAAACACCTCATTCCCTAAACCGCCATGTATTGAATTGTCTCCCATCTGCTTTGGGATTGAAAGGTTGACTGAGAGAGTGATGCTCTCCCTGGCCCGGTGTTTGCTCTGGTCTGCTGGTTGACTCACCACTCCGCGGTAGGTGGGTGGAATTACTCCACAGTACAGAGGGACGAAGCAGCTGCAGATGAGAGCCTGGAAAAGGAGGACGCATTTATTTTAGCAGCACACACAACTCCAGCTGACTTTTAAGTTCTTACTACTACTAATACTTCTAACCCTGTCGACCCTGACGCCACACCGTCTCCAGGCTTCACAGGACTTCCCTGTACCGAACGTGTCCGCTGAAGCTGCGTACCTGAATGAGCTCGTCTCTGCTGTCAAACTGTGAGACCAGAAGATTTTTCCCATCAGACACTCTGGTGAGGGACACACAGAGCTTCCCAGAGGCTCGTACGTGGGCGTCCTCTGGAAGGCGCCTCTGCAGCGAGTCCTGGACTATCTCCAGCAGGTTGTAGGCTGGGTGGAGGGGTCCCAGTCTGTGCTTCCTGGCCTCTTTGGCCATGTGCATCAAATCAGCACAGCATTTATCTGCAAAGAGTGTAGATTTGTCTTCATCTATGCCTCAATAACAGACAGACGATTTGCTTAAGCTGATAACATTAAAACAGTTATAATTTCTTGTCTCTTTATTAAACAAAACCATTAAACATTCACAGTGACAGTGGAAGAAGAAACATCTGCTGATGCGTATCTGGCCTCGCTAAAAAGAGACCTCTGAAGACAAACCAAAAGAGCGGTTGATCTGCATGAGGCTGGGACGAGACAGTCCTCTCGGAGTGCTCAGACGTCCATCAGTCCAACGTTAGACAACCGGTCTAAACATGGAGGCAGTCTGGTACTGGAGCTACTCCTCCTAGAAGCGGACATCCAGCCAGGATGACTCCAAAGACACAAATCAGTGGTCAGTGAGGTCAAGAAGAACCCATGAGGAACAGCTGAAGACTTGAAGTCTTCACTGGAACTGGAAACATCTCTGTTTATGAGTCTATCATCCAGAAATCACTGAACAAGCAGGAAGTCCATAGAAGACCATCACGGTGGAAGACAAAGCTGGTCTAAGACCATCTTGATAATCCATGACACCACTAGGAAAATGACTTGCTGACTTATTTGGAATAAAAACTTCCCCAACATCAAAACATCATTCCAACAATAAAGTACAGTGGGGGGAGCGTCATGATTTGGGCTTGAGCTGTTGCTTAGGTCATGGACCGCTTCCCATCATGGAGGGAAAACGGAATTCCCAAGTTTACCAAAACCTGGTCCAGGATTATGTCAGGGTGCTGTTGGACCTGGTGGTCTCGTCCATCCAGTCAGCTGAAGTCAGTCTTGACCCCTGAGCCAGTCTGACAGTTGGCTCTGTTACAGTTTTCTTGTTGTTTTTTACATGTTGTCAGCTTAGAGCCAATACGGGGCCGTTAAACCAAATCACCACAATACTAAAGGTTTCTTTTCTCTGAATTTTAACTCATCACACAATTTCTTTTTCTGGTTAAACGGCCCTGATACACTGAGAGCCGGTGAGGTCTGTCTTCCTGCTCAACTCACGGGCGCCACTGAACACAAGCAGTTTGCTGTAGGATTATTCATAAATCTTTAAAAAGCTTTTAATACAATTAATCATGACACACGACTAAATAAGTTGGAGCCGTAGGGGATCATAGAGGTCGAGCTACAATGGGTGGGAGGTTTTTTAAGAAGCAGGAAACAGTTTGTGAAGATGGGAGAGTCTAAATCTTAATGCTTGGACACTGGTTGTGGTGAAACCCAGGGGTCAGTTTTGGGTCCAATATGATTTATTCTTTATATTAATGACATTTGTAAGGTTTCGTCAGACACTGACGGTACTATTCGCAGAGGACACAAATATGTTTTGCTCTGAAGAGAATTTAATGGAAATGCCGGCAATGGCAAAATAAAAAATAAAATATTATAAACAAAATATGTAAATTTAAGAAGTGGTTTCATTTAAATAAATGATCATTAAATGTAAACAAGATTAAATTCATGTTATGTGGTAATTGCAAAAAGAGCAGTAATGTACAGATTAGGACTGATGGTGATGACCATGAAAATAAGTCTGTTGTAATGATGGATGAGAAAAGAGAGAAATCTCATGTCAGTCACGTACACAAACGTTTTCAGAAGCGTCACCGTTGTGAATAAAGCAGAACTTGTGGAGCAGAAGTCACTTCACATTCTCTACCGTTCAGCAGTTTTACCAGATTTAAGCAGCTGTAACGAGGTTTGGGCCAAATACAAATAAATGTGCCGAGTCACCACTAATAACGCTGCAGAATCTGCAGGATCAGTCATAATGCCGGTTTAGAGATTGCACAAATTCACTGTGTTTAAATTCAGTTTTTTTTTTATTCATTGATTTGTTTTATTTTTGAGGAGCACAACTGATGTATAGCAAAGAACGTATTTAATAGAGGTGAAGGATATAAACGTACAACTTTAAAACATCTTTGTGTTTGTGTTGTTGTTCCAACTGCTTGTTGTTGGTATTATCTTTATTATTCTTATTTGTTCGGCATAAACTGTTCGTTCGTTCGTTCGTTCGTTCGTTCGTTCGTTCGTTCGTTCGTTCGTTCGTTCGTTCGTTCGTTCGTTCGTTCGTTCGTTCGTTCGTTCGTTCGTTCGTTCGTTCGTTCGTTCGTTCGTTCGTTCGTTCGTTCGTTCGTTCGTTCGTTCGTTCAGTCTTGTAGTAGTGAAAACTCAGCTGGAATTTCAGCTCAGTTTGAATTTTCATTCTCAAATTTTCAATTTTAAACGTTGAATTTATACACAAATCTAGCCTTAAAGTGTGACCGATTATTAAATTAATTCTTTAAAAACACATTCCTGTTCAACAACTCACCCAGGGAGATATCCAACGCCAGGATGGCGGCCATCAGGGAACCTGCTGAAGCTCCGTAGATCTTAGCAGCTCCTTGTATGAATCGAGGGAAGTGCTCCCGGAGGCAACTGCTCACCCCGACGTAATAAATCGACATGAAGCCGCATCCTGCAAAGGAGATGCTCCACTCTTTCTTCACATCAAACATTTTTTCAAATGTATTTCCCAAAAACAAGCTGAGTTTGCTGGAAGCCTCCAGTACTTGAGCTGCAGATCCTTCTGTGAGCCAACTGTCGACTTGACAACACACCTGCTGTCAGCATCCAAAGGTGAAAAGACAGATCGGTGTTGCATAATTGGGCCTCCGTCCGGACTCGTTCCTTATTGGTGTGAAAATGTCACATGACTAAGAGCCCATGGTCGAAGGTCACCACTCAGGGGTTTATTTGATCCTCCTGGATTCAGCTCTTCATTTGGGGACTTTTTCCATTCTTTTTTGAAGATGATCATCCCGGTAGTGGACTTCAGCGCCTTCAGCCTGAACCAGACGGATGTTGCTGAGGAACAGCTGCACAGTCTGAGCTCCCAGTTAAAAACTGCCTTCACACAAGTCGGTATAGTGTTTCTCAGGAACTCTGGAATTACTGAGGCGGAGGTAAGACCCGCGATCATGGCAGCGCAAGTGAGGAACTGCAGTGACATTAGTGTCAACAGGGTTCCCTCAGGATGCAGTATTTACTCAGTAGCTGTTGAACCATGTGACCCTCTGAGCTGCCTTGAGGCGCTCGACAATAAAACCGCATGTTTTTACACTTTCAGACACTACGTCGCATTTTAGTGACGTTGTGCTCAGCTGTTGTTGACTTTGGCATCTGGGCTGTGAATTAAGAGGTGAATTAAGAGAGCGTAATCACTCTCACTTTAAAGATAACGCGGCTCTTTGTGCCGTCAACTGTATTGCAGGCAGCTGTTAATTTGGCTCCAACCTAAAACTTACTTCACTGAATGATTGTGTTGAAAGTGTCGGTGCTCGTGCGGTTTGTTCAGGTGGAGCGTGTTATGGACATATCCAGGAAATTCTTCCTGCAGCCAGAAGAGCTGAAGCGGCCGTTCAGCAGAAAGACCTTCGCCAACAATCCCAACCACGGCTGGGTGTCTCTGGAGCTGGAGAGGTCCAAACACACATCTGCCATCACTTATCTGCTCACTTTTACTGGTTTTTAATTCAGATTTTGGGTTTTTCAGGCTGAATCCAAATCAACCCGGAGGTTTAAAGGAATCATTCAACACTGCGTCATTTCACCCCCAAATAGTAAGGATTCCCTTTGAATACTTTATACAGTACTATTCAGAGTACTTCAATCCTTTAACTACATAATGACCCCATTGTTCTGATGATCAGTAGTAAGGCTAAAGTACAAAGTATTCAGTCAATTCAATCAATTCAATCAATTCTTTTTACTGTTCCATCATTCTGAAGTAGATCTGCTGATGTGTTTGGGATCAGTATCATGTCACATGACCCAGTTTCAGCCAATCAGCAGTCAGACAGATGTCCTCACATTTGCCTTTAGAAGACCCTGGTCTACATAGCAGTTCAGTAACTGACAGATGTCCAGGTCCAGACCATCATCCCTCCACCACCATGCTTGACAGTGGGTCTTAGGTGTTTCTGCTGGTTTCCTCCAAACATGGTTCTGGACATGAAGACCAAACATCTCCACTTTGGTCCCATTTGTCCAGAGGACATTGCTCCAGAAGTCTGCTGGTTTGGTCAGATGTATGCGCAACCAGGCAACTCCTGGAGAGATTGACAACTTCTAACACTTTACAGATAGATCTGTAGCAACAATTCATTTTCAAAGACTATTACTGATGTCTTGCCCTTGTGGCATTGTGTTCACACACACCTGAATGCTCCAGACCAGCAGATAGTCTGAGCGTCTGCTGTGTACAGAGGTGTTTTAACATCTGGCTGCGAGTTACCCGTAAAGAGGTTCTTAGTGTTCCCACCACCTTTTTTAAAAATCTTTTTTCTCTTCATTTTTACTAAATAAATGATGTTGCAGTGACAATCAGTCCTCTGTTGTTGCTCATCTTGTAAGTTCCTAATAGTAAGACCTACTATGATCAGGTGATTTTTATTATGTTTTTACAGTAAAAAACACAGATGACGTAACCGACGTTTGAACGTGTCAGTGATCCTCTCGTCTGCGCTCCGCAGAAATGGCCGTCATCAGGTGTCCTGTCGGACTTCCGGGACATTCATGAGTCTTTCTTCCAGCGCTGTAAGGAACTGGGCCTGCGGGTGCTGAAGCTGATGGCCCACAGTCTGGACCTGGACCCAGACGTCTTCCTGAGTGCACATCGTTTGATAGGCAGTATGCTGCAACCTTAACTGTTCCCATGATGCCTCAGTGTAGGATCCGTGTAACTGGCTGCAGGTGGAGTATCTTCTCCACGCGGTCGTAACGTCACATCAACAGACAAGACGATAATAGTAATTCAACTAAAAAAGTCACTGTGCTGAAGCTGCGAGGACAAACGAGCTGTTTTATCCGTTGGTCCTGAACCTCGGCAGACTAAATCTGTGCTGGAAGGACGCAGCTCCGGTTCTCCTGGACACAAACCTCTACAAGACACTGAAGTCACTTCTTATTTTGAAGGCGATTATTTCAAACCAGCAGACAAATGAAGAAGAACAGATTTAACACCAGAACAGAACTTCAGTATGTTAAAATTATGATGCTTCTGATAAAATTACAGACACTGGTGGACTTTTTACACACGGCACTAACCTGTGGATTGTAAATTAAAATCCTCAGATATTTGAACTGGCTGACAGCTTCAACTGATTGATCATCAATAAAGGTTGCTGTTTTTTCCCAAATTCTACCATTATCTCCTTTAAGCCATATTGAGGCTTTAAAAAGAAGATTTGCATCTCTTTAAAAGGTCTGTCCATCGGACAAGAAGACAGTGTCAGTGTATTTGATGATGGGATGTCCTGCATGTTCAATTCAATTCAATTTTATTTATATAGCGTCTATTACAACACAAGTTGTCTCCAGGATCTTTCCAGAGACCAGAACATGACCCCCGAGCAGTTATCACATAAACAACGGCAGGTAAAAACTCCCCTAGTGGAAGAAAAACCTTAAACCAAACAGTGGCTCTGTAAAGAATGTGTGTGTAAAACAAAGAATAGTGGTGACAGAACACAGCCCTGTGGTGCTCCGCTGGATGATAAAAGAACAGCGTCCTTCCCACGCTGCAACCTTTCAGTTTAAACGTCCAACAGCCGACATAAACGACAACATCAATGTTGTGATGGGCCTTTAAAGATGAGTATGAATATAGTTTAAGGAATAAGTCGATAAAAAGGACCTGCGCTGAGGTGATATGGTGATATGGTCATATTTATTAAAGTGATGCATCATCCACTGCTTCTAGACCTGTAGACAATCTGAAGTCCGAATCTGTCTGAAGGGCCCTCAGAAGTGCTTGTTTCACCTCTTCCATGTAGCTGATGTCAACGGCACGACCATGCGGTCGCTTTACTACCCACCAGTGGACTGTGAGAAGACAAAAGCAGGTCAGATGAGGTGTGCAGAGCATTCAGACTATGGCAGCATCACTCTGCTGTTCCAGGGCTCGGAGGGTCTGCAGGTACCACAACTGCTCGTCCAAAAACAGGACACTGTTTTGTCCTGATTTTAAATGCACAAGACTTGTTCCACACAATACTCACTCGTGATCTCTTGGACCACTCATTTGTCTTTTACGCTTGTGACCCCTCAGGTACGTACGCGCTCAGGTGATTACATCACTGCTCCCATCATTCCCGGCGCCGTCCTCATCAACATCGCTGACCTGATGCAGCGCTGGACCAGCGACCAGTTTGTGTCTGTGGTGAGTGAAGACTAGTCGTTTCATCATCATCATCATCGTCATCATCATCGTCGTCATCATCTCAGCCGGTCTCGTGCCTCCTGAGAACCGTAGTTGATGAAATGCCTGAAAGCTTCTGTTAGTCGTGTTTGTCCTCATGCAAAAGCTTGTTTAACTTCTACAAATATTCAAACTTTTCTGCAGTATTTTACTGCTTGTTCTGCTTTTTTTTAAAGATCCTCGTTGAGAGTTACAGAAGTCATGTCATTGCACTGATTCGTTAAAAAGATTTTACAAAAAATATTAAGTTGAGGATCCATCATTTTTGGTCAGTTTCAAGTTATTTCCGTGGCCACTGTGGGATTATCTTCCTTTCGTGGACTTGTCCAGTTCTGTAGCTCACTGGCCACTTTATCAGGTAAACCTGGTTTTACTAAGAAGATGTAGTTTCGTATGCGTTTCTGTACAATGACAAGATCTCGTTCCAGAAGAAGTTTTTATTGTGTGTAGAAGAAACGGGGATGAGTGTGATGCACTCCATAAACAGTTACCCTGAAAACTGAAAACCCTCATTTACTGAAACTTAGAGGCTCAGTGCGGTTCATGACGCGCCCCGTGTTCTTCAGCGTCACAGGGTTCTGCTGCCCCCTGCTGGACACTCCGGGGCCCGCGAGTCCCTGGTTTTCTTCATGCAGCCGGACGATGAAGCCGTGATCAGCTGCTGTGATGGATCCAGCAAATACCCTCCGGTCACGTCAGGAGACTACCTCGCCGAGCGCTTCAGGGCGTCCTACGGAATAAACTGAGCCTCGGCGGTTTAAGACGTCGCCTCTGAAGTGAAAACTGATTTTATACCATCATCTTGATTTGAAAATTACATTCTCAATAGAAGTCATTGAACCAGTGTGTTAAACTTGCAAATTCATTTTATTCTAAACAATCAAACCGTGTACAACCATGAAATTAATTAATTGTACAGGATGTTTTCTTAAAATGGGAAATAAAGAGTCAAATTGCACCAGTCCTACAAACAGTTTTTGCGAGACAAAAAAATGAATAAACAATTTTATCAGTCACTTGTCATGTTTATTTATCTGTTGTGTTTTTTTTAAATCTAGATCTCATCTTTCATTCTGCTGCAGGTTAATTTTATAGTTTTAGAGAATAAATAAAAGTACTTTATCATGAAAATGACATGCGCTAAACGCAAACAACCAACTTGGTGTAACTGTCGGTCTGACACCAACAAACAAAGGAAACTAGAACTTAAATATACACTTATATAATATACAGTGTGTAACTTCATGTTTTCTGCAAACATCTGCTCCAAAAGAGCAGCAGCCAAAGACACGCCTGATGCTGAAGGGATGAAGGGATGAAGGAATGAGGGAAAGAAGGGATGAAGGGATGAGGGAAAGAAGGGATGAAGGGATGAAGGGATGAAGGAATGAAGGGATAAAGAAATGAAGGGATGAAGGAATGAAGGGATGAAGGGATAAAGAAATGAAGGGATGAAGGCATAAAGGAATGAAGGGATGAAGGAATAAAGAAATGAAGGGATGAAGGGATAAAGGGATAAAGGGATGAGGGAATTAAGGGATGAAGAGATGAAGGGATGAGGAATTAAGGGATGAAGGAATGAAAGGACGAGGGAATGAAGGGATGAAGGGATGAGGGAATGAAGGGATGGAGGGAAAGAAGGGATGAAGGGATGAAGGGATAAAGGAATGAAGGGATGAAGGGATAAAGGAATGAAGGGATGAAGGGATAAAGAAATGAAGGGATGAAGGAATGAGCATCCTGAGCAGAAAACTTCACAGAACTACTTTGACTTCACTGACATTCATTTTTCTGGAATGTTTCTCTCTTCAACGTGACAAACATCAGGTTTTCTAGGATTTTTAGTAACAGACAGCATGAGCCACAACAAACAAACAAACAAACAAACAAACCACAGAGTTCCCTCAACAAAACATTCAGCTACGAGGCGCCCGGTCATTTAACCCCAAGAATGTCCTGCGCAGAACAGAGTCCTCGTTGTGGTAGAAGATCAAAAAGACAGAAACAAAAGGGCTGATTGTTCCGTAGAAAACCCGGGCAGCTCCCCGGTCCAGGTCCGGCTCGTTCAGCTGATTTGGCCGGTGTGTCGAGGGGGGGGTTGGCACTAAATCTGAAAGCCCACATCACATCGCACTCTCCCATGTGCTTTAAATGCTCACATTCTTCTCAGGAGGAGGTTTAAAAATCCAAGCAGACAAGAGACAAAAGTGGGTTCATGAACACACACAGAGCGGCGGGGCCTGTTAGGAGCGACCCGGTACGGGCACGTCGGGCTGCTGGTGGCCCGCGGGCAGCAGCTGGTTTCCTGGTACGACTGGTGCCGGTTCACCCTGAGCTGCAGCAGCTCCTGGTTCTGCAACAGAGACTCAGATGTCAGCGGCTGAAGAGCTGCTTCTAAAGTACGAAGGTACGAAGCCACGTGAGAAACTACAGAGTTTTAGAGAAGGAATTCTTGCTGCGCACCAATCTGGAATAAGACAAACGTGAGGACATCTGTCTGACAGCGGCAGATTGGCTGGGTCATGTGACAGGAACCCACCACAAACACAGCAGCAGATCTCAGCATATGTGCAAGCTGCTGAATCCGTTTTTTGGTTGGTCTGAGGTTGTTTGTCTCAAATTATTATAATCAGATGATGATGGGTTCTAACTTTCGCCCCGACTGTACATGGGAGGTCCAGACATTTACAACCTCCACGACCACCTTAACTGACAGTAAATCTCATCCACGGTAAAGTACAAGTGAGCCAGAGAAAACATCGGCGGTCACTGCAACGCCATACTTACGGTTCACCGCGGCTTTCACCTTTTCCATTTCTTCTATGGCCTGAGAGGAGAAGAAGAAAGTGTCCAGCATCAGAAGAAAGAGAAGCTCTGCTCAAACCCATGTCTGACATGATCAAACAAGTAACGGGACCGAAAAAGGCTTCCCAGCCCTCCTGCTTTCATACAGCAGTGAGACGGCACTACTAAAGAACTTCTGAGGAAAATACATCCTGGTTTGTGGACTATCCACTGGTCTCCAAAATACTTGCAGAAGCGCCGGTACGGACCTGCTGTAGGCCCAGCCTCTGAGCATTCAGCTCCTCCTGTTTCCTCTCCAGCTCCTCCCGCTGTTTCTGCAGCTCGGCGGACTTCATGCTGATGCTGTTTTCCTCGTTGGCGAGCTGCCGCTCGTACTCTTTCAGCTCCTCCTCGGTGTAAAAGGGATTCTGATCTAAAGTCTGTGGAGGGAAGCAAGTTAAAGGATTTTTAATTCATTTGCCATAAAATGTGATTTGAACTTCATCTAAAGATCTGTAGGCTGATAAGAAATTACAAAAGTTTATTTGTTATGTCTTTATTGAACACGAAGCTTTCCTCGCTAGAAGGACATCTCTGAAGACAAAGACCAGCTGGTCTGCATGAGGCTGGAAGGAGCTCCCAAGTCATCTGGGAGTGTTCAGCCTCCATCAGTCCACAGTTGTCCAGAGCTGTTCATGAATGGAGACCGTCTAGTTCTGAAGCTACTCTTCCTAGAGGTGGACGTCCAGACGAGGTGACTCCAAAGACACAACGCAGAATCATCAGTGGAGTCACGAAGAACCTTAGAGGAACAGCTGAAGACTTCACTGAAACATCTCTGTTCATGAGTCAACCATCCAGGAGTCACTGAGGGCCGGAAGTCCATGAAGAACACCACAGAAGACGTTTATCAAACACCGTCTTGGTAAATCCACTTCTGGAAAAATGATTTGTGAACTGATGAAAAAAAAAAACTTGAACCATTCAGGAAGAACGGTCCGAATTAAGTTTGGAGCAAAAAGGACACAGTTTTCCAAAATCAAAACATCATCTCCGTGGTGAAGCAGGGTGGTGGGAGCATCATGACCTGCATCCACCAGCCCTCGCAGAGGTTAAAAAGAATCTCCTCCAGGATCATGTCTGGTGTCTGTGCACCAGCTGAAGCTCAGTAGAAGCTGTCTGGCACAGCAGGACAATGAACCTAAACGTGGAAGTAAATCACAGAAAAAAGAAAAACCCATCTTCTGGAGTGGTCCAGTCAGAGACCAGACCTGCTGTGGAATGAGCCCCAGAGATCCTACAGATTTGTCTGATGCAGTTCTGGAACGAGGAATGGACCAGAATTCCTCCTGAACGTTGAGCAACTCTGATCCAGAGATGCTGGAAATGTGGTAGAAGGAGGAGCTTCACCCAGATGGTAACTACAAGGGTTCACTCCCAACGTCCTGCCGAACGCTGACCGTTTCACGGTTCAGTAAAGTCAGACATTATAAGAGTTTGTGTTATCCCTTTAACCTCATGTCTGGTGAAACAAGCAGAAGTCATCCAGAGAAGAACATGTCCACCTCTTACCTCCCACTCATCTTTCTCATAGAACTCCTCCTTCTTGGTAGCTGCCAAGAACTCGCTCAGCGACACCAGTCTGTCTTTGTTGGTGTCCACCTGAACATCAGCACACGAAGCAGCTTTAATCAACATCTGTCCTCATGACCCACTGACCACATGAGCTTCTAACAAGGAGATACATCTGGTGGGATTTCACGTCTGCAACAACTGCACGGGGGAATTCATTTACCTCATCAGATCACTTAAAGGCACAATTGTTTGCATACGTGTGGGCGTGGTCATTTGTGCACACCTTATTCAAATGAATGCATCATTAACAGACTTGTCCAGACCTTGATGACTACCTGGTGGTGATTCCATCAACTAAAGGAGGAGCTGAGGAGCAGGGAAACATCTCAAACATGCTGAAACGTGCAGGGGAGCGGTCCATGAGGTCCAGGATTAGGGAACACTGGTCTACGGCTCCAATTAAAGCCTCCAGTGTTGCACTGCACGTTGGCTGGACTGACGTCACTCGTCTTTATCGCAGAACCAGTAAATGTGACCGAGTCTTGTATCTGCTCTGCTCTGGTGGTGGCTCACCTCGTTCATGACATGCTCCCTCATCCTCAGCCTCTCTTCTTCCATCTCAACCATGTCATCTTCTTCATTCTCAGGGTTGTACACCTTCTCCAGCTTCAAGAAAACTTTCAAATGTTACCTCAGAGGTAGGCAGAGTCAGAGGGAGACAAAACAGTAGTATTGTACCTCTTTAGTGAAGAGAGCTTCAAGCTCACTCTCGTCGAAGAAGCCGTCTCCATTACTGTCTGCAACAGGAAACACACCACAGGAGTCAACGCGGTAACCGCCACAACAGCGAGCCACAGAGATCACCACAACAAAGGACTTTGTCAACCTCATCTGGAATCAAAACTCAATTTTACATTCAGAAGAGGTGAAAGAAAAAGAAAAAAAAAGAAAAACATGAATTCTATAATTTGTGGGTCTTGACAACAGTCCACGTGTGCTCTGGTTACCGTGCATTTTGAAAAAGGTTTTGGGATCAAAGTCACTGGGGTCCAAACCATCCGTTTCCTGCCACACCTCTTTCAGCTGGTCTTGACTGCCCTGTTCACACACACACACACACACACACACACACACACACACACACACACACACACACACACACACACACACACACACACACACACACACACACTTTTATTACTGAGAATAAAGGAACTCCATTAACATGGTTTTATTCTAATTAAGCTGACAGATTCTAGGTTGTCCTTGAGGACGAGTCTTCCTCATTCACCAGAGCTGGTCATGATGTTCCACAGGGTTCTGTACTTGGACCAATACATTTCACTTTATACATGATTGTATTACTACAAGTATTCTTTTATGCAGATGATACTCACCTATACCCATCTATGTAGCCAAATGAAACCTGTCAATTATCTGGACTACACAGCATGTCTAATGGCTTAAAGGCCTGGATAACTTCTAATTTACTGCCTTTAACCTTAGATAAGACTTTGGACCTGGGTACTTTAGAAATACACTTCCCTTGTCATTTAGTTACTCACACTCACACATCAAACACGTTTCTAGAACTGTGTTCTTCTATCTATCCATTGTATTTCACTTATCCAGGTTCAGGTGATGAGGGCCGGAACGTCCTGCTACCCAGCCACCTCCTCTGGGAGGATGACACAGCATTCCCAGGCCAGTCATGTAATTATAATTTCTTCAGCATGTCCTGGATCTGCCTCAGAGGTTCATCTCAGTTGCACATACCTGAAACACCTCCCCAAAGAGGTTTCCAGGAGGCCTCCCATCCAGATGAACTACCTCATCATGGATGTGGAGGAGCAGTGACTCTACTCTGAGTCTGTCCTGGATGACTGAACTTCTATCTGTAAGGGAGAGTCCATCCACCCTGCAGAGGAAACCCATGTCTCACATTTAAAGCTCTAAAGGGCAAAACTCCTCTGTATCTAAAGGCCCTCACAGTTCTGCATCATCCCAGCTACCAGTTTTGGTTTGAAAAAAAAAAAACAACCCTCTCTACACGGCAAACGTTTGTTTTTGATACAGCTGATTGATAGGGCAGCCTCGACAATAACAAAGGCTGGCCCTGAATATACCTACGTATCCTGCCAGTGCTCGTTTACAGCGAGTGGACGTCTTACGGGGTGGTTGACTTTGGGATGGTCGGCATGTTTCCTCTTCAGTTCCTCGTAGTGCTGCTCCTCTTTCTTCCGGTCCTCCTCGTTCATATTCTTCAGCCGTTCCCTCCTGTCATGCTCCTTCATCATCTCATACCTCTTGAACTCCTCATGGTGGTCCTTGTCGTAGTTCTCCAAGTCTTTGGTTGCCTGCATATTTAAACAAAGCGGATTTGAATTCTGAATTTTACAGGTTTGTTCACACTAATGATGTGACAGATGAACAGACCACAGAGTTGTCAATCAGAAGAAGAAACAGCCCATGTTGCTCTCTTGGGTGAATCTAACAGTCTGTGCTGAATCAGAAACTTGACTTCTGACTGTGCAGGCCGGACATTTAACTGCATGCCAACTGCTGATGGGAGAACTTTTCTTAAATTCTTGAGAGCAGCTGTGCATCAGATGGCTGATTGTTGAAGCCCAGATGTTCTTTGAAAACCCCCTGAACCCCCAGCAGCTCCAGGCGACAGGTTGATGCCCTGCGTGGCTGCTCGGGTGCTTGAATGGATCACTGAGACCTGCGGCGGGAAGCTCTTTCAGTGCAGCTAACAGACAGCTCCAACCAGATGTTTACGTACAGCTTAGACAAAGAGAATTATTTGTTTTATTCCTTCATGTCTGACAGTAACCTTGACTGAACAGCATCATGGGAAATATCAAAAGAAATCAACCAAGCCATCAAGAAAAGAATGATAAACCTTCACATGTCTGGTTACAATCTCCAGATACATGAAGGTCCCACATTCTTCTGTTCAAATAACAATACAAGTAGTGAACCTAAACCACCAGAAAGAAGCCAGATTGCAGTGAACAGCTGCACATGGAGACAGAAATCTTCATTTTTGTGTCCTGTAGTGTGATGAGATAAAAAGTGTTCAGTCAGATTGATCCTCGTTGTGTTGAGAAGAAAACAGAGAAACTTGCAGGGCTTACAGCACCATCCTTACTGTGAAGCATGGAGGTGGCAGCATCATGATGTGGGGCGGCTTTGCTGCAGGAAGGACTGAAGAACTTTACACTATTGACAACATCATGTCAAAAGATTATGTGGATTTATTGAAGCAACATCTCAACCCATGCTTTAAGAAATCTGATTTAGGTGTCAGTTAAATGTCTCCCAAACAAAGAAGATGCTCACTTATCTCCATCATTTGCACTCTCCATGTGTTTTAAAGGCCAAGTTAACAACAAAATGACTTCAGAAAACAACTGAAGACTGCAGAAGCTACTGTGAAGTGGAAGAGGCCCACAGTGAGCCAACTTCCCCATGATTCTTACTTCACAGGAAACTCGCTCGCTAAAGGAAATGACTTCCGACCAACGCAGTCTCCACAGAACACAAAGCTGTGAGTCACGACGTCAAGCGTTGAGGAGCGTCAGCGTAGCTGATAGCAAGTCTCTTCTTTGACAACTGTTATTATCTGCAAGCTCAACAACACAACAATGACAAATGATCATATAAAATCCCAGCATCATTTCCTGCCATGACTGAGATGCAGTTATAAACAAGCAGCTTCAAAACAGATCTTATTATAGTACAGAGGACGGCGGTCAGTGTGTGAGCGATGCGTACCGACTGGATGAGGCGGTCCAGGTCCTCCACCTCAAACGTGTCCGGGTTCATGTGGTTGAGGTGCTCAAACTGTTTCAGCAGGGCCTGGTGGTCCAACGCATGGCCTGCTCAGAAGGTACAGAGACAGCTGGATTCATTCAGGTGTGACGCAGCAGACCTTTGATTTAATTCAGACAGTGTTCAATGACAGAGGGACTCCAGAAACCAACTTCCTGGGAAAGAAAAACGTCAGCACTGTTGCCTCACAGCAAGAAGGTTCCTGGTTCGATTCCCGGACCGGTGGGAGTCTTTCTGTGTGGAGTTTGCATGTTCTCCTCGTGCTGGCGTGGGTTCCCTCCGGGTTCTCCAGCTTCCTCCCACAGTCCAAAAACATGCGTACTAAGTTGGCTTCTAAATTGCCCATAGGTGTGAGTGTGAGCGTGCACGGTTGTTTGTCTCAGCATGTGGCCCTGCGATGGACTGGACAGGTCGTCAGTCTATCACAGGGCCACATGCAGAGACAACCATGCAGGTTGTTTGTTCAGGGTGGACCCCCGCCTCTCGCCTGTAATGACCCCCGTGACCCTGCAAAGGATTAAAAACGGGTATAGAAAATGGAACTGCTTCTATTTCTAAAGCCACGTTTTGTAACCGAGTGACATCCTGTATCTAAGGATCAGCTAACTGCAATACTCCTGCGTAAGAAACACGTTGTGCAATTTCAAAAAGCACAGGTCCGTTAGTGACACGCCAGCTGCATCCTCACCGTTCCCGCCCTGGATGTCTTGTTTGGCTTTGATGAGCATCCGCAGCCGGTTCATCTCCTCCCTCTTCAGCTCGTCCAGCTTGGTTCGAAAATTGTGGTGGACAAAGTCCAGCTCTTTGGAAAGTCTGCCTTGCTGCAAGCCGAGAATCAGCGTGATGCAGGTCAAACGGTGGTGCTTGTGTCAATAAACAGCTTGTTGAAATAATCACACCGACTGTGTTTACCTTGATGTCATCCATGTTGGCGGTTTTCAGCTTTTCTCTGAAGTGGGGGTCTTTCTCCAGGTACTCGATGACTTCTCTGAGGTAGCGGTCATAGTGCAGCCCGGTATCCTGGAAACAGACGCCCATGTTTATATTTACCAAAGTCTGGCACTAACTGGCACCATTACAAGTACCTTCGTGCTCACTTAACTCTCACTAATGGACATTAAAAGCTACATTTACGGATACTGCTCTTGTCTGTTCTTCCATCAACCTTCTACACACAAACAGCTGTGCTCCTCAGGTGCATCTGCTGCTGAACTTCAATTCAATTCATTCAATTCAATTTTATTTATATAGCGTCTATTACAACACAAGTTGTCTCTAGGCGCTTTCCAGAGACCAGAACATACAACTTTTCTGTAAAATCTGTATTTAAACAGAAAGTCCCTGTTTTAGACTCACAGCGCTTCTGGGAGGCTCCAGGTCCTCCACCTCTGGCTTTTCTTTGGCTTTGTCCACACTGATGGGTACAGAGTGGATGCACAACCACAGACTCAGCAGAACCAGCCCGCAGCGGGCCACAGCTTTCCTCCTCACCATCTGCTCAGGAAAAACAGACAACAGAAAAGTTTGGTGTGGAGAGGATCATTTTTTTAAATTTAAAGATAGGGACTCTGCACACAAGGGGGGGTTTTGCCCCGAGGCCTTCAAAAAGCTAGACAGGGCCCTGTGACTGCCATTGAACTTTATTTGTAATCCAGCCTGGAAATTTCCTGCACGAATGCTGAATGATTACAGGAGACGATGTCCTCCGTTTCTCGTCGTCACACGCACACGAGCCTCAGGTCCACGTGGACACGTAACGGGGATGGGATTATGCACGTTATTCCTAATCTGAGAGCAAGACTCGACCACAAGAAAGAAACCCAAGACTCGACACGCGTGTTTGCTGCACAAAGACACGGAGATTCAGTTTTAAACGCTTTTTTCTGAGTTTTAAAACCCGAAACAGGCACATATGCTAACTGAGCAGGTGGTTTCACGAGGCTCGTGGCTAATTGAAAGGTTTTGGAGAAGCCGAAGAGAAAGTCCAAATACCCCACGTTAACGGCTGAATTGCAGGTAGAATAAAATCAGACGTATCTGTAAAGCGACGCTTACTTGGGCGCAGTTCTGCTCGAAGCGCTCTTGTTTACAGCTGTCATCTGTCTGCCACAACGCAGCCTACTGAAAAAACTGCCGTCACCATGGCAACGCCCCGCCTCCGGCCTCCAATTGGAAAGAGTAAAGGCACTTTCTTTAGATAACAGTCGCGTTGAGAGCTGATTGGTCGACGCGGCTGTCAGTCAAAGGGCATCAAACTCAAACACTGGCTTAAGGTGCGTTGACCCAAACCGTACGTGGCGTTCAGACTTTTACCACAAACTGCAGATCCCAGCGATTAAAACTACGCGTTTTCATTGTTGCATGGTTATTTAGGAGGGTACAACCATAATTACGGCTGGTCGTACTATTTAAAATTAATTTAACTGAGCCTTAAACACAATATAACGTTTAAAGGTAAAACTACCGCTGCTAAGTATGTGAGAGTCAAAAACGTAATAAAATATTATTTTAAAAGTCACGTGACCATAGTAGGTCTTAGGCAAATACAATCTCAGACACAAATGTTTTTTCACCATATCATTTTGATTTGAAAAGAGACGCTCCGGACGGGTAACGCCAAGTACCATGCTGCTGCCCGGCTGCTGCCCGGCTGCGGCCCGGCTGCTGCCCGGCTGCGGCCCGGCTGCTGCCCGGCTGCGGCCCGGCTGCGGCCCGGCTGCTGCCCGGCTGCTGCCCGGCTGCTGCCCGGCTGCGGCCCGGCTGCGGCCCGGCTGCGGCCCGGCTGCTGCCCGGCTGCGGCCCGGCTGCTGCCCGGCTGCGGCCCGGCTGCGGCCCGGCTGCGGCCCGGCTGCGGCCCGGCTGCGACCCGGCTGCGACCCGGCTTTGACCCGGCTGCGACCTGCCTGACCTCCAGAAACAAACCCGCAGGTCTGCAGATAAATGTGAAGACATGTGGTCTAGTTTGCTAGTCTGGAGCATTTAGGTGTGTGTTCATCACCATGGTCTGGCACCGTTCCGGTGCATCTAGGAAACCATTCCCCAACAACATGGAGGCACTAGTTTTACTAGGAGAAGGATTGTTCATTATCAAAAACATTCAAGACAGTTGCAAAACCTTCCCAGCAGTGGGCATGCTTGCAAATGTACATGAGATCACTCTGAATAATGCCCAAAGAAATGCAAAATAGCAACCTAATATCTATTTCTACAACCCTGCACACCTCAGTGAGTGTAGTAAATCCACTCTGTCAGGAAATAACACACAGAGACGAGAACGTTCACGGGTCGACCCCATAACAACGAAGTGCATCTCTAGCAGGTCAAAGTGGCCCTTCCCAGCTCATCTGCACAATGTTGTTGGAGGGTCTTTGTCAACAAATAAATAAATAAAGTATTTCATATTGGTATATTTTTTTATTTCATGACCCTTTTATTTCATAATACTATATTTTTTATTTGTGAGAGTTTTATTTTGTAATGCCGCATTTATGTATTTTATGACACTTATTTGCATCTTTCTTTAATTTATTTCATTTTGTTTTTGCTACCCATGTGGTCAGAAAGGATATTGTTACATAGCATTACTTAGAAGACGTTTGGTTGGAAAAGTTTCTAGAAGTAAAAGCTTTTCTGTCTGAAAAGAACATGGAAGCACGACTGAAGTTCTCCAACCTTCACCTGAACAAACCAGCAGACTTCTGGAACAACATCTTCTGGACACATGAGACCAAAGTGCTGCTGCTGTTAATGTCCAAAACCATGTTTGAAAAAAAAACAAACCCAGCATTTCAGCAGAAACTGTGAAGCACGGTGGTGGAGGGATGATGGTCTGGACCTGGACACCTGTCAGGCACTGAGTGGACCATGAAGTCCTCTGTAAACCAGTAAACCAAATGTGAGGACATCTGTGTGACGGCTAAATGTGGGCTGAACCCGACCTATCAGTAAGCCCACGCCCCTTAGTTACTGTTAATTCGGACAGTCTACCAGATCACAGTTTTCTTTTTTTTTTTTTTTTCTGATCATTCTTGTCACTGTACGATGCACACGAAATTATTTTAGGGGAGTGGTGGCCTAGTGGTTACAGTGGTGTTGGGCGTGGAGGACCCAGGTTCCAGCCCAGGGCTGCCCACAATGGTAAATCACTGGGGGCCCCTGAGCAAGGCCCTTAACTCCCAATTGCTCCCCGGGGCGCTGCCCTGCTAGCAGCCCCACTGCTCACTAGTGAAACTAGTTGATGGGTTAAAAGCAGAGACTAATTTCGGTGTATTGTACATACAGCGTGTGCACGATGTCCATACTGACAATAAAAAGGAAAAATTAAAATTAAAAAAAATTTAACATCAACTAGTTTTCACTAGTGAGCAGCTAGGGGAGCAATTGGGAGTTAAGGGCCTTGCTCAGGGGCCCCCAGTGATTTACCATTATGGGTAAATCACAGTGATTTACCATTGTGGGTAAATCACCTGGGCTTGAACCTGGGTCCTCCACGCCCAAGCCCACACCTGTAGCCACTAGGCCACCACTCCCCACTCCCCCCTTTTACGATGGTGATGTGAGTGAAGCCCTCCAGGGAGCTGTGAAGAAGTGAATTAAAAAAAAACCAAGAATGGACCAACATGCCTCCACAACCACAGCAGACCTCTACTGAGACTTACTGCTGCTGAAGGTAAATCCTCAAGATTCTGGCCCATGAGAGTACTTAGTTATGCCCAAATAAAAAATGGCATGGTTTTTAAAAAGTTTTACATGGTCGTCTGAGTTCGTTTTTGCATCATATTACGACCTACGTCCATCGGATTATTTGTATGACGTTTTAAAGCCGTAAGTGCGGCGTTTGTAGGTTTTGTGACACGCCGTCGTTCACGCGGGGGCGCCGTTTCCTCGTTGATCTCGTTAAAAGTCGCTCCGGCAGACCGCGGACTGCCGCCGCTCTCCAGCCGCATCCAACCAAACCTCCGACCACCTCAACAGGAACTGACGTCTCCTCTGTGCAATTGGATGGAAAAATGCAGCTGCAGGAAAAATGGCTCCAAACGCCGCACCGCTGAAAGGTGAGAATAAAGTCTTTTAACAGGCTTCGTGAGCGTGTAAAAGTTTGAGTTCGGAGGTGTCCGGGCTCGGCCGCCGCGGCGCCGTCGGTTCCGGCCGGTTCTGGCCGACTCCGTCCGACAGAAGTCTGCCTTTGTGCCTGTTGTGGGCAGCTGCCAGGACTGAAGCGAACACTTAGTGCCCGGACACTTTTACGTGGTTGGACGGGCGTCCGTGCGAGCCGCGCCGCTGCAGCCGGACCTGGTCGGGTTTGGACCTGGTCGAGTTTGGACCAAACGTTTGTTTTGTTGCAGGTTCGACGGGTTTAGCGGCTAAAGTTAGCATCCAGCGGAGTCAAAAGTTAAAAGTTTCACTTGAGCGTTTTCAGAAGTGGACGTAAAAGCAACCGTTTGAATGGTCTGGTCTGCGAAACGGTCGCGTTAGAAGGAGGCTGTCAAGTTAAAAGTTGTGAGATGAAGCTATGTAAAAACAACAATACTAATGACGTCATCGCGACACAACTCCGGGTTGGTGTCAGGTGAGCATCAGTGACGTCAGGGGTGACCCGGTTATCACGAGTGATCAGACCCATAGCTCACATTTGAAACGGATATTAATTCAAGAAGATTTTTGAAGCGATGGAATTGCTGAGGAGTTATTTTTACCTTCAACAGGAACTGTGCTCCTGTTAGCTCCGCCCACCAGAAAGACTCCAGCTATAGGACCAATCAGAAGACATCTGGTGACGTTTGCTGGTTTTCAGAAAGCGCCTCTGTCGGGATTCCAGGGACGTTTCTCTACATGCACACCTGGCTGTGCTCGTGGGACGTCATTAGTTGCAGTTGAAGTTTACTTCCACGTCTAAGCTTTCTCTCTGGTCAAGCACGTGCGAACCCCTGGCTCCGTCCTAACTCCGCCCATTTTTAATTGAGGACTTTCAGACTTGACAGGACAGTTTCCCAGCACGCAGTTACACACCACCAAGGAGTAATAGAAGAAGAGAGGTTAAAAAAGTGAAGTTATAATCTCATTGTTGTTTATTGGAATCTCGTTTTCAGATGTTTTCATGCAAGAATTTAGTTGTTACTATAGTTATCAAGATGGAGCTTATTTTTTTCATTCATACATTTTCTTTTCTTTTTACTGCTACTAAACGTTTAACGCGAATAACCTAAATGCACATAAAACCGTTAAAAACGTGTCTTATTAACAGTTTGAAAGCCTGCCAGCTGACCTGTGATGTCATCAGGTACGCAGCTGACACGTGTCCTCGTCCTCCAAAGTCTTTCAGTCTACTTGCCAAGTACTAACTAGCAAGTCCTGACTTGGAACTGAGCAACGGGCTGTTCTGAAATCATTGCAGATGTGTGTCCAGGGCGCAAACTCACTCCAGCTCCTCCGGTTTCCGGTTTAGATGGGTGGAGCTCAGCAGAATCCCGGTTGTACCAGAGAGCAGAGTAGTGCCGTGAAGACCTGGCGGCGCACACCGCCTGCAGCCTCCGCTGTATTTTAGATTTTAACTAAACTAATGTACAGTTGACTGTCACTCTGGTGAGCCACACCCACTCACATCACTTCGGGGTGGACACAGACCCCGCCTAAAAACGAGGATGATGCGTGTGGTCACCTGACCCGTTGGTTTATGAGGGGCGCCTACTAAGCGCAGCCATGTTGCTCGGGAAGTCGACGTGGACACGCCCATCTTATGTCAATCAAAGTCGCTCCTTCAGTGAATCCCTGTCGAACTATCTGCCAATCGGATGTTTGTGGTGGAGGCTCCTGTGTCACTGTTGACTCGACGGCAAAATCAACCGTTACCATCGCGTTAGCCCACGCTGGTAAATACAAGCGGCTGGAGGGATCAGGACGCGCGGCAGCACGACCGTTACGGACAAGGAAGTGCAACGGCCCGCCATTGGCCGAACCCACTGTCAATCAAACATATTACGTATACATTTATTGCTTTATACAAACTGTCCTGGAGTGGTACAAAAATTCACGCGCCTCAGAGTTGTCATGGGTGTGAATTCAGACAAGTGGGACCCAAATGTTTTTTGTTTTTGTACCTTTTAATTTAAATGTGTTTATTTTGGCTCCAAAGCCCTTTTGTAACCAATGTGGAGGTGTGTTTGGGGTCATTTACACCCCAGGTTCAGCTTGTTGTCCGTTGACACATCCGCTGACGCTTTCCTCATGATGTTGCCACTTTGTGAAGCGGTGCCTCCTGCAGCAACGCAGCCCCGTGTCAGGATGCTCCCACCTCCATGCTTCAGTGGCGATGGTGATCGGAGGCCTGCAAGCGCCCTCCTCCTTCTCAGCACGATGCTCATCTCTTAGATGAGCATACATACCATACAGTTTAGTTTCAGTCTCATCAGACTATAGGACACAAAAACGAAGCTCGAGTTCGTTAAATGTAATCGGTCTTTTTTCTGGTGGGTTTGAGGCCGTATCGGTCGCTCTGTGGTCTTTCAGCTCATGTTGGTACAGGCGTGTGTTTTTCTGTGGATGATGATGGTCTCCTACTGGTTTCAGCAGCATGTGTTCAAAGGATGTCATTCTGTGGAACATTTTGCTTGTCTCAGATGGAGAAGCATCTCCTTTTGTTTGAATAGAGCAACGTGGGACCTTCAGGCATCTGCAAATGGTACTCAAGGATGACTGAGATGGGTGACTGTCCACTATTCTTTTCCTGACGTTTTGGTTAAGTTCCCTTATTTTATTTCCCCTTAAATACATCTGCAGGTGAGCCTTCGGTTACCCCACATGGTGTGGATCAGCAGCTAAAACATCTTTTAAGACCACATTTAACTTCGGGGTTCATCTGTATAATCTAACGAGGAGGTGGTGGAGGTTGAAGAACGAGAGAGAAAAAGACTTGCGTTCCCGTTTTTATTATTGAATGCATCTCAGATCTATAACTACTTTTTTTTTTTAGATGATGTACCTTCATCAGCTGCAGAGACCATTGCTCACATTTGCACTTTAGCTCTGTTCGGTTAATTTAGTTTAAATTCTTGTGGCATTTCTGAGGATGTCTGAGTCTTAAGTATGTTGTGTGTGTTTATTTAAATATGTAGAATGATTCACTGCCACATGTATCACTGAACAAACCACATAGTTTTATTGAAGGTAAAGGTTGTACGTTTGCAGAGTTTTATAGTGTCAAAAGTTAATATACAGTTTTTTTGGGGTTTTTTTTCTATTAAAAAGAAACTGTAGGATTGTAGATAGTCTAGTTTTTCTTAGTATTAAATATATACAGCTTTAACCAACACCAGGTATCTCCTTACTGCTTCCATGGTATTTATTCACGGTCACTGATGAACCGGTCCCCGTTACTGACCCTCGTCACTGATGAACCGGTCCCCGTCACTGACCCTCGTCACTGATGAACCGGTCCTCGTCACTGACCCTCGTCACTGATGAACCGGTCCCCGTCACTGACCCTCGTCACTGATGAACCGGTCCTCGTCACTGATGAACCGGTCCTCGTCACTGACGAACCGGTCCTCGTTACTGACCCTCGTCACTGACGAACCGGTCCCCGTCACTGACCCTCGTCACTGATGAACCGGTCCTCGTCACTGATGAACCGGTCCTCGTCACTGACGAACCGGTCCTCGTTACTGACCCTCGTCACTGACGAACCGGTCTTCGTCAGTGATGAACCGGTCCTCGTCACTGACGAACCGGTCCTCGTTACTGACCCTCGTCACTGACGAACCGGTCTTGTCAGTGATGAACCGGTCTTCGTCACTGACGAACCGGTCCTCGTTACTGACCCTCGTTACTGACGAACCGGTCTTCGTCACTGACGAACCGGTCTTCGTCACTGACGAACCGGTCCCCGTTACTGACCCTCGTCACTGAAGAACCGGTCCTCGTCACTGATGAACCGGTCCTCGTCACTGACCCTCGTTACTGATGAACCTCGTCACTGATGAACCGGTCCCCGTTACTGACCCTCGTCACTGATGAACCGGTCCTCGTCACTGATGAACCGGTCCTCGTCACTGATGAACCTCGTCACTGATGAACCGGTCCCCGTTACTGACCCTCGTCACTGACGAACCGGTCCTCGTTACTGACCCCCGTCACTGATGAACCGGTCCCCGTCACTGACCCTCGTCACTGATGAACCGGTCCTCGTTACTGACCCTGGTCACTGATGAACCGGTCCTCGTTACTGACCCTGGTCACTGATGAACCGGTCCTCGTTACTGACCCTGGTCACTGATGAACCGGTCCCCGTTACTGACCCTCGTCACTGATGAACCGGTCCTCGTCACTGATGAACCGGTCCTCGTCACTGATGAACCTCGTCACTGATGAACCGGTCCCCGTTACTGACCCTCGTCACTGACGAACCGGTCCTCGTTACTGACCCCCGTCACTGATGAACCGGTCCCCGTCACTGACCCTCGTCACTGATGAACCGGTCCTCGTTACTGACCCTGGTCACTGATGAACCGGTCCTCGTTACTGACCCTGGTCACTGATGAACCGGTCCTCGTTACTGACCCTGGTCACTGATGAACCGGTCCTCGTTACTGACCCTCGTCGCTGATGAACCGGTCCCCGCCACTGATGAACCGGTCCCCGCCACTGATGAACCGGTCCCCGCCACTGATGAACCGGTCCCCGTCACTGATGAACCGGTCCCCGTCACTGATGAACCGGTCCCCGTCACTGATGAACCGGTCCCCGCCACTGATGAACCGGTCCCCGCCACTGATGAACCGGTCCCCGCCACTGATGAACCGGTCCCCGCCACTGATGAACCGGTCCCCGCCACTGATGAACCGGTCCCCGCCACTGACCCTCGTCACTGATGAACCGGTCCCCGCCACTGATGAACCGGTCCCCGCCACTGATGAACCGGTCCCCGCCACTGATGAACCGGTCCCCGCCACTGATGAACCGGTCCCCGTCACTGATGAACCGGTCCCCGTCACTGATGAACCGGTCCCCGCCACTGATGAACCGGTCCCCGCCACTGATGAACCGGTCCCCGTCACTGACCCTGGCTTTTCACACTCGAATCCAACGTGTCGCCTGTCTTTTTGACGTAAACTGACACGGGCTCCGGTGTCCGGGAAACTCGCCTCTGAGGGTTCACTTTAACACGGCTCAGGTCTGATGTAAACAGAATGACGTGAGATGGTGGGACCTGGGTGGGATTTGGGGATAACGGGACGACCACCAGCTCCTGATCCTCAGAGCCGAGGACCCATAAATCAACACGTTACGGTTCCTGTAATATGCCGAAACGACAGACCGCGGCTTCGCCAGAAACGAACCTCTGGTTTTCACAAACTGAAGAACCTTAGAAAGAAGTTCTGCGCGGTCAACGACCACCAGGAGAAGCAGAGTGGGACGGGACATGTTTCCATTTGTGCTACATGATTTTGGCAGGAAGCCCCTCCGTAAATCCCACTGATCCGGACCGCTCCATTTCCTGCATCGGCCAGCTCTTCTGATCTTGGTGAAGCCAGCGAAGCCAACCACCCAGACGGGCTGCGTGGATAACGCCTCCTGACCTCTTCCCTCCGACTCGGCTTCAGGCTCCGGGGAGGCGCCAACACGCCCTTATTTACATGAGCAGCGTTAAACACGAGTTCCTCGTCCAGGAAAGTAACGGGGTCTAACCTTCAAACACCAAATCTACCTCATAATTGGACTGTAGAATGTTCAGAGAAATACAAAAAAGATGTCCATCTCAGGTCTACAGGCCTCTCTGAACATGTTAGATGTTGAAGTCACTAATGGGAGAAGAGTGAACCAGAAAAATAACACGGAAGTACGACTGAGGTTCTCAAACCTGAATCTGAACAAACCAGCAGACTTCTGGAACAAAGTCCTCTGCACACATGAGACCAGAGGGGAGATGTTTGGTTTTCTTCAAACATGGTTCTGGACATGACGGCCAAACGGCATTTTTATCAGCAATGCCTCAGACCCACTGTGGAAATGACCCCAAACGCAGCAGCAGATCCACATCGGAACGATGAGAGATGAGAGTCAAGGTTGTGGAATGACGGGACTCGTGTACGACGACCTGTGCAGATGTCCTACACGCCAAATCTGACACCGTACGTACACGCAGATATTCACATGGACGAGTCTGTCGTATCAGTAACTTCCTCTCACGTTCTTCGTAAGTGATCCTCATCTTCTCGGTGAGAACGAGAGATCATCTCATCTCATGTGACGGACGCCTTTGTTCCTCACAGCCAGTCACTTATGGAAGTGACACAAACACAGAAAATGTATCAACGTAATTTTGATTTGGGTTTCAACAATCATTTTATCATAAAATATGGGGGATTAATGTCATTGTGAAATAACTCGTCGCCTGTATGGTTCCTAATTAATGCATATGTGGATCAGTATGTACGAATCAAGAGTTTGTTTCTGTGCAGTTACAGTTAATTAACCGGGGAAATGAGGAGTGGTGTTTGAAGTGGATCATCTGTGGTTTGTTAAAATAAGGCGTTTATGTGCAGAATCAGGAAGTATCTACTCGTGTTCACTTATCAGGGGGCTTTGAGCTTTTCTGTGGTTCCCTTTTCAAACAGGGAATTAAATATTAAGCTGCAATCTGTCACAACATGGCATTTCTGCTGAGAACGAATCCCGCACTGACAGCATGGACCAAAAGACTGTGACCTTTCTTCTCCCGTTAAAGTCCCCCAGCTGCGTTCCTGGCGGCTCGGCACCGAGCTGGCGCTCCTCGTCCGGCGGGTGATGACTGTCGCCGTATTGCTGCTGCCTGCTGGTGTTCACACAGCTGAGGAGACAATCTTGGGCCGCGGGGGCCAACATAATGCCAACAGAGGGCGGGAGAGCCAGAGGACGAGAGAGACTCGCTGGGCCGGTTGGCGTGCCAAATTCCTCAGCTGCACAATAGTGTTATCTAGCGTCTCCTCCACAATGGGAGGGAGGGGGCTCAGGGCCGGCCGGTGACGCCGGGGGGCAGAGATGGAGCTCGGTCACCCCTGAGGCCCGAGGCTCCGGTCGCTGCATGAATGGTCGCTTTGAGACGGCGCCGCGTCACTCCACAACCACTAAACGTTTTCCTGGATTATCAACCGTGGAATATTCCGTTGTCGGCATTTTTGGGTTTTTTTTTTTTTTTTTTGTGGGGGAAAATTCTCTGATGACTTTCTTATAGTTAATAAAGGACTTATTTATTAAACAAACATCCGCCAGATAGACGAGTAATTAAAATAAGATTATTGCATTAAACCCAATTTTAAAGGCGCTGGGAAATCGGGTCCCGTAAATCTCACATAACCGTATTTCTGCTCAGTAGTCAAAAGAAAATCAAAACTTTTGTGGAATTTGTGGAAATGGAGCCGTAGCGGGGGGGCGTTTCCGTTGAACGGCGTTTCCGTTGAACGGCGTTCATGCGCGTAACCCTCCGAGTTCTCTTCGTAGCTCCATCTCGGCCTTCGAGGCTGCTCTTCACAGCAATGAAGAAAGAAGATGGACAAAAACTCCTTTTAGTCTTTGACAAATTATTGCGATTGTCGCTGCTGCTGTTGGGGAACCGGACGGCGACGACCGTGGTTATTCATGGTAAAGTCTGGAAACTGGATTTGGAAGATTTTATGTGGCCGGTGATAATGCACTAAAGCGTTTCCATGACACTTTTACGATAAACTGGAATATCGACACGTCTGGGGAAAGAAAACGCCTAATGAAAGCGTAAAAACGTTTTTTGCGATATTCGTCCGTTTGTTGGCGTCTCCTTTACTGATTTTTCTTTGCGACATTTAGGTTCTAATAATTCTTAAATGTTTTTGAAAGTGAGACGTTTGAACATTTCATGGACCGTTCACAGCAGTTGCATTTGACTCTGCTGAAATCAGGATCACCTCTGTGGCATCTCCTCAGTCCGTGAAGCCTGGGACCGAGGACCAGTGGACGGGTTTGGGTCTGGTCGTGGAGCCGACGGTAGATGGAAGCTCAAAGAGCGCAGAGTCGCCGCTTGGGTTCATTTCAGCTGCTGTGGCTGGGCAGGTCGACGGCGACCTTCACGACCTCCAGACCTGCAGCTGCGATTCCTTTGCCCGTTTAATCTCTTTTACTCTGTTCCTTGTCTTTTGAAGTAATTCTCTTCTTCTTCTTTTCTAGGTGTTTAAAGCCTTGCTGCATAACCTTTTGAGCCACATTCACTTCAAAGCTTTGTGCTCATGGCTCCTTCCACTTAACAAAATGGCCCAGATATCAAGTGGTAATGGGTTCAAGCTGGACGTGCCCCAGCCGAAGGGGGTTGTGGGTAAAGAAGAAGCCCTCCGTATGGAAGAAGAGGCTTTAGCTAAGCTGCAGAGGGAGAAGAGACACACCGTTTCACCGTCACCTTCTTTAAAATCCAAACCATCGAAATCCCCTGCTGCTGCTCCTAAAGCCGACAAGGACCTCATCGTCTTCCCGGAGACCAAGAAACCGGCGGAGCAGGACAAGTTCAGGGATATCGACGTTGACAAGCTGACCAACGAGGAGCTTGAGAAGCTTCTGCTCGATGAAAATTTTGGGGCGAACAGCAAAGTGTCTCGGCCCTCGTCGCTGCTGGGGTTCAACCTCAGCGCCTCCTACCCTGGAGGCCACGCTTGCGGCTCCTCTCCCTTCCAGAGCGGACAGTGGACGCCGGTTCTGTCCACCCCATCTAGTTCCAGTGTGTCCACTCCGCCCCACCAGCCCTCCCCTCTCTTCCCTTCAGCTCCATTTCCCAAACCAGGCACTTTTCAGAATGGTTTCACTCCAGCCATGTCGCCTTTCATGGCCATGCCGGCGCAGCCGCCATCCTTCATGACGTTCACTCCCGTCCAGCCTGCGGCTGCCATGGTCTTCCCACAGCCACCCGTGGATCCAGAGATGGCCAAACTGCTCAGCAAGATCGCCAGCACCTCAGAATACCTGAAGAACGGCAGATCAGCCAGCACTGACCAAGATTGTTCTCAAGCGGCCACAGCTTCCCTGGCCCCCAACCCGCCTTCCCAACCGCCAGCAGCGGTGGAGTCTTCCCACATCAGCCGCTTCGACTGGCTGGATCTGGACCCGCTCACGAAGCGTAAAGCTGAGGGCGAGGAGACGGCGGGAGGCGCTGCACAGACGGCGGCAGAGGTTCCCGCAGGAGATCCCTGGGATGCGGTGCTGGAGACCGAAGGGAACAGTAGCAGCAGCCCCCCCACAGAGGCGAAAGTTTCCCTCTCGGATCGCTCCAAGCACCGGAGAGCATCAACGGGAGCGCCCGTCACTCGGAGTCACTCGCTCAACATCCCCGGGACCTCCTCCCAGCACAAACACAAACGGGTAAGAAAATGCCTCGAAGACAACGAGCGGATCTCTTCTGCTTGGTGTGCTTCTGAAAGTGTGTCCAAGCCTTTGACTGGTCGTGTATGAAGTTGAACGGACACGTGGGGTTTGTGGGTCTTGGTGCTACCGCAGCCTCTAAATGTGTAGGGGTTAGGGTAGGGCGGGTTGCGCTTCCAGACACCCCACACATGAGCCGTCATGGACTTCGCCATTTAACATGCTCCCTGAGCCCGGAGGCTCTCAGGTGGACTCAGGTTTTCTGTCTTTCTCTGAATATTTGTTTCTGGTCGTGGGCTGGGGCGCTTGAATAATCTTTCTCACTGTGGAACATTGAGCTCTCAAGTGTTTTGAAAATGGTTTTAGAGCCCTATGCAGCAACAGTTCCTCTCTGAGACCACTGCTGTCTTTCTCTCTTGGCGTTGTGTTAACTCCAGACCAGCAAGCTACTAAAACCAAGAGGTCTGGTGACGGCGACGGGCCTGGCTGCGACATGCCCTCTTAGATCTTAGAGAAACTGCATGGGGTATTTAATTGCTGATATGACCAAATTCCTACCTTTTTTTTTTTTTTTTTTTTTGGTAACTTGTGAAGAAAAATAAGAGTTAGATTTTTATGATGATTTACATTCAAACAAGAGGATAGAAACATTTTACCAGGATTGTGTTCCTCTGTCACTGAGCTGCACCACCAAAGCATCTATTTTACTTCCTCTGCCTGTAATTAAGCGTTCGCTGGCGGTCATCTACCCGCTGTCCCCCCGGACAGTCCCTCTCAACCTCAGGCCTTGATTAATGAATGATCTGAGAGTGATCTGATTCCCTGAATATTTAGAGCATTCATTTGGGACAGTGCTGAGGGCGAGCGCCATGTGATATTGTTGCCTTCGTTTTTCCACTAAAACTGAACCAACCATCTGTCGTTTGCTGGCGGCGCCGAGCTGAGGTGGAGAGAAGAGTCCGCGCTGCGACAAGCCAAGTAGAAAATCCCTGGCAGAGGCCTTCCTCCTTACCGAGTCGGTGCAGAAGTGGAAATGAAACGTCCGGCGTGCTTGGAGCCACGCCAACACGTTTCAGCGCTCTACACGGCTGTATTTACTGTTATCGTACCAATTACAACCATCGTTTTGTGTGCTACCCCTTCATTTTAAGGAAAAATTTCTGTCCCGCATTGTGGTGTTTTTCTTTCTTCTTCCTGAACATCTTACGCCCACTTCCTGCTCATTGTGTTTACATTTGTCATCACTAAACGGTTGAGTCACACTTGTTGTACAAAGCTGATGATTAACCTTAAAACACCATGTGAATGTTTCCAGAATGTCGTTGTGGGGAAACCAAGACATGTGGCACAGTTGTGAAGATTTTGTTGTGGTGGACTGAAGTGAAAGGTTTTAATGAAGACCTGGGAAGCTCAGCGTGAGCCGATCCAGCAGGTCCCCCCCCCCCGTGGCGTCTGGGACTCTGCAGGCCCGCGGTTTATCTCAGCGAAGGGAGCTCGTACATTCTGTTCATGCAGCTCTGTCCTCCAGGGCTGCGTGTTTGTGTCTAGGTTCAGATCTGCGTTACGTGGTGAGACGACCGTGTTGTCATTTGAGCTGTTTTCCAGCTCCCTGCTGGTCAGATACCATCCCTTTTGTTCACTCACTTTTTCAGCGCGCGTGCGTGCGTGCGTGCGTGCGTGCGTGCGTGCGTGCGTGCGTGCGTGCGTGTGCGTGCGTGTGCGTGCGTGTGTGTGTGTGCGTGTGTGTGCGCGTGTGCGTGCGTGCGTGAGGTCATGGTGCGCGTCTGCTGGCGCCCGTGTTGTTATAAACAGGAACAGGTTGGTACAGGTTCGCCGTGCCCAACTACTGCAGCTGAAGCACCTACAAGCTGCTGTTTTGAGTTGTAACTTCAGTCTCCGAGATGCGGCGTTCCTGACAGACGAGTGGCTGGCGAGTACTGAGGCCTCATTTAATGTCTGGCACATCTAAAGCAATCGATGCTTCTGGGTCGAAGCCGTAAGTACAAGGACCATCGGCGGTCCTTGTACTGACCGACCGCCGTTGGGGTCCGCGGGTCCGCGATTCCTCTGCCTGGGTCCGAGGGTCCGGACCCGCGATTCCTCCGCCGACCGCCGCCAGGGTCCGGACCCGCAGTTTATCTGCATTCGCCATCAGCAGGTAGCATTTCTGACCTGTCCTCATCAGCCCATAAACATCCAGTGAAAACGTCTGAAATGAAAGCGCCACGCCCCCCTGGATGGTTTCATTGCGCCCAGGATGTTTGAAAACCAGGCGGGGTTAGAAGTTCTTACTCTAACATTTGTGGTCCCGTATCGACTGATATTCAGAGCCCAGGTGTTCCTGGTACCGGACAGATAAAACCAGTCATGTACCAGGTTCCAGAGGGGCTGACCAGTCCTGATTGCTGTCGTCAGGCGGGTCAGGGGGAGAGCGCCAGTCCCTGTGGCTTCACGGGTCGAACAGGAACTTCCTTCAAATCCTGCTGCATTAAAGCTCGAATTGGACTTCTAGCCAGTAAATGTCTCCCCTTGGCCTGTGCTTCAGTAGTCGGCCGAGCGGTGACGATAGAGAGACTTGGTGGTCATTCGTGATGATGTTTTGTGTTTGTAGTGTCGGCAGTACCATTACGGAGGCTCAGCCTGCCGCGCGGTGGGAAGCTTGCAGAACTGGAAACCAGCGACATGCTTTCTCACGTTTCTTTCCACCGTGATTATCACACATACACAGTCGTGGCTGATGTGGAATGTGGGCGCTGCATTCCCAGATTCACGAAAGCGACCCGTCTGAGTTTTAAAAGTGCAAAAGAAAGCAACTCCCTGCCAACTGTTTCGGTGTGGTTCTGGCCCTGAAAGCCAGTCCAGATCCACACATTAGGCACACCTGCAGTTTGATTCCATGTCTCTCAGTAAAGCGGAGGAACCTTTTTAATGTGTCTGGTCAGTTAGGATTCTGAATCTAATTTGTAAGATTATACACTTCATTTTCAAACAGTCTATGTGGGTGTTTTGTATTAGAAGCTTCTGGTGGTCTAACTGACATCATCTGAATTAATCGGAGTCACCTAAAGAGGGATTTTTGGGCAGGCCTTAATATTCATCCACATCATCAGGACCATGGGTAAATGATGGTAAAACAACAAACTACCAAAACATCAGGAGAAGGAGCTGCTTTGCTGCAGGAGAACCTGCTGCACTTCACAGTATTGACCGCATCATGATGAAAGATTATATTTATTAAACCACAATCTCAAGACATCATCCAAAAAGTAAATCCTTGGGCTGATCATGGGCTGTATAAAAAGAACTGGACAACTCCACCGAGGTCCCCTGCCACTTCCTTAAGAGTGCTTTTAGGCATCTTCTTTGTTTGTTTTCTTTTTATGTTTTTACCTGCACAGTGCCGTACTGGTAGGCCCTGTCCCGTATCCTAGTTTATCCAAAAAGGGGGCGTGGCTGGGGCGTGGCCGGGGCGTGGCTGGGGCACTCACCTTACAGATTAGCTGTTTTTTTGTTTGTCTGCATGAGTTTATGCTAACATTCAGTCGGATTCTGTCAGTTGTTCTTGCATATCTCTGTTGGTGTAACCAGGAAACCAGAGGCTTCGTTTGAGTCTGACGTCCCTTCGTGCTCCGTTCGTACCAGTCATGAGTCACCAGACGTTCCCATCTGCCCAGTTCCTGCACTTCACTTCAGCCTCATGAGGATTTCCTTTTTTGATGCATCTACTTTCCTTGAGTGTGTGAAAGGCTGTGTGCTGCCCGTGCCGGGCGGTTGGTGGGGAGGAATGTTGTGATGCCAGTGTGGGCAGAAGGGCGTAAATCCAGTAAATGAGCTTGAACTCATCCGTCTCTTTAGTTCTTGTTCTCCCGTCTGGGTGACTCACATTGATGTTGTTTTTACTTCCTGTTTTGTCTTTTTGTTTTTTTACAACTCTCTCTACTTCTACTCCATCAGTCTTTTTCTTTCCATCCACTCAGATCCTTTTCATAAATGTTTTTCAAGAATTTAGAGATGATCAGACTTCAACCGTGGAACTAATGACAAACGGCAACATCAATTTAACAAAAATGAAGCTAAATGGAAAGGTCTACTGGGCAGTACTAAGTATGATGCCACAAGATTCTCCTTCGCCGGCGGGAACCCTCGGTAGGTGGTTTCCTTCGCCGGCGGGAACCCTCGGTAGGTGGTTTCCTTCGCCGGCGGGAACCCTCGGTAGGTGGTTTCCTTCGCCGGCGGGAACCCTCGGTAGGTTCCCGAGACGACCCCAGACTATCATCCCTCCACCCATGTGGGACAGTGGGTCTGAGGTGTTTTTGCTGATTTTCTCCAGACATGGTTCTGGACATTAAGTCCAAACATCTTAACTGTGGTCTCATCTGTTGAGAGGACGTGGTTCCAGAAGTCTGCTGATTTGTTCAGATGAAGGTTTGTGGACTTCAGTCGTGCTTCCGTGTTTTTTTCAGACAGAAGAGGTTTTCTCCTGGAAACTTCCAAACAAAGCATCCGGGTTCAGTTTTCTTCTGGATCAGCTGTTGTGGACTTGAAATGGAGCTCTTTGGCTTTTTTGTTGTACATGGTCTGACTTTTGGGGTAAAGGTGCTGGGATTTCTACTCCTTTTGAGAAAAATGTTGAACGCATTTGTTTTTAATCCTTTCCAGATTGATGTGCAATAAGTGGAGCTCCTCTTAGACCATTGCTTGTGTCTCTTCCTCTTGGCATTGTGTAAACACATAGAAAACTGCCAAAACATCTGCTTCATGAAGTTTGCCACATCTGCTGATCTCTTTATCAAAGGTGGATTATTGGCAATGTCCTAGATCCTGTGGAAGCATTAGGGGGTTCTTGGTGTTGCCCATTTGAGTTGTTTTCGTGTGTTTTTTGTGAAACGTCAGAGGAACATCATATAGCCTTGTACACTGAGGCTGTGTTGGTCTAATATTAAGAGCCACAATGACCAGCTGTTTTTTGCTTCCACTCAGAAACAAACAGGGTAGTAACTTTCTGCACATGCCTGCATGTTGGTGATAATCTGTCCAAACATCTTAGTTCACTCTTATCTGAAGGTTCACGCTTCAACTCGTTGGAGCACGTGTTGAAGTATTCTGCCTGTGTGATTGAACATGTTTATTCTTGTTGGCTCTAGTTTTTATCTGAACGTGTGCTGTTAGTCAGAATAGTCTGAAACCGCAGTTAGATCTGTTCCTCCCACGCCGACCTCAAGTCCTCCAGGAGCCTAGTGACGTCTCGCACCTCCACATCATCCCACTCTACCTCGTTTCCTTTCATCGCAGTCTAATTACACCTGAAGCAGCTATTTGAGGTGATGCGATGTTCTTGACACGCTGAATCTTCAACCAGACGATGGTGGAGTCGGCGCTGCTGCAGTCCAGGGATATGCCGTGGATTCCTGGCACACCTGTGACTCACTGCGTCTCCTAAACTTTGACCTTGTTTACACCAGCTGAGAACAGGCGGAGGATTGTGGGAGATGGGGTGAGGAAGCAGGTGGCAACACAAATGCACATAATAAAACAAGTGGTTCTTCCTGTAACTAACTGGTGGGAGTCTGAACCTCCCCGTTAACCCAGGGATGCCTGTTAATCACAGGAAGTGTGAGTCAAATTACTACCAGTCATTTCCTTATTGAAAGAAGAAGTCGTGCTTTCAGAGCAGGTTGTTCCCGGCCTGAACGTCAGCACCTCACTTGTGCTGTTTCTTCAAACGGCAGAAATGATTGTGCAGCCTTGAAGCTCCGTCCTGATTCTGCTCTGTAACCCATTAAAGTCATCGTACGAGCAGTCGGAGTATCTGACTACCGCTGCTGCGTAGAGACACTCCCACCGCAGTACTATAAATATGAAATGTGCTTTGATATGTGGATCTTTTTAATCTTTTAATTACTGTCCATATAAACATATTCGTCACTTACAAAATGTAGGATTCTCTTCAATGATGTTTTTTTTTTTTCTGTGTTTTTGTAAAATGTGGACTGTATAAAAAGAACTGGGGACACACCCCTGTGATGTCACCTGTACACTTCTGAAGCTTCATGTTCGTCTCTCTGAACGGTGCCATGTTGGCAGGAGTTGACTCCATCCAACACCTGTCAATCCAAAAGTGGACAAAGGTCTAGAAGAGCTGGAACTGGGACTGGGGGAGCTGGAACCGGGACTGGAGGAGCTGGAATAAGGTTTAGAAGAGCTGGAACCGGGACTGGGGGAGCTGGAATAAGGTCTAGAAGAGCTGGAACCGGGTCTGGGGGAGCTGGAACCGGGTGTGGGGGAGCTGGAATAAGGTCTAGAAGAGCTGGAACCGGGTGTGGGGGAGCTGGCATAAGGTCTAGAAGAGCTGGAACCGGGACTGGGGGAGCTGGCATAAGGTCTAGAAGAGCTGGAACCGGGACTGGGGGAGCTGGCATAAGGTCTAGAAGAGCTGGAACCGGGACTGGGGGAGCTGGCATAAGGTCTAGAAGAGCTGGAACCGGGACTGGGGGAGCTGGAATAAGGTCTAGAAGAGCTGGAACCGGGACTGGGGGAGCTGGAATAAGGTCTAGAAGAGCTGGAACCGGGACTGGGGGAGCTGGAATAAGGTCTAGAAGAGCTGGAATAAGGTCTAGAAGAGCTGGAACAAGGTCTAGAAGAGCTGGAACCGGGACTGGGGGAGCTGGAACAAGGTCTAGAAGAGCTGGAACCGGGACTGGGGGAGCTGGAACAAGGTCTAGAAGAGCTGGAACCGGAACTGGGGGAGCTGGAACCGGGTCTGGGGGAGCTGGAATAAGGTCTAGAAGAGCTGGAACCGGGTCTGGGTGAGCTGGAATAAGGTCTAGAAGAGCTGGAACCGGGTCTGGGTGAGCTGGAATAAGGTCTAGAAGAGCTGGAACCGGGTCTGGGGGAGCTGGAATAAGGTCTAGAAGAGCTGGAACCGGGTCTGGGGGAGCTGGAATAAGGTCTAGAAGAGCTGGAACCGGGTGTGGGGGAGCTGGAATAAGGTCTAGAAGAGCTGGAACCGGGACTGGGGGAGCTGGAATAAGGTCTAGAAGAGCTGGAACCGGGTCTGGGGGAGCTGGAATAAGGTCTAGAAGAGCTGGAACCGGGTCTGGGGGAGCTGGAATAAGGTCTAGAAGAGCTGGAACCGGGTCTGGGGGAGCTGGAATAAGGTCTAGAAGAGCTGGAACCGGGACTGGGGGAGCTGGAATAAGGTCTAGAAGAGCTGGAACCGGGACTGGGGGAGCTGGAATAAGGTCTAGAAGAGCTGGAACCGGGACTGGGGGAGCTGGAATAAGGTCTAGAAGAGCTGGAACCGGGACTGGGGGAGCTGGAACCGGGTCTAGGGGAGCTGGAATAAGGTCTAGAAGAGCTGGAACCCGGGTGTGGGGGAGCTGGAATAAGGTTTAGAAGAGCTGGAACTGGGTGTGGGGGAGCTGGAACTGGGTCTGGGGGAGCTGGAACCGGGACTGGGGGAGCTGGAATAAGGTCTGGGGGAGCTGGAACCGGGACTGGGGGAGCTGGAACCGGGACTGGGGGAGCTGGAATAAGGTCTAGAAGAGCTGGAACCGGGACTGGGGGAGCTGGAATAAGGTCTAGAAGAGCTGGAACCGGGACTGGGGGAGCTGGAATAAGGTCTAGAAGAGCTGGAACCGGGTCTGGCGGAGCTGGAATAAGGTCTAGAAGAGCTGGAACCGGGTCTGGGGGAGCTGGAACCGGGTCTAGGAGAGCTGGAATAAGGTCTAGAAGAGCTGGAACCGGGTGTGGGGGAGCTGGAATAAGGTTTAGAAGAGCTGGAACTGGGTGTGGGGGAGCTGGAATAAGGTCTAGAAGAGCTGGAACCGGGACTGGGGGAGCTGGAATAAGGTCTAGAAGAGCTGGAACCGGGACTGGGGGAGCTGGAATAAGGTCTACAAGAGCTGGAACCGGGTCTGGGGGAGCTGGAACCGGGTCTAGGGGAGCTGGAATAAGGTCTAGAAGAGCTGGAACCGGGTCTGGGGGAGCTGGAATGTGAATGTGTTTTATACACGATTTTTTTTTTTTTTTTTTTTTTTCTTATGTTGTTGTTTGTCTCGGCTAGTCTGACACTCGGGTCCACCGCCATCTGGTGATGATGTATCTACATGTGTTACTAAACGTCTTGTCCAGTCAGACAGTTGGTCAGGGGTGGCTGCTGTGTTCTCGCCTTCGTTAGACGGTTTGTTCCTGGTGTCTCGGACTCGCATCACGGGGCCTTCAGATATACGATGAAGGCTGACTCGTCTGTGTGGGAATCAGATGAAGCCGTCCTCATCGCTTCAGGCTCCAGGAGTTCCCACCCTGAATCCACCAGAAGTCGTAGAAAACAAAGACCAGTCTGTTGTGCGTTTGTCCGAGTCGACTCATTGCTCCGTACCGGATTATCCGTTTGTTGTCTTTGCCCAGTCCTGACTCCAAACATAAACGCTCCTCTCTGCCGTCTCCCGTGTTCGTTTTCGTCGATTTACTGTTTGTTTTTGTCATCTTTCACCTCTTTTTTGTTTTTGTTTTCCCCTTCTCCCCAGCCAAGATTCCAGCATGTATCTGGAAAGTGTAAAGGATGAAAGTGCTGTAAAAATAATAAATTCTTGGTCTTTATGATGAACTTTTATGTTTTACAGTCTTGTGAGTTATTTTGTTGTGGTTGAGCCGCCGATGGGGCTCGTTACGTTTCAGACAGACGGTCCAGGCTGAGAGCCAGACTCCTCAGGTCCTCGCTGGGAGGTGCAGATGGTTCGGTTACAGGTTCTGACCCAGCTTGGTGGTGTCTCAGCCCGGCTCTCCGCTGCTCCCAGACCCGCACTCAGATACTGTAACAGAGGTCTCGGGATTCTGCGGGATTCTGCGGGATTCTGCGGGATTCTGCGGGATTCTGCGGGATTCTGCGGGATTCTGCGTCCTGGTAATCGGGGAGGTTCTCATGGCTTTCTTCTCTTGGTGTGTGATGATTCAAAGGAAGAAAGATGGAGACAAACCAGGGACCAGGTCATCATCAGACCTGAGGTTCTGCTCACTTGGAGCTGCGAGTCCAGTTCCATTTGGTTTTATAGTATTCACATGTTCCTAATGAGGCTTCCATCTGTGATTCCTGCTCTAAAATTATATTTGAAATGAGCATATCTCCGCAACTAGAAGGTGTATTTGAATAAATAAACGTAGCAGGTAAAATTATGTGGCAAAGACGCGTCGGGACACACCTTCAGAGGAAAAAGTATCGAAGCCAACAAGGAAGTAGGAAAACCTGCAGTTCCTCTACCAACCACTAGGGTCTGGATCCGAGCCTATGAGTCCTCTACCAACCGCTAAAGTCCTGTACTGACCCCAAGGGGCTCGGATCCCGACCCCTTGGGTCCTCTACCGATTGCTAGAGTCTGGATCCGAGCCAATGAGTCCTCTACTAACCACTAGGTTCAGGATCCAGACCAAAGATTCTCTCATAGCTTGACTTCACCCGTCCCTGGTATGGCCTTTGGTCCAGTGAGTCCTAAAATGATCCGGGGTCTCGACTGGAGGATCCAGCTGCTGCTAGAGGCCAGCTGGATCCTCCAGCCACAGCAGTCTGTGCAGGGAGGGCGACGACCAAACGCATAATCGTTACATAAGAACGGTTACGCTCCAATTCACAGATTGACAACAATTCACAGACTGAGCAACAAGGTTCCTGGTTGCACTGCCAGCCACAGCTGCAGTCTTTCCGTGTGGAGCTTGCATGTTCTCCCCGTGCTTGCGTGGGTTCTCCCCGTGCTTGCGTGGGTTCTCCCCGCGCTTGCGTGGGTTCTCCCCGTGCTACAGTCCAAAAACATGTACGTTGACTGGCACGTCTAATTTGGCTGTAGGTGCGTGTGAGCGTGGATGGCCGTCTGTCCATCCCCGTGCTTGAGGAATTGGGTCAGGAAAAGCATCCGGCATACATCGGGCCAAATCGATGTGCAGACTAGGATCAGCTCTGGCGGATCAGCTGAAATGGCCGATGATGACGAATCGATACAGCAGCTGAGCGCCGAGTAGCAGAAGGGATGGCAGCTCTGAGGTTGCTGACCGCCAGTCAATAGACCACACCCTAATTGTGCCTATATTTACACATAATTTTATCTGATGCAGCTCATGGTGGTTATTGGAGACGAACTCGCTTGTAGAGCGCCCCCGTGGTCAGCAGAGGAACTGCAGGCACCACCAGGTTTTCTTCAGATCAGCCAGCCGGGTGGAGCTCCGTGGACGGATCAACACACAAGGGAACAAATGGGAGCAAGTTATTTTACAGTTGTGAAACATTGGTTGAGTCGGTTTGCTCTGCTGGTCTAACCTCACACTGGTAGACTGGGTGTAGCCCAGTCCCGGTTCCTGGTTCCCACAGACCTCCTGTTCTCTGCTGCCGTAAACAAACGTCTTATTGATGTGGTGGTCCTTCACATCCTTAAAATGTACCGCCCACTTCCAGTCCAAGTGTGAGTTAGTGACAGCCGGGGGGCTTTTCTATGCTCTTTTTGAGTGACAGCTGTCATCACAGACTTCCTTCTCTGACGGGTCTGTTGTCAGAAGAGGAGAGGCTGCGGTGGTAAACGTCACCCTGAACCAGCTGAGACATGCTGCTGCCTTCTGATCACATGTCCCACCGACACAAACGTCAGCGCTGAGCTCCGACGGGACCAATGAACTCTTATGACATTCCCAATGTTTTTGTCATCTCTTCTCGTCCATTCTTCTGTCTTCATCCCTCCCTCCGGCTCCTCTGCAGCAATGTCAGGCCCAGATTTTCAATCCATGACTGAGCACTTTTGCAGACTTCCCAGAGTCTGGAACAGGAAGGGGCGGAACCCTTTTGCTTCTCATTTCCTGTGCCACAGGAAGTGCATTCCTCAGCGATCAGACGGTAGTAAGAAGTGTAACTGAGTTCCTGGCAGCAGGCCTGCGTCCAGGAATCTCTGCCAGGGATTCCCATGGGAGCGGTCCCGGGAATCGTGTGAGAGAAGGCGGGGCGGGGGCGGGGGCGGGGGTTCACCACAAAAAAAAAAAAAAAAAATCAAGAACAGACTTAATGAAATCCTCATTTTCAAGAGAACTTTCTGACAGCTGCACGATTGAAGCCTTAATGTTTAATAAGTTTTTGTTCTCTATTTGGTGTCGATGATTCTTCAACTTCCCAGTCTGATTCAAACCTGGTAGTGAAGAAGGCTTTCTGTTCTTCTACTGACCGCTAGGGCCTGGGTCCCGGACCCGGGCTTCTTCTACTGACCGCTAGGGCCTGGGTCCCGGACCCGGGCTTCTTCTACTGACCGCTAGGGCCTGGGTCCCGGACCCGGGCTTCATCTACTGACCGCTAGGGCCTGGGTCCCGGACCCGGGCTTCTTCTACTGACCGCTAGGGCCTGGGTCCCGGACCCGGGCTTCTTCTACTGACCGCTAGGGCCTGGGTCCTGGACCACTGTCTAACAGTGAGTTCATCTTCATGGTAAATTGAAATAATTTAATGAATTTTTATTACCAGCTGTTGTGTTGATTTCTGAGCTTTGAATAAAAACTAATGTAAATAATAAATTTGGGTTGGTCCGGGAGGTTCTGGGTTGGTCCGGGAGGTTCTGGGTTGGTCCGGGAGGTTCCGGGAGGTTCTGGGTTGGTCCAGGAGGTTCTGGGTTGGTCCGGGAGGTTCCGGGAGGTTCTGGGTTGGTCCAAGAGGTTCTGGGTTGGTCCGGGAGGTTCTGGGTTGGTCCGGGAGGGTCTGGGTTGGTCCGGGAGGGTCTGGGTTGGTCCGGGAGGTTCTGGATTGGTCCGGGAGGTTCTGGGTTGGTCCGGGAGGTTCTGGGTTGTTCCGGGAGGGTCTGGGTTGGTCTGGGAGGTTCTGGGTTGGTCCGGGAGGTTCTGGGAGGTTCTGGGTTGGTCCGGGAGGTTCTGGGTTGGTCCCAGAGGTTCTGGGTTGGTCCCAGAGGTTCTGGGAGGGTCTGGGTTGGTCCGGGAGGGTCTGGGTTGGTCCGGGAGGTTCTGGGTTAGTCCAGGAGGTTCTGGGAGGGTCTGGGTTGGTCCGGGAGGGTCTGGGTTGGTCCGGGAGGTTCTGGGAGGGTCTGGGTTGGTCCGGGAGGTTCTGGGAGGGTCTGGGTTGGTCCGGGAGGGTCTGGGTTGGTCCGGGAGGGTCTGGGTTGGTCCAGGAGGTCCGGGAGGTTCTGGGTTGGTCCAGGAGGTTCTGGGTTGGTCCGGGAGGTTCTGGGTTGGTCCGGGAGGTTCTGGGTTGGTCCGGGAGGTTCCGGGAGGTTCTGGGTTGGTCCAAGAGGTTCTGGGTTGGTCCGGGAGGTTCTGGGTTGGTCCGGGAGGGTCTGGGTTGGTCCGGGAGGGTCTGGGTTGGTCCGGGAGGGTCTGGGTTGGTCCGGGAGGTTCTGGGTTGGTCCGGGAGGTTCTGGGTTGTTCCGGGAGGGTCTGGGTTGGTCTGGGAGGTTCTGGGTTGGTCCGGGAGGTTCTGGGTTGGTCCGGGAGGTTCTGGGTTGGTCCCAGAGGTTCTGGGAGGGTCTGGGTTGGTCCGGGAGGGTCTGGGTTGGTCCGGGAGGTTCTGGGTTAGTCCAGGAGGTTCTGGGAGGGTCTGGGTTGGTCCGGGAGGGTCTGGGTTGGTCCGGGAGGTTCTGGGAGGGTCTGGGTTGGTCCGGGAGGTTCTGGGAGGGTCTGGGTTGGTCCGGGAGGGTCTGGGTTGGTCTGGGAGGGTCTGGGTTGGTCCAGGAGGTCCGGGAGGTTCTGGGTTGGTCCAGGAGGTTCTGGGTTGGTCCAGGAGGTTCTGGGTTGGTCCAGGAGGTTCTGGGTTGGTCCAGGAGGTTCTGGGACAGATTTGAGCTGAAAAGCAGAGGTTTACTGAAGACGTGCTACAAAAAAACGTTCACAATCTCTTTGTCCTGCCTGTCCCCATCCCAGCTGATTCTTCCGTGTTGTTCTGATGTCCTGATGATGTATTTTTGTCTTTCTTCTTGTGCTCCTGTAGGAAAAGGGAAGAGGAAAAGGTCTGGTAAAGAACATCGAACTGGAGGAGCAGGACGCTCAGAACCTGGAGATTGTGGCCTTTTGTAAAGACGTTGCAGAGTAAGATCTCCCCTGACGTTTCTACTTCATTTCTTTTGAGATTTGGCGGGATGTACCTCACTGAAACCACCAACAAACATCAGTTAGTCCACAGCTATGAGACAAGAAAGAAACATTAATGGCATATACACACTCAAAGTGGTGCGAGGAGAAAGCCCAGTGCATCATGGGAGGTCACCCAGCTGTCAAGGCCTCTAGTGAAGGTTGAGAGCGCTCAGGCAGGTAAGTAAGGCCTAACTAAAAGCTTTTTCTTAAAGAACATCTGTCTTGAGATGGAGACTGTCCTGAACCCTAACCACTCGTCCAACTCGTCCATGTGGGTCACATCTGGAGTCGAACACACCAGACCTACAGATGTGTCTGAGCTGCAGCAGCTCTGGAGACAGGAATGGTCCAGAAACTCTTCTGAACGTTAAGCAGCTCTGATCCACAGATGCTGGAAGATCTGGTTGAAGACACTGCTGGGCTCATCTTAAGTGTTATTGTGACTTAAATAAAGATCCAATCACACTTGATGGCAAATGAATGCAGAAACCCAGTTAATTTCTAGGAATTTACATACTCTTCTTGCTGCTGTAACTGGAGGCTTGTTGTGTTCATTTGATGTGTAAAGTGTTGACCCTCTTCTTATTGTGGTTCTGGTCTTACAGGCTGCGCTCCAAGTTCCCTCATGACGACATTTCAACCAACCCGGGCTTCGTCCTCAGTCCCGTCATCACCCAGAGAGACAGAGGAGGGGACAGCAGCAGCTCTGTCAAGGTTTCCATCGAAATCTCTGATTCACAGCAGCCAGTGACTTTCACCTGTGACGGTGAGCATCTGACAGCCATGTGCACGTGCGCGTTTGTCAGACAACTACGGTGACACGAAACTGACCGGACGTTTACACCGGCGGGAGACTGACCGGACGTTTACACCGGCGGGAAACTGACCGGACGTTTACACCGGCGGGAAACTGACCGGACGTTTACACCGGCGGGAAACTGACCGGACGTTTACACCGGCGCGAGACTGACCGGACGTTTACACCGGCAGGAGACTGACCGGACGTTTACACCGGCAGGAGACTGACCGGACGTTTACACCGGCGCGAGACTGACCGGACGTTTGAGATTTTTCAGCAGGATTTTTGATGGCTGCAAGAATGCTCAGAGACGGCGCATTATCACAGCCTCAATAAACGTTTGACCCTTTTGCGAGTAACGGCGAGCAGCTCGGATTTCAGATGAGAGGTCTCTGAAGGAGGAAATGACATTCCCAGCTGCCAAGAACTTCCCCTTTCCCACCTCAGCGTTCTATGCATGTTTTTTATTTTCTGTCGTTTGAAGTATGCTTTGTTTCTATTTTACATGGATGTAAATTTGCCCCTTCACCACCGAAGAACAACTTTTTGGAAAAAAGTCTGACTTGGGGTCCACTTTTAGCTCAGGTCCTGGGTGTTTGGGTAGCTGCACACGGTGAAGTGAACCGGCATCACCTACAGACCTAGGACCACTGACGTGTCTGATCTACCGTCCCAACTGGTCTCTCCAGCACCTCGAGGAATCTGCCCGCTGCCCGTCGGGCAGGTGAATTAAGCTGGGAGCTCCAGCAGACCCCTGTGAGCCTGTAAATGGATGGGTGGTTGGGTGAAATGTAAATAAAAGCAGAACGTAATGGTTTTCAAATCTCATTAACCCACATTTGAGCCACATAGAAAGGTCATAACACATTTTAAGTTTTCATGAGAAATATTAGCTCATTTTGAATTTGATAGCAGCAACAGCTCACAAACGTTGGGGTAAAGGGTCATCGACAACTGATTACAGAAGAGGTCATCTCAGAGAGGCACCTCAGAGTCATGGACCACAGTGTGAAATCGTGAAGAAATGAAACAGCAGCAGCAATAAACTCTGGGACGTGGACCGACCAGGAACTGGGACGTGGACCGGCCAGGAACTGGGACGTGGACCGGCCAGGAACTGGGACGTGGACCGGCCAGGAACTGGGACGTGGACCGGCCAGGAACTTAAGACGTGGACAGGCCAGGAACTTAAGACGTGGACAGGCCAGGAACATAAGACGTGGACAGGCCAGGAACTTAAGACGTGGACCGCCCAGGAACTGGGACGTGGACAGGCCAGGAACTTAAGACGTGGACCGGCCAGGAACTTAAGACGTGGACCGGCCAGGAACTTAAGACGTGGACCGGCCAGGAACTTAAGACGTGGACAGGCCAGGAACTTAAGACGTGGACAGGCCAGGAATTTAAGACGTGGACCGGCCAGGAACATAAGACGTGGACCGGCCAGGAACATAAGACGTGGACCGGCCAGGAACTTAAGACGTGGACCGGCCAGGAACTTAAGACGTGGACCGGCCAGGAACTTAAGACGTGGACCGCCCAGGAACTTAAGACGTGGACCGCCCAGGAACTTAAGACGTGGACCGCCCAGGAACTTAAGACGTGGACCGGCCAGGAACTTAAGACGTGGACCGGCCAGGAACTTAAGACGTGGACAGGCCAGGAACTTAAGACGTGGACAGGCCAGGAACTGGGACGTGGACAGGCCAGGAACTTAAGACGTGGACAGGCCAGGAACTTAAGACGTGGACAGGCCAGGAACTAAGACGTGGACCGCCCAGGAACTGGGACGTGGACCGCCCAGGAACTTAAGACGTGGACCGCCCAGGAACTTAAGACGTGGACCGCCCAGGAACTTAAGACGTGGACCGCCCAGGAACTTAAGACGTGGACCGCCCAGGAACTTAAGACGTGGACAGTCCAGGAACTTAAGACGTGGACAGGCCAGGAACTTAAGACGTGGACCGCCCAGGAACTTAAGACGTGGACCGCCCAGGAACTTAAGACGTGGATAGGCCAGGAACTTAAGACATGGACCGCCCAGGAACTTAAGACATTGACAGTCCAGGAACTGGGACGTGGACAGGTCAGGAACTAAGATGTGGACCGCCCAGGACGTCCTCTGGGATGTCTCCTCTGAAGAAAGCTTTTGAAGCCTCTTCTTCTTGTACCATACGGCGCCATGTTGCAAGTGGGTGGGACAAGCTGACCTCAGGTCAGCTGGACCACACCCACCTTATGTCAATCACAGTTTCAGGGTTCAGATCAGATTTAGAAATCTTTGCATTCTGCTGTGTTACATTTTCCAACTGCTGTGGAATTGTGGCTGTAAGTTTTTGTATTTGTGCTGTCAGGTTTTATTGTTTAAACACAGACTTCAGCCGGTTCACCTACACAAACGTCCAGTGAGGAGCTTCCCCGTCTTCCTCGCTCTGCATCTGAGCAGAGCTTCCACAGTCCCACTTAGATGACCTTGTCTTCGAGCTTCAGTCCCGGGTCTCTTCCTACTTTCTCATCATGATCTGAGTTTTGTTTGTTCCTTGTTCCTTCCTTCGTTGTCAGCAGCATGTTGACCCACATAGCTGATGTTTGGATTCCTCTGACTGGACACAAATCTGCTTTGAGGAACAAAAGGCCTCAGTTCTTGCTCGGATAAAAGGAGAAACGGACGACAGGAATGGGTTTTCTCTGTCAAATATCGTTTTCTGGTTGTTTTAATCCTTTTGTATTTCTTTGTCAATGTGTCTCTTGTTTAGCCTGGTCAGCCGTCTTGTTTTTCTCTTTTGATACAAAGAGCCACTCTGGTCCCTCTGGTTTGGACTTTGATTTCCAGAGGGTGGTACCAACAGAAGCCTCTAGATAGACGTACATCTAATCAGAAAGCAAAGCAGGTGACGTAGGCGGAGCTACAACCAGACTAGTATCGTAAAAGGCGTCCAGAATGGCTGCATGATTGTTGTTGGTTTTGCAGTAAAGCCTTGTTGATCTAAGCTGTTATTAAGCTTCTCCAGCATCTGGTTCTTTTGAAGAGGGGTTCCAGACCCATACCTGCATGAGTCATCAAATAAACCCCACCCCCACACCACTGCCATTGGTTCGGTACGTTCTGTACCGGTGGAAATAGCTGCGAACAGGAGGGGACCAGACAGGATTTTTGTGACGTCATGACTGGCCAGTGGGAGTGGTCTGGTTAGACATGTACTCAGTCCCTGTGATGGCTGCTCACTCAGAAAAGACCTGGACCCACCCCTGATGAGGTTGCCATGGCGTTGATGTGGCAGCGCTGCCGCCGCTCAGCCATGTTTGATCCATCCAAGTAGTAAGACAAGACTCCACTCCTCTGACGGGTGGTGGTTTTGCAGGAGTCGGGGGTGGTCTCTGCTGTTGGACGTAACCTGAGCGCCGTCGTGGAGTCCAAAGACGAGTCTGAATGTGCTTGTATATTGTAAAAGTATCTCAAGAATGAGATGAACAGCAGTAGTTTTCTGCGTGTCGGGTTACGCGGTCCGGCCAGCCTTCCAGCTGGACGCATCGCTTATCAGAGGAAACGCCAACACACGAGCTGGAACGCCACAGCGCCGCTCCGCTGCTGCTCCGTCCACTGGAGAACAGCTTTATCAAGAAGTTAAAGTCCTTCAGAACCTGGCAGGACGTCGTCACATTCACACTCCTGCTCAACAACCGCTGAAAGTCTTCATGTAGATTCTTCCGCCTGCTGTCATGTGGACCTCCTCTTTCAGTCCTGTGACGTTTGTGTGTAAAAACAGAAGTATAGTCATTTGATCAAAGGTCATCTAGGTATCAGACAAACACAACTTCAGAGTGAAAGTTCCACGTTTCCATCTATTTCACAACGATGAAGCCAAAAAGAAAAATTAAAACTTGTAAGAAATACCACGTTACAGCTTCCATAGGATTTAAGAGGGGGCGTGTCAGAGCTGCTAATCATCAGTTATTGATGAATTGATCATCAGATCTCTAGAAGAGCATCATCTCAGTGTTCTGTTGCTCCTCCAGTGAGTTCTCCGGTGGAGCTGTTGATCAGCCAGACCCTCTGCTGGGTCCACGATGACCTGGATCAGGTGGACTTCTCCAGTTATCTGCTCAAAGTCTGCGGTCGGGAGGAGGTGCTGCAGAAGTGAGTACTTCCACAACATGAACATTTCTCTAGAAAGCTCTTCCCATGAGCTTATACTGGCTTTCATTTGTTTGCCTCTCGTCCGTCTCCATCACAGTCCATCACTCTTATCTTGGCTCGCTCCCTGATGTCTTGTAGAAATGGGAGCGGTGGACGTTTTTAGATCCTGCCCTTCCACCTCCTCCACTTCCTCTAAACTGGGATTCATGGGAATGTTTTCCTTCTTTGCCGACCTTTAACATTACCAGTGCACTAAATATCTCAGAAGTTCGTGTAGATGCCCTGATAGGACCCGTTTGATGGATGAATGTTATGCCATGTCCAGTTTGCCAATATTTTATATGATCCTTCTGTATAAAATCATCACAATTTCAAGAAATGTAGTTATCCTTAAAATGAAGACTCAGAAAAGATGGTAAATGTTCAGAAATGCAACAAAACCTTCAATGTTTCGAGCTTTGAGCAGAAAGGAAATAACTTTGTCTTTTTATTCACTCCATTAAAGTAATATTTGAATAAATACTAGACTAATAAATACTAAATATCAAAAAAACCAAAAACAAGTGAAGTTGGGTAGAAAGAAAATGTTGAAAATCTGCAGGGGAACCGGTCAGGTTCTTAAAATCGTTTCTAAAATGCAAAAGATTTGGTTGGTGAAGAAACTAGAAACATTTCTCTTCCAGGACGTCGCCTGAAGCGTCTTGAGTCGCTCGTCAGGTGTCTGAAGTGTTTCATCTGTTTGCCCCGAATGAAAATGTTTAGCAATTAACAAAATCAAATCAAGTCAGAAGGATGTTGACGTCTGTGAACATGGCTGTGTGTGAATCAAAACTACAGTCGACAGACGCCACACCAGGGGGAAAGGTCGCGACCTCCGCTTCCACAGAACCCGACCGATACTTTGATGTTAATGACGGTTCGTTTCTGGCCACGTGGCGTCTGTGGACAGTAGAACGACTGACGTCCAGTCGTCGATCGGGGCAGACTCGTTTGTCGTTTGCATGATCTGTGTATTGTTGTTGGTGTTTCGTCGTAGTTTATATGGAGCGAGCGAGAGCGGCGGCAGCAGCCAGAACCCGGTCAGGATGTGTGAGGTAACATGTAGCCGAGAGGGCTGATTCTGACTGACATGAGGGTGAGGGCAGATTTGATCAGATGTAGAGTAGTATTACTGAGCGTCATAGTTCAGCATAAGCCAAGTCAGCCAAGCTGAAATGTAAAGTGGGCGTGTTCCAGTCGGCTGCTCAGACGACCTCATTCTGCCCACTCAGTACGACCTTAAAGAGGCTACAAAAAAGCATCTTCAGAAAGTCTATGGAGAGTGTTGTCCAGTTCTTCTTATACAGTTTATTTTTTATTTACAGTTACACCAGTAATATTCCTCTGTGGCATATCCGTGCAATCAAGTGTTATATTTGAGTATATTGATCAAATATTTTTTCATACATGTGGATGAGTGGTTGATGGAGGCAGTTTAATTTGATGATGACTACATGCGAGGAGTGACCGTTGTGCCCGTCTTCAGTTTGTTCTCGCTGTCATTTCTTCAGCTTTTGTGATATTGTTAACGGAGCCCGTCTGTCGCCCTGTCCTCAGTAAACACGGCCTCGGCAGCCATGAGTACGTCCAGAACTGCAGGAAGTGGGAGAATGAGATCACATTACAGCTGCTCTCTACCTCCACGATGAGGAGGGACTTGGCCCGCGGCGTAAGTACCTCCATCTACTTGCAGGTCCAGATGTGACATGAGACATTTTAGATGCTCAGATTTAGTTTTAACCTTTTTTTTACCCCCACAAAACCCAACCCTCATTTACTCATTGACATTGTGCTCTTAAATGTATGTTAACATAACTCTTCAGTCATGGGAAAAAGATGAGACACTGAGAAATGAGCACATACTAAAAAAGTGACCTTAAATGGACCACGTGTTGAACAAAAATGAAGCTGACTCCTTGTGGGCAACACTAAGTACCCCTGAATGCTTCCAAAGGATTTGGTGGCTGCAGCCAGGAGCTGCTGATGAATTGATTATCAGCAGGTTTGCAGACCTCTATAAAACCAGATATTATAAAAAAGTGTGCAGGTCTGGAGCATCCAGCCATGTAGTAACACAATGTCAAGAAGGTAAGAAGCCAGCAGTCGTTGTGGAAAGGTTTAAAAAGTTTGTTTGAAAGTGTTGGCAGGAGAAAACCTCTCCTCCTCCGTGAACATAGAAGCAGACTTCTGGAACAATGTTACTCACTCACAGCAAACCACCACCGAATTTCTGCTGTACATCCGAGATTAAATATTTGGTTTAGGAGTCATTAAGCATTTGTGCTTTTTTACTTTTCTTCTTTTTTTAGCCTGAAGATGACAACTCTCGAATAGACTTGGAGCAGCACCTCGGCCAGGTGGAGCGGCCTTTTAAGGAGAACGTCACCAGGTATACGGCCTATTTCCTGTACTTGTTTCATAACTTTACATCCGTTTTACTCCAGATCCAACTTTCTCTGCTCGGTCCTGATTCGACCATCACTCATGTCAAGTATCTGTTTTCTTCTCGTAGACAAGCCCTTGCTGACTATTTGGAGGGCTATCACAATCAAGTCAACATCTGTTTAGGAAACGAGGTGCGTGCCTTCCCTCTGCTGGCCTGGGAAAGAAAAGAAAAGGATGAAAAAGCATAGTGATGATTTCCATGTCTTTAATCTAAAGAATAATAATTTAGGAGTGTGGAGATGTGTCTAGACCTGATACGGACTGTGACTGTGGAAATACCAGCGACTATAAACATTGTTTTCACTTCCTCTGGAGGGTTTTGTGCTGCTTCAGGTCTTCGGTGTGTAAACCGCATCATTTATGAGAAAAACCGATCTGATCTTCTAAATAAAGTTTGTTGGTAAATGGTGGGTCAGACTAGGTCCCCACCATAAAACCATCGTAAAGCAGATAGCAGCGTGAAGCTCGACTTGAATGAGCCTGGATAAAATGCTGTGACGGAGACCGTGGTTCTCAGTCGGGAAAGGTGGACTGTCCTCTCCGGGCCTGGCATGAGGTTCTGGCGTATGTGGAGGTTTTCTCATGAGGAAGCCCTCAGGTGGCAAACACTGGACGAAATATTTAAACCAAGATTTCCATTTATCTTTCACCTCTTACTAGCAGCTGTGACATCCATGAATCCCATAAATCACCAAATAATTTTATGTTAATCTCACTTCCACTCAGCAGGTGAAATGAAACATCGCCACGTTGGTATTTCACATCGTCTGTATTTCACATCGCTGCGTTGGTATTTCACATCGTCTGTATTTCACATCGCCGCGTTGGTATTTCACATCGTCTGTATTTCACATCGCTGCGTTGGTATTTCACATCGTCTGTATTTCACATCGCCGCGTTGGTATTTCACATCGTCTGTATTTCACATCGCTGCGTTGGTATTTCACATCGTCTGTATTTCACATCGCCGCGTTGGTATTTCACATCGCCGCGTTGGTATTTCACATCGCCGCGTTGGTATTTCACATCGCAGCGTTGGTATTTCACATCGCCGCGTTGGTATTTCACATCGCCGCGTTGGTATTTCACATCGCCGCGTTGGTATTTCACATCGTCTGTATTTCACATCGCCGCGTTGGTATTTCACATCGCCGCGTTGGTATTTCACATCGTCTGTATTTCACATCGCCGCGTTGGTATTTCACATCGTCTCTATTTCACATCGCCGCGTTGGTATTTCACATCGCCGCGTTGGTATTTCACATCGCCGCGTTGGTATTTCACATCGTTGGTATTTCACATCGTTGGTATTTCACATCGTTGGTATTTCACATCGTCTGTATTTCACATCGTTGGTATTTCACATCGTCTGTATTTCACATCCCGCGTTGGTATTTCACATCGTCTGTATTTCACATCGCCGCGTTGGTATTTCACATCGTCGGTATTTCACATCGTCGGTATTTCACATCGTCTGTATTTCACATCCCGCGTTGGTATTTCACATCGTCTGTAGTTCACATCGCCGCGTTGGTATTTCACATCGTTGGTATTTCACATCGTTGGTATTTCACATCGCCGCGTTGGTATTTCACATCGTCTGTATTTCACATCCCGCGTTGGTATTTCACATCGTCTGTATTTCACATCGCCGCGTTGGTATTTCACATCGTCGGTATTTCACATCGTCTGTATTTCACATCCCGCGTTGGTATTTCACATCGTTGGTATTTCACATCGTCGGTATTTCACATCGTCTGTATTTCACATCCCGCGTTGGTATTTCACATCGTCTGTAGTTCACATCGCCGCGTTGGTATTTCACATCGTTGGTATTTCACATCGCCGCGTTGGTATTTCACATCGTCGCGTTGGTATTTCACATCGTTGGTATTTCACAGTTGTCTGGTTTATGCTCAGGTTTATGCAACATGTAGTTTTCTCTAGTTAAATATGTGTATGTGACTCGGTTATCAGTGCTATGCTGTACCAACCTGCTCCGGTTCTGTGTCCAGAGTACCCAGTATAAAACCGTGGACCGGGTGGTGCAGACGGTGAAGAACCTGTGTTGTGCTTTAGATGAGGTGGAGAGTCCAGCCATCACAGAGGCCGTCAAAAGACTGCGTCACTCTGTGAATTTACCCAGGATGCGCTCGCCCAAGGTGGGTGTTTTATGCTGAAGACGTTTGTAACGTCTGTAAGATTAGAAGTCCTGCTAAAACCAGCCTGTGTTGCTTTCTAGATGGAGTCCTCGCCGTCGAACGGTAGGTTGCATGCACAGATAACATCAGCCGTAACCTTTAAGTTCCTGCTGTTAAAGTAAAGTTCCTGCTGATGTGTTGGCTTTATTTGTGACCCTGAACCTGGCTGGACCCTGGCAGGCGTCTCCAGTCCTGTGGAAGAGAGCATGGCCTTGCTAACGAAGGCCGTCTACAACCTGGCCAAGCTCTACCTGCGCTCATTCTGTCCTCCGTCAGCCTCCTTCAGCTCCTCCCCGCTGCCCGAGGCTGAAGATGCAGGCGAAGCTGTGGAGGGGAGGAGGATCAGAGAGGCTTCTGGCACCACAGACCACCTTCAGTTCACTCTGTTCGCCCTGCACGGCATCCCAGGAACCTGGGTCAGCAGGTAAACCCTCGGAGGAGAAAACCCTGGGAGCAGAAACGGGAAGGCCAGGATGTACAGGCGTTTACGTATTCTGGTAGTATTTGGAAGGGTTGCTGTGAAGCTGTCACAACTGGCTTGTATGTAGTAGCACTCCCCAAGCTTCTCACAGTCTTACTGGACCTTTGGTTTGTTCCTGCTAGCAGAACTAGAGGATCTGAGCCATCTAGAATGTCGACTCCATCACCTTCACTTTGTTGTTCTGAAGCCAGTTTACAACTAATCTGGAGGTCTGCTCACAGTCGTCGTCCATTTGGAAACCCATCTACATCCGAGCTTGAACTTGTTGGTGCACCAGTCCATCCTGATGCTGTGACCTCCATGCTTCACAGTGAGGATGGGGGGCCGAGGCCTGCAGGCGTCCTTCCTTTTTCCTCCAAACATAACGATGATCGTTATGACTGTTCAGTTTTAGTTTCAGCAGGAATTAAAAGGATAAAGCTCTTTGTCTCCATGTGCAGCTGTAAACTGTAATCTGGCTTCATTCTGGTGGTTTCAGAGCAGCTCATGTTCAGCTCATGTCGGTACAGACAAAGTTTTAGTGTAGATGATGAGGCTCTTCCTGCTCTCCGCAGCATCTCTATTGCATCTTTGTTGTTCTGGGGTTTATTTGTGAAATATATAAAATACATCTACAGGTGAGGCCCCAGGTCCCTCAGATGTTGTCAGTCTTTCAGAAGATTCAAAACAGCTGTGTCACACTTGTTTGTGGGTGTATCATGTACTACCATCATATCCTACTACCACCACCACATACTATTACCACCACGTCCTACTACTACTACTACTACCACCACGTCCTACTACTACCACGCATTAATACTACCACGTACTCCTACCACCACCACGTACTACTACCACCACCACATACTATTACCACCACGTCCTACTACTACTACTACTACCACCACGTCCTACTACTACCACGTATTAATACTACCACGTACTACTACTACGTACTACTACTACCACGTACTAATACTACGTACTACTACTAGGACGTACTACTACTACCAAGCACTACTACTACCACCACGCACTACTACTACTACCACGCATTACTACTACTACCACGTACTACTACTACTACCACGTACTACTACTACTACTACGAACTACTACTACCACGTACTAGTACTACGTCCTACTACTAAACTATGGACCAAGATTCCAATAAGATTTTGAGAGAAGCTTGTTGAGAGGTACCCAGAACATCTGAGTCGAGTGAAACAATCCAAAGGTAATTGTTGGTCCAAGTCCCGACCAAGCAAGCAGCACGAGTCAGTGACGGCGTTGCGCTGTCTCAGCAGCGAGGCTCGTATGACGTGAGCGGCTCCGGTGTTGCTCCTGCGCCTCGTATTTCCATGCCGGTGTCTCGTCTTACTCAGACTTCATGTCTGAACTTCCCATCAGTGACCAGGATCCTGCAAATGTTTACAAAACCAAACGATGTCTACAGTTGTGTGTATTTGTAGTAATCCCCCTGGCAGAGCAGCATCCGAACCAGCATGTGTTCCTGGAAAAAGAGACGGGACCAGAGCTGCTGCCAGCAGGCGGCGTCATCCTGAAACGCGCTGTGTACTGCAATATTTACTGCATACTATGTGCTGTTTGTGACGTAGTATTCAGTGTGTACTGTCCACTACTCGCTATGAGTATGGAGAATGCACCATAAAAACATTTATTCTTCAGTGTGCAGTGTAACCCAGTGCATTGTGGGAACAAACGGCTACAGTGACGGTCAGTCTGAAGACGCCTTTAAAACAAATGTTTTTATCTCCTGCCGACTGGAGGCCAGAGGGACAGTGTTCCCGTGCACTTCCATTGCTGGACTGTTGCCACCACGCTGCCTCATGAAGCTCTGAGTGTTTGGCGTTGTCGCGGCTCATGCGCCGTCCGTCTGGAGCCTCGGCAGACGCCAGGAACCGTGCTGGACCTGCCAGCACGGTTCCTGGCGTCTGCCGATCACACCAGTGTTTCCACACGCACGCGCGACTCAGCGTTAGGCTTACTGAAGGAACTGCTGCTGGATCGTGGGTTTTATTGGATTAAATTACATACACCTGTTTTCCAGGATTCATACACATGTCTTAAAGTAGAAGAGGTGTACACAGGCAACCGTTCCTGTCTCGTGTTAGAGCAGGAAGTACAGAGTATTTTACTGTTAAAACTGATTTTTGAAAATGGGCGGAGCAAACAATAAGTGAGGCTGCTTAGAACACGCCCACCTTCACTCAGTTACTACAAGTTAACTCTTAACTTATTCCAAACTCGGACACTAATGTACGTTACCCGACACTCGTTCTCATCAGATCTGAGCGGGCATCGGGATGAAGGTGGTCTGAAGGCGTGCGGACAGACCTGGAGAGCAGCTCGGCGCCACTCCAGAAATCCTTCCCAATATTGATTAAATATGTTGATTATTTATCAGAAAATTGATCCATGAGCTGATCTGTGCGCCAGTTTAACTAACGCAGCTTTATTTTGAAGGGCTTTTCTTAATTCTCGTACAGTTTTATGCGTCTGTCCGAACAACAGAAGGAAGATAAGTTTTCTTCGTGACGGGACTTGTGTTGCTCCAGCTGAAGCTTCATGGCAGATGTTGCTTCTAATCACAGACAAGAATGTACAGAAGCTGTTGTGTCGTTTCAGTTATGAGAAGTACTACCTCGTGTGTTCCCTCACCCACAACGGCAAGAACTTGTTCAAACCAATCCAGTCCAAGAGGGTGGGCACATACAAGAGCTTCTTCTACCACATCAAATGGGATGAAATGTAAGTGCTGTCCTGTCCTCTTTATGTCCTTGTTGTTCATGGTTTGGTCTTCAGTTTCCAGCTGTCAGTGGATCTGCGACGTCACGGAACCAGCACAAGCTCCAGATGTGCTCCACAGATCCATCAGCTCAGCAGACGCACTCGTACGCACATGCGAGCACTATTAGTCCTGCAGGGTTTGATGTGTGAGGATATAATCATCATCTGGTCATAGTAGGTCTTATTAGGCAAATACAACCTCAAACACTCGCATGTACCTTTTCCACCATGACAGTAATTATTTATAGAAATAAACCCAAAAGGAAAATGTCTCACGTGGGCGATCCCGAGTGAGTTTTAACACAATGACGACAGGGAAAGACATCAGCAGATTAGTAATGTAAGTGACACATTTACCAGAAAGGGTTAAAAAAAACCATTTCCAATACAGAGAGAGATTATTGACAAGAGGACAGTCCTGAAGCCAGTCCAGTGTTCCCAGGAGTGGGTTTACTCATAAGACCAGACCATGCAGCCACAAGCTGTTGACTCAAGAGGGTGCTTGGTATCGCCTGCATGACTCTCCTCTTTCTTTGCTTCATTTTTGTTAATTAAATATCATGGCTAGTTTTTCATTTATACTAAAACCCACCTATGATCAGATGAGTTTTATTATGTTGTTATCCAGAACAAAAAAAGGATTAAAAGAGGAAGCACTGTGTTTTTGTACATGACTGGACTGTGATTTGAATGATGAATAACAGTTTTAAGGCGGAGCCTCGACCCTGTAAGGTCTTTTCTTCCATTTATGAGAAATAGCCCTCTGCTCCCACTGATGATCACCTGTCCAGGTGATGGTAAACGCAGCAGAGCCACTCTGAGTGCTCACGCTCCCCTCGTCTCCTTTTTAGGGTCAGTTTTCCGATCGCAGTCGCTGTGCTTCCCCTGGAGTCCATCCTGAGCCTGACCCTGTTCGGGGTGCTGAACCAGAATGCCAGTGGTTCTCCGGACTCCAACAAGCAGAGGAAAGCTCCGGAGCTTCTGGGAAAGGTCTCCATGCCCCTCTTTGACTTCAGAGGGTGAGTAGAGAGGACCTGCCAGTAGAAACCGCCCTAAGTCTCAATAATACAATGAAACTGCTCATGGTCCAGTTTCCCATTATAGAAATGAAAGAAAGCCGCACTTTTGAACCTTAATGAGCTGAAAACAGCTGATGATGTTTCAGAGTCCTTGCGCGGGGCACCAGGCTGCTGTGTCTGTGGATGTCTGCACAGGGACATGCTGCTGCAGCCGCCGGTCCTCCAGGCGGCCACAAGTGGGCACCTGCACAAAGAATCGTGCTACAGGTCAGTGACGTGGTCCCGCTTCCTGTGTCATGGTTTTACCAGAAGTCTTCATTACACTGGTTCTTCAGACTCTGTGATGGAGACCATTTAATGTTAATCATTGTAATGGGTACAGATTTGTTGTGAAGCCAATTTTGAGCTTTACATCACCTCCATTTGTAGTCTTAATTGGCATCGTTCATATTTAGTGTGAGTGTTGGAGCGTAAAGATCCAGCATCTGTCCCAGTAAATGGATCAATGCTTCTCACTGAAACTTCTAGTTTTCTTCAGAGTACAGCTGGACAGCGTGAGAAAAGATTAAACATACAGTATATGTATTAGTCTCATCTCAAATGCAACTCAAACTCCTAATGAACAGTTTAGACACTGTGGAGAATACAAACATTTTTTTTAAAAAATGTCTTAGCAGTCAGCGTGGACCTAAGATGTTCCACGTTTCTTCTGATCATCTACATTTGATTTGTCAATCCTCTTCCAGTTTGGATTCCCTGCAGCCCAAAAAGTGTTAGGGTTGATTTAGTCAACAAATGTGTTAGAAAACAGTTGAAATGTTAAAAACTGTTATTGAAACAAGATTTTCTTCTCCACCAAAGAGGTGACGTTTCCAAGAACCAGGTTCTGTAACTGAAGACTGTAACTTAAAATCATAAACTGAATAAGAACTGGACAAGCCCCCTGTGACATCATCCATAGTTCACACCCCTAATTATACTTACATTTGTTGCTTTGCATAATTTTGTCTAATGTGTTACAAAAAACTTCATCTGTACAGTTGGAGGGGAAATGTAACTGTGGAGACCAGAACTGGGACATTTTAACATGAGGGCCAATGGACATGAAATCACTCTTGGAATCAGCCCTGGCGGTCAGTAGAGAACCGGCAGGTCCGGATCCAGACCTGGCGGTCAGTAGAGAACCGGCGGGTCTGGATCCAGACCTGGCGGTCAGTAGAGAACCGGCGGGTCCGGATCCAGACCTGGCGGTCAGTAGAGAACCGGCGGGTCCGGATCCAGACCTGGCGGTCAGTAGAGAACCGGCGGGTCCGGATCCAGACCTGCCGGTCAGTAGAGAACCGGCGGGTCCGGATCCAGACCTGGCGGTCAGTAGAGAACCGGCGGGTCCGGATCCAGACCTGCCGGTCAGTAGAGAACCGGCGGGTCCGGATCCAGACCTGGCGGTCAGTAGAGAACCGGCGGGTCCGGATCCAGACCTGGCGGTCAGTAGAGAACCGGCAGGTCCGGATCCAGACCTGGCGGTCAGTAGAGAACCGGCAGGTCCGGATCCAGCCCTGGCGGTCAGTAGAGAACCGGCAGGTCCGGATCCAGACCTGGCGGTCAGTAGAGAACCGGCAGGTCCGGATCCAGCCCTGGCGGTCAGTAGAGAACCGGCAGGTCCGGATCCAGACCTTGGCGGTCAGTAGAGAACCGGCAGGTCCGGATCCAGACCTTGGCGGTCAGTAGAGAACCGGCAGGTCCGGATCCAGAGCCTGGCGGTCAGTAGAGAACCGGCAGGTCCGGATCCAGAGCCTGGCGGTCAGTAGTCCTACCTATCTGACCTGATCCAGGTGTACACCCCTCCTCGCTCCCTCAGGTCAACAAATCAGATACAGTTAGTCGTCTCCAAGACCAAGAGGAAACTGAGAGGTGACCGAGCCTTTTCAATCTTCGGACCAAAGATCTGGAATGAGTTGCCCCTGGACCTCAGACAGATGGACTCATTTTCTACTTTTAAATCTGCTCTTAAAACATATTTTTTCACTTTGGCTTTTAATTGAGTTGGAATTTGGAGACTGTATTGTATTTTAATTGTCTTATGTCTGATAATTGCCATGCTCTTTTACTAATTTTATGCTTTGTTCAGCACTTTGGTGAACCTTGTTTTGTTTAAAGTGCTTTATAAATAAAGTTGAGTTGAGTTGAGTAGAGAACCGGCAGGTCTGGATCCAGAGCCTGGCGGTCAGTAGAGAACCGGCAGGTCTGGATCCAGAGCCTGGCGGTCAGTAGAGGAACCTTCAGGTCTGGATCTGGACCCTGGTGGTCAGTAGAGGAGCAACAACTTTCTGCACCACTTGGTTAAGTGACGCACCACAGTAAGGTGACATTGAACGAGAGGAAGGAGGAGTTGAACCCAAATGCAAAGCTTTGTTTACCTGTCAACGTGCGTTTTAGCCCTCACCTACGGCGAGATCACGGATGTAAGCTGAAAGGAGGTTTCTCTGCAGGGTGGCTAGACTCTCCAGTAGAGATGGGAGAAGTTCAGTCATTCAGGAGAGACTCGAAGAGAGTTGCTGCCCCTCCACATCCAGGAGAACCAGATGAAGTTCATCTGATTAGATGTGTCCTGGATGCCTCCCTGGGGAGGTGTTTCAGGTATCTCAAACTAGGTTGAGGTGTTGGAGCAGACCCAGGACATGCTGGAGAGATTTTATCTCCTATATATCCTGGCTTGGGAATCACTGAACCTTCCCCAGGAGTCCTGAGGAGTGTCATGTGTTCAGGATGAGGGAGCCCAACATCACTGCTCTTATATGTGCTAATGTGGAAAAGCAGCTTTTTCATCCTGATTTAAAAGTTTTATCAGAAGAATAACCTCATTTCATCTCTGGTATTTATGTTCCATCCAGGTGGACTTCCCCAGCTCAGCAGTGGATGTTTTATATGTCGGACCCAAGCGAGCGCCCAGCCCTGAGCCCCACCCACTGGAGGAGCTGGACCCGGACCTCCGACGCAAACTTGAGAGAATCTGCAGCCGAGCCTCCAACTTTGGGTAGGAGCATCTTCCCCATGTTTAAACTGTGTGAAACGCACTAAGAAACACAAAAAACCCAGTTTCTTCTCAGCATGACTTGGACTAATATTAGTCCTCTCTCTGTTGTAGTAGTGGTGGTAATGGTTGTAGTGGTAATAATGGTAGTGGTAGTGGTTGGTAATGGTTGTAGTGGTAATAAGGTAGTGGTAGTGGTGGTGGTAATGGTTGTAATGGTAATAATGGTAGTGGTAGTGGTGGGTAATGGTTGTAATGGTAATAATGGTAGTAGTAGTGGTGGTAATGGTTTGTAGTGGTAATGGTGGTAGTAGTAGTGGTGGTAATGGTTGTAATGTATAATAATGGTAGTGGTAGGGTGGTAATGGTTGTAATGGTAATCATGGTAGTAGTAGTGGTGGTAATGGTTGTAATGGTAATGGTGGTAGTGGTAATGGTGGTAGTAGTAATAGTAATGGTGGTGGTGCTAAATGGTGGTAGTAGTGGGTAATGGTTGTAGTGGTAAAAGTAGTAATGGTAGTAGTGGTAGTGGTAATGGTAGTAGTTGTAGTGGTAATGGTAGTCAGTGGTAGTGGTAATGGTAGTGGTGTGGTAGTGGTGGTGGTGATAATGGTGGTGGTCGGTAGTGGTGGTGGTGGTAGTCTGGTGATAATGGTGGTGGTGGTGTCGGTTTAGTAGTAGTGGTTGGTAGTGGTGGTGGTGGTTGTAGTAGTGGTAATGATGGTGGTAGTGGTGGTGATAATGGTGGTGGTGGTTGTAGTAGTGGTAATGATGGTGGTTAGTTGGTGGTGATAATGGTGGTGGTGGTGATGGTTGTAGTGGTGGTGATAATGGTGGTGGTAGGGTGGTGGTTGTAGTAGTATGGTGATAATGGTGGTGGTGGTTGTATAGTAGTGGGGTAATGATGGTGGTAGTGGTGGTGAGAATGGTGGTGGTGGTGATGGTGGTAGTGGTGGTGATAATGGTGGTGGTGGTGTGGTTTGTAGTAGTGGTGATAATGGTGGTGGGTGTTGTAGTAGTGGTGATAATGGTGGTGGTGGTTGTAGTAGTGGTAATGATGGTGGTGGTGGTTGTAGTAGTGGTAATGATGGTGGTAGTGGTGGTGGTGGTGTGGTTGTAGCTAGTGGTAATGATGGTGGGTAGTAGTAGTGGTGTGGTGGGGGTGGTGGTGGTTGGTTAGTAGTAGTAGTAGTAGTAGTGATGATGGTGGTGGTGGGGTGGTGGTGGTGGTGGTGGTGATGGTGGTGGTGGTGGTAGTGGTAGTAGTAGTGATGATGGTGGTGGTGGTGGTAGTAGTAGTAGTAGTGATGGTGGTGGTGGTGGGTGGTGGTGGTGATGATGGTGGTAGTAGTGGTAGTAGTAGTGGATGATGGTGGTGGTGGTGGTGGTGATGATGGTGGTAGTAGTGGTAGTAGTAGTGATGATGGTGGTTGGTGGTGGTGGTGATGATGGTGGTTAGTAGTGGTGGTGGTTGTAGTTAGTGGTTGTAGTAGTAGTAGTGGTGGTGGTGGTGGTGGTGGTGGTAGTAGTAGTGGTGGTGGTGGTGGTGGTGATGATGGTGGTAGTAGTGGCCGTTCAGATGGACAAAAGGCAGGCAGCTTTTGTGTTTGTCTCAGACCCCCCAGAATCCACTGGGCTGAGTAGATCTTTGAAGAGATTTGAAAGGCTGCCGTGGGCTTTTTCAGCCACAGTGTTTTCATGAATGTCAGTATTTTTCCTGCCCCAGCGTGCTGGTTATCTTCCAGCTGCTCCCAGCCCAGATAAATGCTCTCTTATGCGAGCAGCCAGCCCAATCTCTCCAGCACCACAGCACCTGCTGGCCGCGCTGCTGGCCGCGCTGCTGGCCGCGCTGCTGGCCGCGCTGCTGGCCCCGCTGCTGGCCCCGCTGCTGGCCGCGCTGCTGGCCGCGCTGCTGGCCGCCCTGCTGGCCCCGCTGCTGGCCCCGCTGCTGGCCCCGCTGCTGGCCCCGCTGCTGGCCGCGCTGCTGGCCGCGCTGCTGGCCGCGCCTGCTGGCCGCGCCGCTGGCCGCGCCGCTGGCCCCGCTGCTGGCCGCGCTGCTGGCCCCGCCGCTGGCCGCGCCGCTGGCCGCGCCGCTGGCCGCCCTGTATGATTCATGGTTTCTGTGACAGCCACAAAAAGAAGTATGTGAACCCCTTGGACTGAACTAGTTTTCTGTATTAGTTTAAAAGAATTTCTGTATTAATTGCAAATATTATCTGATGTGATGAAATATGAGCAATGATATGCAATGATGAGCAATTAAGCTGATAACACAAAACTGTGTTCTGGACACCGCCATTGAACATTCACAACTCCACACGTTTAAGTAAGTGAACCCTTGGTATTAATATTTACTTCAACCAGATCTTCCAGCAGCTTTGGATCAGACCTTTTTGGAGGAATTCTGGATCATTCCTCCTTCTGGACCCTGAGGCAGCAGAGCGATTGCTGCATTGTTACCATTTGTCTAACTGTGGACTGATGGGTGTGAAAGAACTTTGACATGACTTTATGTTCCTATCAGCCTTCTGCAGATCAGCTACTCTTGATCACATCTTCAGATATGGACTTTTAGCAGCCATGGTTCACATGAGGAGATGCTTCTGCAAACTTCAAATGTCTGAGTCAGTCAAAATAGCTGTAAACCACACCTCCAAACTTTTATTAACTGGGCCATGGTCAGTGGCAGGACTTTTAGGTGTCCAGGAACCGTGAAGGGACCTTGACAGCCTGGGTCTCATCTCGTTGCATTTATTACAAGAAGTTTAGAGTTCTAGCCTCAAGTCACAGCTGTGTTTTTGAACCATTAAACCTGGATTATTTTAAAGTGTTTAGATGGTAAATAAGTCCAGTTAAAACTGACTTTACACAAATAAAGCAGACTTGTCTTTTGCTCATTTATGAATATGATGTGAACCTGTTTCCTCCAGGTTAAAGCGGTCCGATCACCAGCTCCTGTGGGACCACCAGCTCCACTGTCGGAGGGACCACCCCAGCAGCCTGCCCAAGGTGCTGGCCAGTGCTCCCAGCTGGGACTGGGCCAGCATGGCCCACATCCACTCCCTGCTGCACCGCTGGCCGGCTCTGCCCCCCGTCACAGCGCTGGAGCTGCTCGACTCAAAGTACGAGCTCAACTCGCTGTCCACACGTGACCGGCCCAGCGTCTGTCCCCATCAGTGAACCGTTTGTTCTGCCTCTGTCCGTCTGTTCAGGTTTGCAGATACTGAAGTGAGAAGTGTGGCTGTCAGCTGGATTCAGAAGAGCACCGATGATGAGCTGGCGGACTACCTGCCGCAGCTCGTACAGGTATAAATGGTTGACGATACAAAACGAGATGTCCCACTTGCATTTTTGAAGTTCTTTGTCATTTTTATTAAGTTTCTGAAACTTCTATCAGCCCCAATTTGAATTCAAAAATCCCCTTTTCTTCTGTATCTGCCGGCTCCTTCAGGCGTTAAAGTTTGAGGGTCACCTGAAGAATTCCCTCGTCATGTTCCTGCTCTCCAGAGCACAGGGGAACGTCAACATCGCCCACCACCTCTACTGGTGAGTCTGCAGCCACGCCAAAACGCCAGCCACCAGAAGCTCAAGTCAACTGATGAATGAGCTTTTTTAGGACATAATTAACCCTTTAACAGTAGAAGAGAGTGAAACTATTGACAGTTGTGACCTCGGTTCTACCTCTGCAGACGTTGATTTCCTTGTCGGTAGCACTGCAGATGTGTTGCACTCAGCTTTAGATGTAGTTGCTCCTTTGAGAAAGAGGGTCTCTAACCGTAGGAGCTGAACTCCCTGGTTTAACTCACATATTCGTATGTTAAAACAGAAAGTGTATAAAATGGAAAGAAAGTGGTACTCTAGTAGGTCTGTAGGTATTTATTATGCATGGAAAGATAGTCTAATAGTATATAAAAAAGCGCTTTGCAAAGCTAGAACAGCCTATTATTCAGTGTTAATAGAGGATAATAAAAATAACCCACGTTTTCTGTTCAGCACTGTAGCCAGGCTGACAAAGAGCCACAAACTCTGTTGAGCCGTGCATCCCTGCAGCTCTCAGTAGTGAAGACTTTATGAGCTTCTTTAGCAATAAAATTGTCAGAATTAGAGAGGAAATCGGCCAGGCCCTCCCGGCAGTGGCTGTGGGCATTTCTTCAACTTCAGAGACACTGACCCGACTCTAGACTGTTTGGTTCCTTTAGACCTCCGTGACCTGACTCTAGACTGTTTGGTTCCCGTAGACCTCCCTGACCTGACTCTAGACTGTTTGGTTCCTTTAGACCTCCGTGACCTGACTCTAGACTGTTTGGTTCCTGTAGACCTCCCTGACCTGACTCTAGACAGTTTGGTTCCCGTAGACCTCCCTGACCTGACTCTAGACAGTTTGGTTCCCGTAGACCTCCCTGACCTGACTCTAGACTGTTTGGTTCCTGCAGACCTCCCTGACCAGATTCTAGACAGTTTGGTTCCTGTAGACCTCCCTGACCTGACTCTAGACTGTTTGGTTCCTGTAGACCTCCCTGACCTGACTCTAGACTGTTTGGTTCCCGTAGACCTCCCTGAGCTGACTCTAGACTGTTTTGTTCCCGTAGACCTCCCTGACCTGGCTCTAGACTGTTTGGTTCCTGCAGACCTCCCTCAGCTGACTCTAGACTGTTTGGTTCCTGTAGACCTCCGTGACCTGACTCTAGACAGTTTGGTTCCTGTAGACCTCCGTGACCTGACTCTAGACTGTTTGGTTCCTGTAGACCTCCCTGACCTGACTCTAGACTGTTTGGTTCCCGTAAACCTCCCTGACCTGACTCTAGACTGTTTGGTTCCTGTAGACCTCCCTGAGCTGACTGTAGACTGTTTGGTTCCCGTAGACCTCCCTGACCTGACTCTAGACTGTTTGGTTCCCGTAGACCTCCCTGACCTGACTCTAGACTGTTTGGTTCCTGTAGACCTCCCTGACCTGACTCTAGACTGTTTGGTTCCCGTAGACCTCCCTGACCTGACTCTAGACCGTTTGGTTTCTGTAGACCTCCCTGACCTGACTCTAGACCGTTTGGTTCCTGTAGACCTCCCTGACCTGACTCTACACTGTTTGGTTCCTGTAGACCTCCCTGACCTGACTCTAGACCGTTTGGTTCCTGTAGACCTCCCTGACCTGACTCTAGACTGTTTGGTTCCTGTAGACCTCCCTGACCTGACTCTAGACTGTTTGGTTCCTGTAGACCTCCCTGACCTGACTCTAGATTGTTTGGTTCCTGTAGACCTCCCTGACCTGACTCTAGATTGTTTGGTTCCTGTAGACCTCCCTGACCTGACTCTAGATTGTTTGGTTCCTGTAGACCTCCCTGACCTGACTCTAGATTGTTTGGTTCCTGTAGACCTCCCTGACCTGACCTCAGTCGTCAATAGATCTAAATCGTCGTTTTCTCTCTCATTGGTGCGACAATACTGGACCAGATCAACTTGTCCCTGGTCTTAGGATTTGTGCTACAGGTTTTTAAAGTTAATTAAACCTTTACTTAAAAAACCCTCTCTTGACCCAGACATTTTAATAATTATAGACCGATTTCCAACCTTCCATTTATCTCTAAAATTCTGGAAAAGGTCGTATCTCTCTCTACTTCCTGCTCTACCTGCTGGTCTTCAGCAGGAGGGTCCCCCCTCATGATCCAGGTCCTGGTCCAGGTTTCTTCCTTCTTAAAGGGGAGTTTTTACCTGCCGTTGTTTATGTAATGCTTGATCATGTTCGGGTCTCTGGAAAGATCCTGGAGACGACTTGTGTGTGGAGAGTGATAGCCTTGTGGGCTTGGGGCCTGGATGACCCAGGTTCAAGTCCCCTGGCTGGCAACACTGGTGAATCACTGGGGGCCCCTGAGCAAGGCCCTCAACTCCCAACTGCTGCGCCGGCGCTGGGACAGCAGCCCTGCTCCTGGTGACAGTAGTGATGGTTAAAATCAGAGGTCCAATTTCGGGTTATTGTGAAATACAAACTGACAAGAATGGAAATGGGGAAAAAAACCCAAAAAACTTGTAATAGACACTATATAAATAAAATTGAAAAATATTAAATTGGACATAAAAACTCAGCTCTCAGTAAATGTGATTAAGTTTCTGTTTATAAGACAACGTTTTAAGACGTAAAGGTCCTGTGCTCTATTTTACTGTTATTTTCCTGAGATTTCCACTCAAAGTTCTTGGTGTGACCGTGCAGCCTCAGCCAGCTGTTCTGCGCTTTGATGAGCATCGCGCTCATCCTCTTCCTCTTCCTCCCACTGCTCCCCGCTCACTCTGCTGTTACTGAACCAACGTGATGTTTCTTTTGGAGTTGGATCTGGCCGGTGGGCTGATAGGCCCGTGTGGTGATAGATGTATGCATCTGTGATTGAAGTTTAGAGGACTTTTTTCTGTTTTTACGAACAGAAACTCGTCCTCGTAATATGACAGCCAGACCACACAAAAACTGGATGTATGACGGTTTCAGACAATTTTAAACCTTTGAAAGCAGAATATGGAGCTTGTAAGTTGAAGGCAGCCAGACCTCCCCCTCCCCAGCCCACTCCTCCAGCTCTTCTCAGACCAGGATGAACACGTTGTGACTCCTGTTGTGGCTGCAGGTTGCTGAAGGATGCTGTGCAGGATCCTGCCTGGGGACGGCGCTATGAGCGGTTGCTAGGCGCCCTTCTTTGCCTGTGTGGCTGCAAGCTGAGGGAGGAGCTGCAGAAGCAGACGGGCCTGGTCACTCTGCTGGGAGCCGTGGCCGAGAGGGTCCGACAGGCCAGCGGATCGACGAGACAGGTCGGTCTGTGCTCGAACGTCCTGCCTGAAAATCTAATGAAATGTGGTCCTGAAGTGTGCTTGGGTTTACACTTGTCATTAGGTAGCACTGCAGGAGGGCCTGGAACATGTCCAGAACTTCTTCCAGAAGAACCCCTGCCGACTGCCCCTCAGCCCAAGTCTGGTGGCCAAGCAGCTAAACATCAAGGTACGACACAACAGCCTGATGGATAAAACACTTTAGGAGAAACTCTTGAGGGACAGACAACTTTATGAAGCCACAGATTCACTAAAGTTAAGAATAGTTTAGACTAAGTACATGAACCTCGTGGAATTAACTGATTTTCTGTTTTAATTTACCATGAACGGTTATCTAATCTACTCCCACTAAACATTCACAACGCTGACAGATGTGGCGTACTGCAGCGTTTCTGTGCGCTGCGTGTCTGAGTAGCACAGAAGGAACAGTGGGAGTTAGATCTTGTAATTAGACACCAGGGTTGTCTTACAGTAACGAGCCTGAGTTCCTCTGAGGCTCAGCAGCATTCGAGCATGAAAAGACCGGTGCTTTAACCGGTGATTAACTAGGCCTCCCTCACACTTGCCTAATTCTTTAAAAGACTGTGACAGATGTGTTTAAATTTGGTTCCGTGCTCATGTTAGACGAGGAGCGTTTCTGAACGGCAGCACAAGTGTGACATTAAATCATGAAGCCATTTGTTTTGTGTGTAGGCTTGTTCCTTCTTCAGTTCAAACGCCGTTCCACTCAAACTGGCCCTGATCAATGCCGACCCGCTGGGAGAGGAGATCAACGTCATGTTTAAGGTGCTGAACAAAGTCTTACTGGTCAAACGGACTCCTGGATGTCATCAGCCAAACTTGTTCTGGTGCATCTGTGGGGACTGCTCCCCCTGGTGGCCAAACCTCCAGCATTGTTCTGGTGTTGCTGCCTCTCAGCTGGTCTGCTCATGTTTCAGGTGGGAGAAGACCTGAGGCAGGACATGCTGGCTCTTCAGATGATCCGCATCATGGACCGCATCTGGCTGCAGGAAGGCCTGGACCTCCGTATTGTCAACTTCAAATGCATCTCCACCGGGAAGGACAAAGGTGACTGAGGAACACGCACGCAGAGCCACATTTGAAGTTTAAAAACGACCTTCGACAACCAGCTTGGTTCTGATTTTAGCACAAATACAGTAGCACTACTTGACTTTGTCTGTACTTGAATGACACTAGTAGTGAAGTATATCATTTAGTGGGTCTGTAGGTGTGAAAGATTGTTGCTGCATGTCGGCTGGAGCTGTGGCATCGGGTCCGTGGTCCTCCACCTGGGCTCGTTTTCATCTGTTCATTTCCAGAATCTGAAAGTGCAGTTTCTTCTGTTCCTTCTTCTGTCGGCAGCATCACTTTTACCTCGCAGCAGTACGATTAGATCATGATCATTCGTACAGACCAGGTCTGCAGCACACGTGGCATATATGTGGCTCTGTACCGCCCTGGTTCTGATCTTCTACAGTACCGACCTGTGGGACGTTCTGATCTTAGTCAGGTTGCACTGTGTTAATGAGGTTTGTCACCGTAGGTATGGTGGAGCTGGTGCCGTCCTCCGACACCCTCAGGAAGATCCAGGTGGAGTACGGCGTCACCGGCTCCTTCAAGGACAAACCGCTGGCTGAGTGGCTCCGAAAGTACAACCCTGCTGAGGACGAGTATGAGAAGGTACAGAGGTCATTCAGGTCCTGATGCAGATACACATGCAGAACAAAACAACGTGTCCAAACGCAGAAAACACCAGCCTGTCTGAGATGTTTGAGACCTGACCGGACAATCCCTGCAGTGATGTGGAGTGATGATGTTTATCTTTGGATAGTTTATATTTGGGGTCACAGGGACCTGCTGGAGTCTCAGCTGTCTGCAGGTGACAGGTGAGGTCACACCTGGACAGGTCATGAGTCCATCACAGCGCGTTTGTAGCGTGTTGGAGGAGACCAGAGTATCTAGAGGAACCCCAGGGGGAACATGGGAACTCCTCTCATTGGGATTTGAAGCGCCAGGGCGCTGTGCTGCTCCAACTATCAAACTGCTTTAATCTGGTATAAATGTCACTAAACGTGTTTAAAGCTGTTCTGTCAGCTGCTTTGGACGAACACATCAACTTTATTGGCGCTGTTGAACTTTACAGCAGATGTTAAGCTGAGTGACCTTTGCTGATCGTAAACATGAAAACAGTCTTTCAGAGCCAAACTTCTTTATTTTTCCTGGAAAAAGGCATAAACGCGTCTCTGGTCTCAGCTCATTTAAGCAGGTTTTATTTTGTTTGTCCCTGATTGACAAATGTAACCCGACAACATGACGGCAGGATTTCCTCTGGAGTCCATCTAAAAGCTCCCGTCTGTCCTCGTTGATTTCCAGGCTTCAGAGAACTTCATCTACTCCTGCGCCGGATGCTGCGTCGCCACCTACGTGCTCGGCATCTGTGATCGCCACAACGACAACATCATGCTGCGCTCCACGGGTCACATGTTCCACATCGACTTCGGGAAGTTCCTGGGCCACGCCCAGATGTTCGGCAGCTTCAAAAGGTGACGATGAGATGACGTGTGCAGCTGCTCGGCAGGTGATGAGGGGTGGAGCGGGGTGCTGATCGATGTTGTAAAGAGAGCGGAGGTGCGAGGTCTTCCGGCAGCTGATTGCTCCAGGACAGCTCTTCCTCTGCACAAACGTCAATGATGACACGACGCAAACTTCACGTCTCACAGTAAAGTTGAGGGAACCTTTCCTGTTTTAGGTCTGTTAGGATACTTGATTTCTTTCTTTAATTACATCTTTGTTTTAGATGTTATAACTTCTTTAGAAACTAATTCAGAAGTTTTTATACTCTTAATATTTGATAGAAATATCTACACCTATCTCTAAAAAGCCATAGACAATTTAAATGATTTTCCAATTTAAACTTTGAAAATGTTTTTTGAAATTTAAATAAAAAAATAATTATAATAAAAATGTGAAGAATTTAATTTGTACATTTTAAAAGATCCTGACATTTCCCAAATTGAAGGAAAAATAAAAGGTAAGAATTCTCAGAGACTGAAACGGGAAACGTCTCCTCGGCGTTGCTGTCAGACGTGGAGAAAAGACTCCTGGTCTGATCCGTCCTGTTCCTGGCAGGTAACTAAATCTGAAACGTGTTGCTCTGATTCCCGTCTCCCACATCAGGGACCGAGCGCCGTTCGTCCTGACCTCTGACATGGCGTACGTCATCAACGGAGGCGAGCGGCCCACCAGTCGTTTCCAGCTGTTCGTGGACCTGTGCTGCCAGGCTTACAACCTCATCCGCAAACACTCTGGGCTTTTCCTCAACCTGCTGTCTCTGGTGAGACCAGACCCACCCCAGTATTCACACGTACACAAGTGTCCGTCATAGTCTGGCCCCGCCTTGGGTTTGCTTCTGAGGTCGAAGCAGCTGGGACGCAGGTTAGACGCAGCTGGGACGCAGGTTAGACGCAGCTGTGACGCAGCTGTGACGCAGGTTAGACGCAGCTGTGACGCAGGTTAGACGCAGCTGTGACGCAGCTGTGACGCAGGTTAGACGCAGCTGTGACGCAGGTTAGACGCAGCTGTGACGCAGCTGTGACGCAGGTTAGACGCAGCTGTGACGCAGCTGTGACGCAGGTTAGACGCAGGTTGGACGCAGCTGGGACGCAGGTTAGACGCAGGTTGGACGCAGCTGGGACGCAGGTTAGACGCAGCTGGGACGCAGGTTAGACGCAGCTGTGACGCAGGTTAGACGCAGCTGTGACGCAGCTGTGACGCAGGTTAGACGCAGCTGTGACGCAGCTGTGACGCAGGTTAGACGCAGGTTAGACGCAGGTTAGACGCAGCTGGGACGCAGGTTAGACGCAGGTTAGACGCAGCTGGGACGCAGGTTAGACGCAGCTGTGACGCAGGTTAGACGCAGCTGGGACGCAGGTTAGACGCAGCTGGGACGCAGGTTAGACGCAGCTGGGACGCAGGTTGGACGCGGCTGGGACGCAGCTGGGACGCAGCTGGGACGCAGGTTAGACGCAGCTGGGACGCAGGTTAGACGCAGCTGGGACGCAGCTGGGACGCAGGTTGGACGCGGCTGGGACGCAGCTGGGACGCAGCTGGGACGCAGGTTAGACGCAGCTGGGACGCAGGTTAGACGCAGCTGGGACGCAGGTTAGACGCAGCTGTGACGCAGCTGTGACGCAGGTTAGACGCAGCTGTGACGCAGCTGTGACGCAGGTTAGACGCAGGTTAGACGCAGGTTAGACGCAGGTTAGACGCAGCTGGGACGCAGGTTAGACGCAGGTTGGACGCAGCTGGGACGCAGGTTAGACGCAGCTGTGACGCAGGTTAGACGCAGCTGGGACGCAGGTTGGACGCGGCTGGGACGCAGCTGGGACGCAGCTGGGACGCAGCTGGGACGCAGGTTAGACGCAGCTGGGACGCAGGTTAGACGCAGCTGGGACGCAGGTTGGACGCGGCTGGGACGCAGCTGGGACGCAGCTGGGACGCAGGTTAGACGCAGCTGGGACGCAGGTTAGACGCGGCTGGGACGCAGGTTAGACGCAGGTTAGACGCAGGTTAGACGCAGCTGTGACGCAGCTGTGACGCAGCTGTGACGCAGCTGTGACGCAGGTTAGACGCAGCTGTGACGCAGGTTAGACGCAGCTGTGACGCAGGTTAGACGCAGGTTAGACGCAGCTGGGACGCAGGTTAGACGCAGCTGGGACGCAGGTTAGACGCAGCTGGGACGCAGGTTAGACGCAGCTGGGACGCAGCTGGGACGCAGGTTAGACGCCCGTCCTCAGTCGTGATCCATGTTCCTGAGCGACTGAACATTAGCAGCAGTTGACGTGGGGCCAACATGGAACCCTTCAATGATCTCCGGCGTTCAGTTTGGAAAAAAACGGGAAAATTCCCAGATTTTTAAAATGGAAGTTTCCAGGTCTGGAAAGGTTTTGGAAACGTATTAAACTGTGTAAAGTTTTGAAATTGTCTTTAACATTAGCGGCATGTTTTGAAGTCTGATCTTGTTTTATAGTCGATCTCCAGAAGCTTCAGGTAACTTCAGTATATTCAGGTAAATTCAGTATATTCAGGTAAATTCAGTATATTCAGGTAACTTCAGTATATTCAGGTAACTTCAGGTAACTTCAGTATATTCAGGTAAATTCAGTATATTCAGGTAAATTCAGTATCTTCAGGTAACTTCAGGTAACTTCAGTATATTCAGGTAATTTCAGTAACTTCAGGTATCTTCAGGTAACTTCAGGTATCTTCAGGTAAATTCAGTATCTTCAGGTAACTGCAGGTATCTTCAGTATATTCAGGTAACTTCAGGTAACTTCAGTATATTCAGGTAACTTCAGGTAACTTCAGTAACTTCAGGTAACTTCAGGTAACTTCAGGTAACTTCAGTATCTTCAGGTAACTTCAGTATCTTCAGGTAACTTCAGTATCTTCAGGTAACTTCAGTATCTTCAGGTAACTTCAGGTAACTTCAGTATATTCAGGTAATTTCAGTAACTTCAGGTATCTTCAGGTATCTTCAGGTAACTTCAGGTATCTTCAGGTAACTTCAGGTATCTTCAGGTAACTTCAGGTATCTTCAGGTAACTTCAGTATATTCAGGTAACTTCAGTATATTCAGGTAAATTCAGGTACCTTCAGGTACCTTCAGGTACCTTCAGGTATCTTCAGGTATCTTCAGGTATCTTCAGGTATCTTCAGGTAACTTCAGGTAACTTCAGGTAACTTCAGGTAACTTCAGTATCTTCAGGTAACTTCAGTATCTTCAGGTAACTTCAGGTAACTTCAGTAACTTCAGTAACTTCAGGTAACTTCAGTAACTTCAGGTAACTTCAGGTAATTTCAGTATCTTCAGGTAACTTCAGTATCTTCAGGTAACTTCAGGTAACTTCAGTATCTTCAGGTAACTTCAGGTAATTTCAGTAACTTCAGGTAACTTCAGTAACTTCAGGTAACTTCAGTATCTTCAGGTAACTTCAGTATCTTCAGGTAATTTCAGTAACTTCAGGTAACTTCAGGTAACTTCAGTATCTTCAGGTAACTTCAGGTAATTTCAGTAACTTCAGTATCTTCAGGTAACTTCAGGTAACTTCAGTAACTTCAGGTAACTTCAGTAACTTCAGGTAACTTCAGTATCTTCAGGTAATTTCAGTATCTTCAGGTAACTTCAGTATCTTCAGGTAACTTCAGTAACTTCAGGTAACTTCAGTAACTTCAGGTAACTTCAGTATCTTCAGGTAACTTCAGTATCTTCAGGTAATTTCAGTATCTTCAGGTAACTTCAGGTAACTTCAGTATCTTCAGGTAACTTCAGTATCTTCAGGTAACTTCAGGTAACTTCAGTATCTTCAGGTAACTTCAGGTAATTTCAGTATCTTCAGGTAACTTCAGGTAACTTCAGGTAACTTCAGTATCTTCAGGTAACTTCAGGTAATTTCAGTAACTTCAGGTAACTTCAGTATCTTCAGGTAATTTCAGTAACTTCAGATCATCGTTGCTTTTTTTTTTTTTATCTCAGAACAGAGTCCTTGTTGATCTTCTGGATGTTTAGTTGGCAATTTAATCCAAAACAGACATTTAACTCTGTTTAAATTGGAATAAAATAAACTCCATCATCCATCCTTTCTGATACCTGGAATCAGTAGTACAATACAAGACAGAATAAATTAAAATAAACCCCATAAAACAGGCGAGACGTCAGGAGCTCCAGTGTTTTTCTGTGAAACTTAAATCAGATGTCTGAGTTCTGGTCCCTGTGGAACTGATACTCAACAACCATTGGCTCATCTGTGTTTGAGGGGCGGGACTTACAGATAGGTCAATTGCAAAAGAATGACATTTTAAAACAAAAAAAAAATCATAATCATTACTTTTCCTAACATGATGGCATTTTTAAATATGATAAAAAAAGAAAAAAATAATTTTGAGTGCATGTATTTTTATAAATGTGTAATATACCACAGCTCAAGTAATGTCCTGGAAAAGTTTAAAATTGAACCTCAAAAGTCTTGAAAGTGCTTGAATTTGACCTGGAGCGCCACTCTTCAGGCCTGGTCTCAGACGGGAACCACTGACAGACGTCTACCGGATACAACACCTTAAATTTCATGGTAGGAGGAAGGACAGCAGCAAAGGCTAGGAGAGCTTCTCCAAGCAGCTTCATGCTTCTCTGACTGCAGATGTGGATCTTATTCAGAAGTAGAAGGTCCACGGACTGTGGCCAACCTCCCAAAACATGGACAAAGAGGCAATGAACCCCAGGTTGACCACATGGAGATTGTGAATATTGTTTAGACCCGGTCCTGAGTCATCACAGGTGGACAGCCGTAAAACACATCCAGGACGTATAAACTAAAGGTTGGAGCCAGAAATGGCATCAAGAGCTCGCCACCAGAATGGAGAACCCAGCTGACACGTTACCTGATCTCACTTCAGAGCAAAGAATCAGTGCAGTTATTCATCTTCTGGTTCCAGGCAGTTTAGTGTATTTGGTTCAATAAATGATTTCTTACGGCTTCTATCCATTTCAAGTTCAGTGAATATAGTGTTTTTTCTTTAACAGAAGGGAACCAACAATGTCCACAGGTGGCCGCTGCAGGTGGCCGCTGCAGGTGGCCGCTGCAGGTGGCCGCTGCAGGCGGCCGCTGATGGTTTGTGAGAAGAAATGCTGCTGCTTTATTCTATTTAGAAAATACACTTGTGTATGTGAATTGTGGCGGTTTTACGAATAAATACATCTGTATGTTTGAACGTCGGTGATCATCTCCTCATAGATGATGTCATCGGGCCTGGTGGAGCTGAGCAGCTCTCAGGATCTGAAGTACGTGTTCGATGCTCTGCAGCCCCACAACACCGATGCTGAGGCCACCATCTTCTTCACCAGGTACTTGACTACTAAATTAATTTCCACACCTCTCGCACCAAAAAATGTCCAGACAGCGGAATGACTCTACGACCAAGACTTGCCCTTCTCTGAAGGAGTCCCACATGCCCCGTTATTCTGAGAAGAATCCACCAGGTGGAGTGAAAGGCTTGGAGGCTTCATCAGAGCAGTGGAACCAGCGCTCCGGTCCTCGAGGGTCCTGATTGAAATGAACAGATCACCATCAGCTTGTGATCAATGTCTGCACAAATCTGTTAATGACGCGTTCATTAGAGTCAGGAAACGTGTAAACGATGCGGGACGGCGGTCCTCAGGGACTGGAGCTGGACTGACTGAAACTATAATTCAGGAAAAGTTGTTTTTCCCACTTGTCTCACCTCCACCTCATCTGCCTTTTCACTCATCTTTTCCATCCTTCTCCTTCTGTTGCAGGCTCATCGAGTCCAGTCTGGGTAGTGTTGCCACCAAGTTCAACTTCTTCATTCACAACCTGGCCCAGTTACGGTTCTCTGGCCTTCCGGCCAATGACGAGCCAATCCTGTCCTTCTCCCCCAAAACATACACTCTGAAGCAGGAGGGACGCATCCTCCACGCCTCCATCTTCTCCTTCCAGAAGAGATACAACCCTGACAAGCACTACGTGAGTCCAACGCCAGCGCCTTGTCATTTTTCTCTTGATTTTCGTGTTCTAGCTCGTATGTGACCAGGTTAAACCGGGCTGTGATTCTGTCTCCATCCTCGCTGTGCAGACCTACGTGGTGAGGATCCTCAGGGAAGGTCAGAACGAACCTCAGTTTGTCTTCCGCACTTTTGACGAGTTTCAGGAGCTGCACAACAAACTAACCATCCTTTTTCCTCTCTGGAAACTACCGAGGTAGGATACCCCCGTCATCATCTGCAACCACAAATAAGGAAAAAAGTTAAGACTACATGATAAAATAAAAAATGAATGAATGAAAAAATGCTTTTTATTTCTCTTCAGAAAGTATGAACCCAAGATATTTTATGTTTTTCTCACCAACTTCATCCCAGTTGTCTAGATAATCTTTTATCTCCATGGTTTGGAGCACATGGTGCCCATTTCTTTCAAAACTGTAGAGTATTGATTAGAAACATAAATCAGTGTCATCTGTATATAAACTGGTGTTAATTGACACCAGATGATGCTGAGTAGGAATGTGTAGAATTAAAAAAGCGGAGGTCCTCATACAGAGCTTTGTGGTACTCCTCAGTTAGTACAATGCATGTTTTCCATCCATGTCCATCCCAGATGCTTCCAAGTCCACAGATGTCTCCTCTGGACAATTTTAACATAATATTCTTTACACTTAGTAAACTTTGATCATTTGTGATTGCTTCTTCTTCTTCCTTCTTTCTCTTTTTCCTACCTTCTTGGTTCCTCGTTCTATCTTTCTTTAGTTCCTTCCTTCCTTTTTTTAATGACATTTTTCCTTGGATTCTTTCTACCTTCCATCTTTCCTTACTCTGTTTTTTTCCTTCTTTAGATTCTTCCTTTTTTCCTTAAATCTTTCCTACATTCTTGTTTTGGTATTTCCTTCCTCCTACCTTTGTTCATTCCTTATTTTTCCATCCCTCCTGCCATCATTTGTTCTTTCCTACTTTTCTTCCTTTCTTGTTTAGATAATTCTGTCCTCCTTCCTTTTGTTTGTTCATTCTTTCATTCCTTAGTTTCTTTGTTCCTTCCTTGAGACCTTTCCTATCTCCTTTCATCATTCCCTAGTCCTTTCTTTTCTTTATTTATCTTCCTTAGTCCCTTCCCTTCTTAAGACTTTCTTTCCTCCCCTTTATCCCTTCCTTCTGACAACTGTTCCTTCCTTAATCTCTTCATTTTTCCCTCTGTTATAATTTTTTCACTCTTCTTTCACCCCTCTATCTCCCACTTACCCATATTTCTTCTTTTTTTTTTAACTTCTTCCTTCCATCTTTCCTAACTTATTGTTATTATTAAAGTTCCTTAACTTCCTTAACATCGGGTTTCTTTGTTCCACGGTTCCACAGTTAGGTTTTAGGTTTCATTTGTGAATGTGTCTGTATTGTAGTGTTGACAAAGGTTTCCATGGTAACCCTTGTCCAGGTGGTTCTATCGGCAGTTCTTGATTCAGTCCGTCTGAGGGATCAGAGATCTCAGGTATTATTATTATTTTATCAACTGAAGAAACAGCTGATAAGAGTAACAGCAGCAGGACGTCACAGGTAAGGCCTTTATTTCCAAGATGAGTGACGGGAGACAAGGAGATCCGCGAGATTCCCACTCAGCCTCGGAGCCTCAGCAGGGTCAGCAGATGCTGAGGTGCAGTGTGAAGAGGTCACCAACATTCTGCAGAGTCAGTCGCTACAGACCTCCAAACTTCACGTGGTCTTCAGATTAGTTCCAGAACATTGTTCAGAGATCTTCATGGATGGGTTTCCATGACCGAGCAGCTGCATCCAAGACAACATCACCAAGTGTTGATGCAGTGGTGTAAAACACGCAGCTACTGGACTCTGGAGCAGTGGAGACGCCTTCTATGGAGTGATGAATGGCGCTTCTCCATCTGGTGATCTGATGGACCAGTCTGGGTTTGGTGGTTGCCAGGACAACAGTCTGACTGCATTGTTCCAAGTGTAAAGTTTGGTGGAGGGGGGGTTATGGTGTGGGGTTGTTCCTCAGGAGCTGGACTTGGCCACTTAGTTCCAGTGAAAGGATCTCACAGTTTGGAGCTGGTCCCTTCCTCTTCAACATGACAGGTCCATGAAGACCTGGATGACAGAGTCTGGTGTGGATGAACCTGACTGGCCTGCACAGAGTCCTGACCTCAACCCAACAGAACACCTTTGTGATGAATTAGAGCGGAGACTGAGAGCCAGACCTTCTGGTCCAACATCAGTGTGACCTCACAAATGTGCTTCTGGAAGAATGGTCAAAAATTCCCATAAACACTCCTGAACCTTGTGGACAGACTTCCCAGAAGAGTTGAAGCTGTTATAGCTGCAGAGGTGGGCCGACGTCATCTTGAACCCTCTGGATCAGGAATGGGAGGTCACTTAAGTTCATATAGGAGTCGAGGCAGGTGAGGGAAGACGTTTGGACATATAGTGAATCTTGAGTTCACACCGCCTGCAAAGAAATAAGTCAAATTACTGCATTATTTCTTTTGCATTTTCCATAACATGCCACACTCTGCTCATTTGGTGTGTTTTCTGTTGATGGAGAACTGCAGTAATGTAGATGTTGTCAGGCTTTCGTGCAGAAACTATGCCGTTAAATGAGTTCCTGTTAAATAAATGAGTGAACTGGAGGAATTTTCTTTTTATTTATAGTTTTCCAAACAAAATGGTGCTCGGTCGGACCCACATTAAAGAAGTGGCAGCCAAGAGGAAGCTGGAGCTCAACCACTACGTCCACAACCTGATGAGGAGCTCCGCCGAGGTGGTCCAGGTACACGCTCGTCGTCATTATTCTGCTCTACTGGTGACTGGCATGACTTGACTGACTCATCCGTTATCTTTTCCTAGTGTGATCTGATCTACACCTTCTTTCATCCAATTGCGCGAGATGATAAGACAGATGGTTTGGACACCACGCCCAGAGTTTCTGGTAAACACCTGAACGCCTCATTCCCATTCTTCCAGTCCTACTGCTGATGCTGTGTCTGCTTCTACGTTTCCTACTGCCGCTCAGTAACCTCCAGCTGATTACACGCCGTCGAGGAGTTGAGCCTTTGTTATCCCACAGAGCCTGAAACGATGTCCACAAGCAGCACCCCAAACAAGCGGGACAAAGATCTGCTTTAATTCCTTCAAGAATATTTGAAATTTTTCAAGAATGACCCGTGGGACTGCAGGTCGAGGCCGGGCTGCGGCCGGGTTGTGAACCTGGCTGATGGACCTAGTAACAGCGTCCAATGATTAGTCGAGCGCGGCGGAGCCTGGTCACCTGATCACCTGATCACACTCCGAAAGTGTCGACCACAAGGACAAGTTCTGTGACCTCACCAGGACGGCTGCTTGTGGCGTTGCAAACCGTCTGTTTATATGGCGATTGATTATTTGTCTCCACTGGAAGGTTTAGACCAACAGTTGGAACTGGATCTATAACGTTGTCCTATAAAACCACATGGTGATAACTTAAGATGACATAACTTGGTTAACTCAGATAATTACAGATGCCTACTAAAGTCATGTCTCCGGCTCAGTTTTTACTTAAAGGGTATTGAGGTCTGATGAACTCAGTCTTAGTCCAGATAGTCACCTAGTGGTTAAAACATGTTATACAGAGGAGATCCACAGCACCGAGGGTGGTGAGCAAGTTACTGCAGGTCCCAGCTGAGCGCAAATAGTCCCGGTTTCAGTTCTCCTGGTCCCGGTTTCAGTTCTGCTGGTCCCGGTTTCAGTTATCCTAATCCCGGTTTCAGTTCTCCTGGTCCCGGTGTCAGTTCTCCTGGTCCTGGTTTCAGTTCTCCTAATCCCGATTTCAGTTCTTATGGCTTCAGTTCTGCTGGTCCCGGTTTCAGTTCTGCTGGTCCCGGTTTCAGTTCTCCTGGTCCAAGTTTCAGTTCTGCTGGCATCAGTTCTCCTGGTCCCGGTTTCAGTTCTCCTGGTCCAAGTTTCAGTTCTCCTAATCCCGGTTTCAGTTCTTATGGTTTCAGTTCTCCTGGTCCCGGTTTCAGTTCTCCTGGTCCCGGTTTCAGTTCTGCTGGTCCCGGTTTCAGTTCTGCTGGCATCAGTTCTCCTGGTCCCGGTTTCAGTTCTCCTGGTCCAAGTTTCAGTTCTGCTGGCATCAGTTCTCCTGGTCCCGTTTTCAGTTCTCCTGGTCCCGGTTTCAGTTCTCCTGGTCCAAGTTTCAGTTCCTCTGGCATCAGTTCTCCTGGTCCCGGTTTCAGTTCTGCTGGTCCCAGTTTCAGTTCTTATGGTTTCAGTTCTCCTGGTCCCGGTTTCAGTTCTCCTAATCCCGGTTTCAGTTCTTATGGTTTCAGTTCTCCTGGTCCCGGTTTCAGTTCTTATGGCTTCAGTTCTCCTGGTCCTGGTTTCAGTTCTCCTGCGCCCGGTTTCAGTTCTTATGGCTTCAGTTCTCCTGGTCCTGGTTTCAGTCCCGGTTTGATTTGATCAGAATTCATGTAAACTAATATTAAGATGCATCACATATTAGCATAAGCTAAACAAGGCAGCTGTGATTGACAGAAGGTGGGCGTGTTCCAGCTGACTGTCACACCTGTTCGTTCCACCCGTTTTCAACATGGCGCTCTTCAAAGAAACCTGCGGCCGACGTCCCTGAGGGTTTCTTCTGTGGGTGTACAACACGGTGAGGGGGGCCTCTAGTGGTGGGAACATGTTATGACAACATGTGCTGGCTCGTCCGTACCACAGTAATGTTTCTGGTTCTTCTGCCAAAACGGATCGGTCCGCCCCCGTGAGGTCAGAAGTGGTATTACTACATGTAGCAGCTTTAATAAAACCAGGTTTTCCTCAGCGTTGCCCTGAGATGTCTCTTCTGACTGTAGCCATAATAATGAAGGTGTGTGTGTGTAACTCCATCATCGTGACGGTGATGTCCATGTCTGACTGCTGCAGAGCCTCCGCTGAGTCCCACTTCTGGTCAGGTGGAAGGCGAAGTGAAGCTCTCCATTTCCTACAGGAACAGCACTCTCTTCATCATGGTCATGCACATCAGAGACCTGGTAACTCCCACACATTTGTGGTCTGTCATTGTTGGTTTGATCATCTGCTGTCAGACTACTCATTCATGTCTTCTCCTTCAGGTTTCTGAAGATGGAACCGATCCCAACCCGTACGTGAAAACCTACCTGCTTCCAGATCCACACAAGACTTCCAAACGCAAGACCAAGATCTCCAGGAAAACCAGGAACCCTACATTTAATGAGATGGTGAGGAAATGCACATGGTTGTCTACCTTTAGATACATTTAATACTTGTGGTCATGTAGATGTTTGTACTCACGCTTTGGTTTTAGTGTGTTTTAAAAACACAATAGACAAATGACAGTATAACGTTTTCCCCTGTGGCATTGTATATTTGACAGATGTTTTGGGAGTTTGTTGATGTGGGGCATTCAGGTGTGTTAACACAATTCCAAGAATTACAGATATTAGCAATGGTTTAGAAAAACAATTGTGAATAGGGTTGTAAAACCCCTTCAGTTATTTTGAGTTTTACGCTCCACAAAGATCATTTACAAGTGGAAATCAATGAAGACAGTTGTCAGTCTTCCCAGGAGTGGACGTCTCTGCAGATTTACCCTGAGGTCAGACCAATGCTCAGAGAAACGTGAAAAAAATAAAATTCAGAGCATCATCTCAGAGTCTACAGGTCTCACTGAGGATGTTAAAGTCCATGACAGCAGAATCTGAAGACTGAACCAGGACAGTTTGTTTGAAGAGCTTCCAGGAGAAAACGTTTTCTGTCTGAAAATATCAGGGAAGCATGACTGAGGTTCACAAACCTGCATCTAAACAAACCAGCAGACTTTTGGAGCAACGTCCTCTGGACAGATGGGACCCAAGTGGAGATGTTTGGTCTTGATGTCCAGAACCATGTTTGGAGAAAACCAAAGTGAATTTTAGCAGAAACACCTCAAACTCACTGTCAAGCACAGTGATGAAGTGATGATGGTCCTGGCCTGGACACAGTGGCCTTAGTTGAAATGTGGTCTAAACACACTGGAAAAGGACCTAAAAGCACAAGAATCAAGATTCTCAAATGACCTGGTCAAAGTCCAGAACTGAACCTGGTTGAAATGCTGTGGTGACCTTTAGTGAATGTCCAAAAACCTCAATGAACTGAAGGAACGTTGGACAGAAGAACGGACAAGAATTCCTCTACAACCATGAGACAGAAAGGAAACATCTACCGAGGGTTCCTGCCGCTGAAGGAAACATCTACCGAGGGTTCCTGCTCCTGAAGGAAACATCTACCGAGGGTTCCCGCTCCTGAAGGAAACATCTACCGAGGGTTCCCGCTCCTGAAGGAAACATCTACCGAGGGTTCCCGCTCCTGAAGGAAACATCTACCGAGGGTTCCCGCTCCTGAAGGACACATCTACCGAGGGTTCCCGCTCCTGAAGGACACATCTACCGAGGGTTCCCGCCGCTGAAGGAAACATCTACCGAGGGTTCCCGCCGCTGAAGGAAACATCTACCGAGGGTTCCCGCCGCTGAAGGAAACATCTACCGAGGGTTCCCGCTCCTGAAGGAAACATCTACCGAGGGTTCCCGCCGCTGAAGGAAACATCTACCGAGGGTTCCCGCCGCTGAAGGAAACATCTACCGAGGGTTCCCGCTCCTGAAGGAAACATCTACCGAGGGTTCCTGCCGCTGAAGGAAACATCTACCGAAGGTTCCTGCTGCTGAAGGAAACATCTACCGAGGGTTCCTGCCGCTGAATCACAGAAGTGCTTAGTGTTACCCACATTTTACCCTTCATTCCTCTTAAATGAATAATGGCACAGTTAAAAAGTTATATATTGTTCTTCTGAGATATTTGCTTCATACTGAGAACCTCTATGATCACGATTTTTTAAAATGTTTTTAACACATAAATGGGATTAAGAAAGGAACTATCAATGAATTTATACTCAAGAACAATGTGTTATGTTGTAAGTGGTGTCATGTTTCCATCGTGTCGTCCCTTCAGCTGGTGTACAGCGGCTACAGCAAAGAAACTCTCGGTCTGCGGGAGCTGCAACTGAGCGTGCTCAGCGCCGAGTCGCTGCGTGAGAACTACTTCCTGGGGGGCATCACGCTCAGACTCCACGACTTCGACCTGAGCAAGGAGACGGTCAAGTGGTACAAACTAACGGCTGTTCCCTACTTCTGACCCCCACCAGCACCTACGACTCGTCCTCGAGACAAGAACATTCAGATCAGATGGAAAAAAAACGTGACCTTACTTGAAAAAGCTGGTCTCGTCAGCTCTCATTTCATAAGGACGGCATCCAGGTCATCTCATTTCGGTTGTTTGGGTGGGGGGTTGACGAGACCTCGGTGTTTGAGAATGAAGATTGACATGTTGCTCCATGTGAGATGAATGTGTTTAGTCTCTTCAGACGCACCCTCAAAGGGCAACGGGACGGCGTAGACAGCCTGCTCTCTAGTTTCACTTTTTCTTGCTCCCTTTACAACTAATCAGACATGATTTTTGTCAGTGTCCTTTTTTGTCTTGTTCCTTAATTTTAACAGAGCTGTAATGTTTTGTACATTTTGATATTAGAGGACCAAAACAGGTTACTTTCAGAGGAGTATATATATATATATAAATATAAAATAGACTGACATGTATTTTTAAGGGGCAGAAAGGAAGCTTGTTTCTACATTTTTCTTGTATATTTTCCTTTTAAAAACAAACGGGAGCAGCAAGCACTTCTGGGTAATGTAGTCCAACACAGATTTAAGGAAAATAGCAGACAAAAAAAGTGCCAAAACAAATGAAAAGGACCGAAATCAAACCACTCTTCCCATCCAGGGTGCCTTTGTTTATTCTCACAACCTGATTTTAATGCTCAGCTTGGCCTTATTGATATGTATTTTATTAATGATGTGATATGTCCTTATTACATGAACTTTATCTTCTATAAAGCTGTTATTTCAGCAGCTCTACCAGACCAACCATCAAGGGTGGTGGTTGTAACGGTGAAAGTAATCACTACCACGTCTTTCTCAGTTTTACTTGACTGTTCTCACGCAGCACAACTGAAAGGGGAAACTGTCTCATAAGCTTTGGACCGCACTCTTGCCTCTGTTCTGAATAAAGATGAATAATCAGAAGTCAGTTTGGTGGTTCAGAGCCACGGGCCTCCTGGAGTCTGGACACGAGGCTGTTTCAGCTCATAAAACCAAACCCAGTTCCTATGACTCCGTCACGGTGAGTAAACTGGGAGGTCAGAAGACCTGCCGGTGACGTCCTGAGTCAGTGAGGTCCTGAACGTCAACATCTGCTTTGATGTCAAACATCTTCACAAGAAGGAAACAAGGTGCTGAGCAAGAGATTTCCTGCTTTTCTCTCCATGTAACTGAATCTAAAGCTGTTGTTAAATAAAGAAATTGAAAATGAGTTTATCTGAAGAGGTTTTTAAAGATCTCCAAGATGGTTCTGATAACACACATACATATATTTCAGTAACTCGGCAAAGAAATCGTGGAGTTTCTATTAACGAGGCCAGTTATTTATTCTTAATTGGTGACCTCTCGCCTGACTGGATCAGTTTGTACTGTAATCCCACGTTTTCCTAAAACAAATTAACTGTTTTTGGAACAAATATGAAGCGTCTCCTTGTGACTATTATGGCATTGTGAATTGTATGAACTCTGAAACATGTTTAATCCTATGTCCTGTACTAATTCACGAGAATTACGGCAAAATGAAATGTATATCATATAGGTAACCTGGGAAAAATCAAGTATCCCAGTACTGCTTCAGCTGCCATCAGGTGCGGTTAATTCTGAACAGGTACGCAGGTCTCCGTGAAACGCATGTTTTGGCAGTGTGATAAAATGTCAGGGGTAAGACATAAGCAATAATTTTGGAAAAACGGTTCTCAAACCATTTTCCATGGAGAACATTGCTGCTCCTCTGCTTCAGAAAAGCCAGCTGAGGTGGTCTGGGGATCTGGTTAGGATGCCTCCCTGGATGGTGAACGTGTCCAACCATGATAATGCTTTAAGGCTGACCCGGCGCATTTTGAAAAGATTATACAGGATCTCCACTGACCTGGGAGCGGTTTCTTGTAGAGAAGAGGGTCAGGAGGAAGGAGGTCTGGGGATCCCCAACTTGGCTGCTACCCCCACTACCTGTCACCTGAACAAGAGTAATTTGAGATTAATACATGGATGAAACTTTAAATTGAGTTTGGACTGTCTAGGTTAGGGCTGCACAGCATGTCCTAAATGGATCACAAAGTCAACATGTGCAATATTAATATTACCAAAACAAAAAAAGAATAAATAGTTTGTTATTTTCCAAGTCCTACGTATTCACACTGTCAATAATAGTTTACATGGAGACTGTTACTGCAGTTTTTTTTCTTTTTTTAATTGAACCATGTTGTTGGAATATAAATAATACATTTTTATTATTTTACTATCTGCATAGACCATTTTTTGTCAGCATTAAAAGTGTTGCCGTGTATATCGCAAATAATATCCCAGTTTTCAACCATGATACCCTACTTTTTTTTTCTATCAGATGACCGCTCTAGACGGGGTCTTTAAATATCTACAGGAACCTTAGAACCGGCGGGACAGTGACGTCACAGACCCAGATCAGGGGCGGGTTTGTCTGGCCTCCATGTCGCACCTCGGCCTAATGTCAAGCTGTAAAAGTGATTTAGGATGTCAGATCCTGCAGGAGTTCGGTTGTCCGGCCCGTTTAAAAACTATTCAAAGCTTTAACCAAGTTTAACACACCAGGATCCTTAAAGGTTCGCGTACTGGGAACGCATGTTCAGAAACGAGTAACAAGTGACTATAATTGCTTTTCAATAATGCACTTTAGTGCGTTTTTCGTCGATCGGTTGTTACAGAAACCAGGTAATTTGGAGAAAACCACATCTTTTATCTTGGTAATGAGTCAGCCGTCATACACAGCGGAGTAGTTATTCATTTATTATTTGAGGCATCGCAGTGAATAATGTAAATGTTTAACGTTAAAGCTGTCGGGAAATTCCTCTTTTAAGACTTTTCTAGCAGTTTGTACCGCTTGAACACAAACGTTAACCGCGGCTTCGTGTCGGAAGCAGCGCCGCCGGCGCGCGCGTCACTTCCGGCGCAGCCGCACAAGCGCGCTCCACGGCGCGTGTACGGCCTCTCTTCGTCTGCCGCCATCATGGGTCGCATGCACGCTCCCGGGTCAGCTCCCTTTTTATCGTTTAAAAGACGTTTTTACGGTTCTAGTGCGGTTTTATTCGGTCAGTATGACGTGTGAACGTCCCAGCACCGACTATGGACCAGAATAAGTTGTATTAAACCAGACAGGAGCTCCAAAAAGAGGCAGGAAACCGGACCGCCGTCTGCTGCTGGCGTCCATTAGCGAGCTAGCGGCCGCCGCGGTCCTGGAAATCCAACTTTGACTCTTTTATCTTTTATTTTACCCATCGAGATGATAAACGCTTCGAACTGTAGTTACAGGTGGCCTTTTAACGGCATGGCTAGAGAGGGGTCGCGAATGGGCTCCATGCGGATTATCTGCTGTCCTTTGTTTAATGTTTAATTCGGCTTCTTTTCTGACGCTTTTCTTTAAATGGCGTTTTTGTGAAGTCAGCCAGGTGTAAACGTGTCCTAACAGTCGCCCCTGCTTTGTCTCGTGCACAGAAAGGGCCTGTCCCAGTCGGCTCTGCCCTACAGACGCAGTGTTCCCACCGTGAGTGACCCGCTGTAAAACCGCTGCAACGTCGCGCTGATCTGCTACGAATCACGTCAACTTTCCTTTAACTTGTCCTTTTCTTTCCTTCAACAGTGGCTGAAACTCACCTCCGACGACGTCAAAGAGCAGATCTTCAAGCTGGCCAAAAAGGGCCTGACTCCCTCCCAGATCGGTAAGACCATGAAGCGCGCATCTCAACGCGCTTAATAGTTATTATTTATTGTTGGTATTATTAGGGATGTCGTGGTTAGTGTGAGAGTACATCACTTCCATGGAAGGAGGCTTTTAGATGTAATTTTCATAGACTTTTATGAATGCAACTGACAGAATAATGTTGACGGCTAGATTTGCACAACTCCATTACATTTTTTAGAAGGCAAACATTTAACCTTAAGGTTAAAGAAACGACTAGTCCAAATGGTTTATTTTATACTAAAATAATATGTATAGTAAAAGAGTTAATTACACGATCACATTAAAGGAGGCTTTAGCTGCTCTGGGGCAGTTAAACAGTTTGGTTTTAAATGGGTGGTTGTCCCGGGGACGTGTTTCCCATGTTGGAGCTTTTTTGATGAAACTTTCTATTGTCTGTTGCAGATATTTTAACCATGACTAACCACAACTTTTTGTTGATTCTTAAATAATTCACATGAACACACTCTGGAGACCTGATCACTTTTACATAACGGGAACATTGTCACTTCCTGGGAATCACGAAAACAAGATGTGATGTGTTTTGCATCTAACCAGATATGTTTCTCCTCCCACCTAAAAAGAAACTGTTGGGACATTTCACCCAGTTTCCTAACAGAGCTTTTATACTCAAGGTTTAAAAAGTTTGTATGTCCTGACATTCCTAGAAATCATGTTCATCAATCAACTCATTAGCCAGTCCGTAGACTATATTTTTATCACCATAAAAAGTTTGGTGATTTCTTATTGATTACTCTGAGCTTCAGGCCTTCTCATCACTCCTGACTGTTTGGTCTTCCAGGTGTGATTCTGAGAGACTCCCATGGAGTGGCCCAGGTGCGTTTCGTCACTGGCAACAAGATCCTGAGGATCCTGAAGTCTAAAGGTCTGGCCCCAGACCTGCCCGAGGACCTGTACCACCTCATTAAGAAGGCCGTGGCAGTTAGGAAGCACCTGGAGAGGAACAGAAAGGTCTGACACTGGTCCAAGAATCTCAAGACTGTTGATGATTGAGTCTTTAATCATTCCTACTATATCATCGTCATACTATTGTACGTTTAGGACAAGGACGCGAAGTTCCGCCTGATTCTCATTGAGAGCAGGATCCACAGACTGGCCCGTTACTACAAGACCAAGAGAGTACTGGCCCCTAACTGGAAGTAGTACGTATCGCTCTTCATCATGTTTCCTGAACTGAAAAATCTCTGAAATGTGAATATTATGGATGCACTGATCTGATCTAACAGATATCAGTCTCGGGTACTGGATCATAAGGCAGATCCATGCCATCGACGTGTTTAATTCAGTTTTTATGAAAGCAAGAATTGCTAGATCTGTAAGACGAGGGGCAAGAAGAAGTCCGTTAACCTCTTAAAGTCACCTGTTTTTCAGTTTTAACTTGCCATAAAGTAAGATCAGATCTTCATGGCGATTTTATGTCTTAACAATTATACAAGTCATTTTAAAGAGACTTTGGAAAAGATTCATGAAGTCTGTAAGTGGTGTAAAGACGTCATAGGAGCCAGTCAGGGCAGGTTTTTCCTCGCCTGAGCATTATGACAACATCAAACATGTTAAATGATGTCACAAGTCTTAAGCCTTGTCTAATTCAAACTGTCCAACCTAAAGAAGTGTAGTTTTTGGTATGGTTCCCAGGCTTTAATTTGTGACATCAAACTGACATGCAGGCATAAGATATGAAAACCTTTATTTGGAAAGTGTTCTGTAAAAATCTATGGATGCTCCAGAGGAGCAGCAGACTTGGTTTTTGTATTCCCAGGAATCAATTTATGGTATCTGCTTAAACTTGATGCCTGGGATTGTGAAAAGACAATAAAAAAAAAAGATGCAGTTCTTCTGTGGAGCGCCGGGAAGCAGAAACGTATTTAACAGCAGCAAGTTTTCTTTGTTGTGAAATGGCCGCGTCTCAAAGTAATTTATTTTATGCTGATGCGTCAACTCCAAACAAGAACCAAGTAAACTCACCAGAAACAGAAAAGGTAAAAGAAATGAGAAGCAACCTGCAAATTATTAGCAGAATCTGAGTTGGAGCATGAGCAGAAACGGGTTTTCACCTGGACGCGGCAGGTTAAAGCAAAGTATCACCAACCCAAACCCAGTCTGCTTAGACGGTTTCACGTTCCGGTCTCACCGCCTGTTTCTAGTGGTGTGAAGGCAAATCATACAGAAAAACTTGTGTAGTTATGGTCCTGTTAAGACTACTCTTAGTTGAGTATCAGCTAAACCACCAATCCCTGGAGTCTTTTTACGGGACTGGACAGTTTTTCTGCTGCGTGTTCGCCCGGCATCGCCGGATTTCATCGGTTTTTACTACTAAAAACAGAAAAACCGGGATTCCTCCAGAACTACTAATGATGATTTTACTATAAAACTGTCGTACGCTGCTCCTTCACATATTCTGGATGCCTGTTCCTGGTCTGGTTGTGGCTCCGCCTACATCGTGCGACTTATTTCCGACTGGTTTCCGTACTGATGAATTGTGGTTTTATTAATTGTTAAAAAAATGTTAGTCTTCAGCTTCAAATTTCTTTTTTTTTATTCTTTAACCACCATTTCCTGCGTATTTGCAAAATATTGTTGTTTTTGTTTAATGCACAACTCATTGTCATGCTCTTTAAAATCAAGAGTATTGATATTTCTGTTGTGCTATAAAAAAGAAGCTGAAGGTAAATTAGCAGAGTGGCCACTTGGTGTCATCTTTGCCAGTCCCCTTCACACAATCATTTGCAGGCTTTTTCCTTCAATAGATTTGTGGTTTTGTGGTTGTAGGTTCGACTGTTCGCGTCATGTTGACCCGCCCTTTTCTCTCTCTTACAGCGAGTCCTCTACAGCTTCTGCTCTGGTGGCATAAACCTCACTTTTTGGATAAATAAACAGTTTAAATTCGGAAGTGTGTCTTTTTTTTCTAGCTGTAATTTAAATGAGGTGTGTGTGTGTGTCCGTGTGTGTGTGTGTGCGTGCGAGAATTGAAAATGAAAATCGTGAAGAAAGCTGGGCAGAAGCCCAACAATTTCCTTACATAACTCGAATTTCATCTGAAGTGTTAAAAATTCGTTTTGAAACGTTACTTTCGTGTGGTTATTGGGGGTGTCCGGGGTTTTTACAGAAGTTACGGGCACTTTCTATGCGTCATATGTACGTGACTCTAGGCAGGAACCTACGCCGTGGCCGTTGATTGGTTAGTGGTGGCTGAGTGACCGCTGCTCTGTCAAATCGCCGCCCGCCTTTACGTCATCTGTTTATATAAACGTGTGCTGTTGCAACATCCTGACATTCACTCCGACAACGACGACGACACAGTACAAACATGGAGGTCCGGTATGACAACGTCTGACGAAGGAGATCGAAAAATGGCACAAACCCGCCGGAAAATGAAGCGACAGCACAGCGACGCATATCAGTCACCGACACAAGCGCGGAGTCTGTTGGTCTTTGTCGAGGAATATCAGAATACGTGAGGAGCGTTCGTGGTCCGAGGACAAAGTGGTAAACATGGCTGCGAGTGTTTCCCGGCGCCCAGAGCGGACCGCGGTGGCGATGTTCGGCGGCGGAGGGACGGCGCTTCTGCCGTGGACCAGACAGCTCCTCACCGTGCTGTGGGAGCAGCTGCGGCTGCTGGTCCAGGTCATTTACTACACCTTCATGTCAGGTCAGGACCATTAAAACGACTGTTATTGGGAGAAGTGTGTTAAATATGGTCTTAACGCCATAATTGCCATTGGTATGTGGCTTCATGGCCAATAAAATGATCTGTTATAGCTATTTTGTCTTTTAACTACTCAAACAACCTTCTGCGTTGTGGCTGATGGACAAAGTTTAGGTCACGTGACGGGCGCTGTGTGGTGAATCTTCGTAAACACGAGTAATGTCACTTGTAGACTAAACGGGTGACGTACTAACTTTGGTTTGGTTTAAGAGACCTGTACGTTTTGTCATTTGCTGATGTGGTTTATTTACATTAAAAGCTAGTAAAGTACAGTGAATCGTCTACACGAAGTACCTGAAAATCTGAGATCTTAAAACGGTTTAAAAGAAAAATTAAAATGCTAACAGGGCTGTTAACAGATTTTTTTTCTTTTTTTTGTTGATAAAAACAGCTGTGCAGAGAAGCAGTTTAAACCTTTTATAATTTGTGCTGATACATTAATCTGTTGCACTTTATGAATAAAATGTGCTAGACCTATGAATGTAAAGTAAAAATTCAAGTTGAGTTAGAAATAAAACTAGGTGGCATAAATTTCACTGAACGACTTTCTGACAAAGTTTCTAACTGTGCAAGCTCTTAAGTTTTGCCAGTTTAAACGCAGAAATGATTTATTTTTTTGTTTTTCCCAGGATTTTGACCCCCGTCTCCCTGAGATTTCAATTTAACCTTTAAAGCTACTGGTTCTTCACAGTGAAGGCCTCAACTGGGACCACTGGAGGTTCCTCTGGGAACGAAGGGCTTGAGTTCTCCTCAAATCCTGGATTTCTGACCTTGTACTCTATTTTTCAGTTTTCCAGATGTTCAGGTTTGAGGTTCACGTCAGAATCACAGATGACACGGGAGAACACATCCAACACATGGGCACAGCAGCAAACTCCTCCGAATCCTTCCTGTTCTCCTCGGTGGTTGGCGGTTCCAATCCTCTCTCCAACTTCTGCTCCGACGTTGGCGACGCCTTTGCTGGGAAATCCACCGCCGAAGCTCTGCTGTCGAGTCTGCGCGCTGACGACCTGTGCTGTGGACTCGTAGACGACCTGGTGTCCAGTAACGAGGAGGGAATCTTCCTAGGACACCAGTCCACCTGGAAGATGGGCTTCCCTGGTGACTGGAACATCTTTGTTTCAAGCGGCGACGGCTCCAGTTCAAACGACAGCTGCTGGAAAAACGGGGAGAAAGTTTCCAAACAGGACACTTCAGAAGAGGAGAGGAGCTCTCACTGGAGCAGCGAGGAGGAGCAGAACGCCGGCGAGTTCGAGAGCGAGGAAAGTAAAGCGCTGTGGGAGTCCCTGTCCCGCTCCAGCGATCCGTACAACCCCTTCTTCTTCTCTGCCTGCATCTCAACCAAAGCTGACATGGGGAAGAGTAAAAGTGACGCAGGAGACGGCGACGCTGACATCGCCTCAGCGAGGAAGGACGGCGAGGATTCGTGGAGGCCCCCAGGGCTCAACATCTGGGTCTGCCGCTCCGACAGTGAAAGCAGCTGGAGCAGCTGGTCTGGGTCGGATGGTTCGAGCCCTGATGTCGACAAAGAGGAGAGTGACCAGCTCTGGGAGTTCTTCAGCAGTCCCGAAGACCCCTACAATCCCCTCTGCTTCACCGCCAGCAGCTCCTGCAGCTCCTCACTTGCTGCTCCTCCCCGTACGTCCGAGGAGGAGGGCAGCCTTCCTCCCTCAGACTACGAAGAGGAGCTGCTCTGGAAGTCCCTGAGCCAAAAGGACGACCCGTACCACCCTCTGAACTTCCAGGCCTCCCTCCAGAGCTCCTCAGCACCATCACTACAGCATCAAGGAGATGTTTGCAAAACAAAAACGGCCACAGACGACAAAAAGATGAGAAAAATAAGCAGGGTTTCCCCACCCGTCCTGCCAGAGAGGAAGTCAAAGCAACACTCTCATCCGGAGAAGATTCTGGTGCCCTGGAAAAGACCGGCACAAACGGCCCTCAGTCCTCCGGCCCAGAACAAGACCGGTCCTGCACAGAAACAGGTCAGTATCTAAAGAAGGTCAGAGACGGAGCTGGGGCCCAGAGGTCCAGCATTCCACCTAGAACACGAGCATCTTTATCAGGAGCAGTGTTAAATCCCGCTACGCTGACTCGCTGACCTGATTGTTGTTGCTTGGCAACGCTGCCGGCCGTGACTGAGCCGTCATGTGGCTCGGGTGAGTCGGCAGAGTTCCACGTGGAAACTGATGTCACTAATCTGGAAACTCTGACTTATGTCAGACTAAATGTTAAACCCCAGTTGGGGGCGGGTTTGATTTCCATCCGTTCAAAAGGTCATTAGTGAAGGTTACAGGAGCCCGAGTTTCTGGCTCAAAGACAACGTCCCACATTCATCAACAACAGTCAAATTCCAGCTTTTATCCTGAATCTCAGAGAGGATAGAAGGAAGATTCATTTTATTCTTGACATTTTTATATTTAACTGAGAAGGGAAACTACTGAAGTTTTGATTTAAACCTCAGACTTCAAGGAAAATAATAAAAATTCAAATGTCAGGATTCAGGATGAAGTTTAGATTGACGAGGGAAAAAAGCCTGTTGGAATCCAGAATAAAGGAGCTCTGTGTTGCTGGGACCTCAGACCTGCTCTGTCTCTTCTGAGCCGGACTTTGACGGCAGACTCCTCCTTAACACCTGAACCGGCCGCTCACTCCCACTTCTCTCCTTGAATCCAGGTGCGCTTCTCTCCGACGGTCCAGGTCCACGTCATGCGGACGTGGCCTTTTGCCCGACAGGCGTCTCGTAGAGGACGCTGGGAGGAGATGGCACGCGACCGCGACCGTTTCCGGAGGAGGATTTCGGAGACGGAGCGAGCCATCGGATACTGTTTGACTCCGTCCCACAGAGAGAAGATCCAGGTTGTCCTGGAAGGTGCCTTGAAGAACATTACGAACTAAAGATCTGGAGCTCTGAATGTCTAACTTCCTTTTTGGATGAGAAGTCGTGATTGGTTGCAATGCAACAGGGATTTTTTTGATTTGGGCCAATTAGAAAGTTGATGTGAGGCCGATTTTTAAATGTTTGGTGTCAAGTTGAACAACTTTGTACCTCAGAAGGTTTTTGTACGTGACGTTTCTGTTGCACTGACGGACACTTTCTCATGTTAACCTCAGCATTGATGTGTGGAGTGTTGTTTTTTACGCCTTATACTCTGACCTAGTAATGTACCTTATTTATGGAGCTCCGCCCACCGTTGTTTTCGCCGTTCAGCTGTTGACGTGTTTGTGTGTGTGGTTGTGTAGAAGACGTAAGACTGCAGATCTTTACAGTGTAAAGTGGAAAAGTTTGACTCAAGCATGACGGAAACATATCAGACTACAGTGCAATTGTTGATGTACTATTTGAATATTTCTGTGTTTTCTGTGTTTGTCTTGTATTTTTTTATAATATCGCTCATATCAGCAGCCTTTTAGTGAAGTAAAACAGGTAGCAAAAAGATTGTTGGTACTTTGTGGAATCAATAAAGTTTGTTAATGAATGTTATCTTGTGGTCAAAAAGTATGTTTATAGTCAGAAAAGTTATTTTAAGCCCGTTTTAAATATAAAAACATAATGAAAATACTGGGATTGCAGCGAGTCTTAAACATCATTTTACTTTCATCAAGATATTTATTTAACCACGAATGAAAAAATAAAACAAACCCTCGAACCCTCGGTAGATGGTTCCTTCAGCGGCGGGAACCCTCTGTAGATGGTTCCTTCAGCTGCGGGAACCCACGGTAGATGGTTCCTTCAGCGGCGGGAACCCTCTGTAGATGGTTCCTTCAGCTGCGGGAACCCTCGGTAGATGTTTCCTTCAGCTGCGGGAACCCTCAGTAGATGTTTCCTTCAGCTGCGGGAACCCTCGGTAGATGTTTCCTTCAGCGGCGGGAACCCTCGGTAGATGGTTCCTTCAGCGGCGGGAACCCTCTGTAGATGGTTCCTCCAGCTGCGGGAACCCTCGGTAGATGTTTCCTTCAGCGGCGGGAACCCTCTGTAGATGGTTCCTTCAGCTGCGGGAACCCTCGGTAGATGTTTCCTTCAGGAGCGGGAACCCTCGGTAGATGTTTCCTTCAGCTGCGGGAACCCTCGGTAGATGGTTCCTTCAGCGGCGGGAACCCTCGGTAGATGGTTCCTTCAGCGGCGGGAACCCTCGGTAGATGGTTCCTTCAGCGGCGGGAACCCTCGGTAGATGTTTCCTTCAGCTGCGGGAACCCTCGGTAGATGTTTCCTTCAGCTGCGGGAACCCTCGGTAGATGGTTCCTTCAGCGGCGGGAACCCTCGGTAGATGTTTCCTTCAGGAGCGGGAACCCTCGGTAGATGTTTCCTTCAGCTGCGGGAACCCTCGGTAGATGTTTCCTTCAGCGGCGGGAACCCTCGGTAGATGTTTCCTTCAGGAGCGGGAACCCTCGGTAGATGTTTCCTTCAGCTGCGGGAACCCTCGGTAGATGTTTCCATCAGCGGCGGGAACCCTCTGTAGATGTTTCCTTCAGCTGCGGGAACCCTCGGTAGATGTTTCCTTCAGGAGCGGGAACCCTCGGTAGATGGTTCCTTCAGCTGCGGGAACCTTCGGTAGATGTTTCCTTCAGCGGCGGGAACCCTCGGTAGATGGTTCCTTCAGCGGCGGGAACCCTCTGTAGATGGTTCCTTCAGCTGCGGGAACCCTCGGTAGATGTTTCCTTCAGCTGCGGGAACCCTCGGTAGATGTTTCCTTCAGCTGCGGGAACCCTCGGTAGATGTTTCCTTCAGCTGCGGGAACCCTCAGTAGATGTTTCCTTCAGCTGCGGGAACCCTCGGTAGATGTTTCCTTCAGCGGCGGGAACCCTCAGTAGATGTTTCCTTCAGCTGCGGGAACCCTCGGTAGATGTTTCCTTCAGCTGCGGGAACCCTCGGTAGATGTTTCCTTCAGCTGCGGGAACCCTCAGTAGATGTTTCCTTCAGCTGCGGGAACCCTCGGTAGATGTTTCCTTCAGCTGCGGGAACCCTCAGTAGATGTTTCCTTCAGCGGCGGGAACCCTCGGTAGATGTTTCCTTCAGGAGCGGGAACCCTCGGTAGATGTTTCCTTCAGCTGCGGGAACCCTCGGTAGATGTTTCCTTCAGCGGCGGGAACCCTCGGTAGATGGTTCCTTCAGCGGCGGGAACCCTCTGTAGATGGTTCCTTCAGCTGCGGGAACCCTCGGTAGATGTTTCCTTCAGCTGCGGGAACCCTCGGTAGATGTTTCCTTCAGCGGCAGGAACCCTCCGTAGATGGTTCCTTCAGCGGCGGGAACCCTCTGTAGATGGTTCCTTCAGCTGCGGGAACCCTCGGTAGATGTTTCCTTCAGGAGCGGGAACCCTCGGTAGATGGTTCCTTCAGCGGCGGGAACCTTCTGTAGATGGTTCCTTCAGGAGCGGGAACCCTCGGTAGATGTTTCCTTCAGGAGCGGGAACCCTCGGTAGATGTTTCCTTCAGGAGCGGGAACCCTCGGTAGATGTTTCCTTCAGGAGCAGGAACCCTCGGTAGATGTTTCCTTCAGGAGCAGGAACCCTCGGTAGATGTTTCCTTCAGCGGCAGGAACCCTTGGTAGATGTTTCCTTCAGGAGCAGGAACCCTCGGTAGATGTTTCCTTCAGCAGCAGGAACCCTCGGTAGACGTTTCCTGTCTGACTTCATCACTGTCTCTTGAGGTTGTGGAGGAGGTTTAGTCCATCCTTCTGTCCAGCGTTGCTTCAGTTATTGAGGTGTTTGGATATTTACTTCTACACAGCTCTCTGAAGGTCCCTCCACAGCATCTCAATCAAGTTCAGGTGTGGGCTTTGACCAGATCATTTAAGAACCTTGATTCTTTTATTTGTCATCATTCTGATGTAGATCTGCTGCTGTGTTTGGGATCATTTCCTGTCACATGACCCAGTTTCAGCCAGTCTTTAACCAATGTCTTCACATTAGTCTCTAGAAGACTCTGGTCTACAGGGGAGTTCATTGTCCGCTCAGTTTCCAGGTCCAGATCATCATTCTGCTGGTTTCCTCCAAACATGGTTCTGGACATGAAGACCAAACATCTCCACTTTGGTCTCATCTTTGTTCCAGACGTCTGCTGGTTTGTTCAGATGAAAAAGGGGTGAATCTGCAGGGATGTGAGTACCAGCGTTGATCTGGATGGAGGATCCACACACCAGAGTCCTGGTTCCAGCCTCATTCGGTTCATCTGGTTGTTTACGGGTAACTGGAGACGTCTCAGTAAAAATGTAAAAATATTTTCTCACAGAATTCACCTGAATCAACCTAAACGTGTAAACTGAGTTATTTTCTTTATGCACGCAATCACTTGTCATTAAACACACACACACACACACACACACACACACACACACACACACACACACACACACACACACACACACACACACACACACACACACACACTCTCTCTCTCTGAAGGATTTCCCAGAAGACACAGAGTCTCTGTGCAGACTGACTGCTGTAAGGCTGTCGTCAGACACCTCAAAAACACAAAGTATGATGAAATGACTTTCCTGGGGGATGAAATTAATTACTATCACCACACACACACACACACACACACACACACACACACACACACACACACACACACACACACACACACACACACACACACACACACACACACCTTGCAGACCCGCTGATGTCGTCCAGCCTGCAGTCTTTTAAAATGGGGATAAAAGTCATTGAAATACATCTTTAATCATAATTTCAGCTCATTTATGGTTAAACATTAGTTAGTTAAAGCATTTTTAATCCAGTTTAATCCAATCTTTAGTGACACATCTGTACCATCATGCAGAGCACTCAAGTAGGGAAAAGATGACGTGAACCAAGATCAGCAATAAGTAGCTTCTAAATGTAAGCATTTATTTCACTTTCGATTTTATGCTGAGGGCTTGTTTTAAACACTCTGTCGTAAAGTAAATATGTATCTAACAGCTAAATTGCAACATGACACGCAACCAGATTATGTGATTAAGTGTCCCAGGAGGGGGCGGAGTCTGACAGCAGTCCGATGGTCACCGTTTGTAGCCAACGTAACGTTTATCTTCCAGGTAGGTGGAGCATCTCCGTCGTCTGAATAATAATCTATAATCATAAATCTTCTTTTCATCGAAACCAAAATGAACTGCTGAATAAAAATTCATAAGTTTATATTTAATGACATTTTCACAAAGTTTAAAAATAACAACAGGGTTCAGTTCTAGGGCCAGTCCTGTTCAGTTTATACATGCAGCCTTTTGGAAGTTTTATCCGGAACCACGGCATTAATGTTCATTGTTATGCTGATGATACGCAGCTGTATCTGTCTATGAAGATTAAACAGAACCATCAGACAAACTTCAGGTGTCTTCAGGACATCAAGGACTGGATGTCCAAGTAATTCTCTGAAGATCCTCCAGATGATCCAAAATGCAGCAGCGCGAGTGCTGACAGGAACCAACAAGAGACCACGTCTCTCCAGTTTTAGATTCCCTCCATCGGCTCCCCGGAAAACTCAGAATCCAATTCAACATTTTATTATTCAACAATTTATGTATAAATTCCTGAAACGTCCAAACTCCTGGTTTTCTCCAAGACCTGATGGTTCCTCATGTTCCCAACAGAGTTCTCGGTTCTCAGAGTGCAGGTTTACTCGTAGTTCCTAGAAGATCCAGAAGATCCAGCTCAGAACTGTCCAGTCCTGTCAAAGGCCTCTGGTCTGAAGTGACCGAGCAGTCTCTCCTGGGTGCTGCTACCCACGCCGGCCTCCTCCGTTTATCTTCACCCTCCACCCAAAACAACTCCAGCTGAACAAGGTTCGCTTCTCCAAACTCATGTAGCGACAACTCAGGTACTTAACTTAGGTTAGGAGTTAACGAAACCAGTTTAATGGGTCATCCGATCCGATGCGATCCGACGGGTCGGACGCAGGACCGATTCGACCGTTTTTTTATTTAATGCTGTATTTCAGTAATCTCCCATAATACACTCCAACCTTTATTTCTTGCATCTCATTTGCTTGATTCTTCTTAATTATGTCTGTATGCATTTTTTAACGTTATATGTAAAGCACTTTGAATTGTCTTGTACATGAAATGTTTTATACAAAGAAACTTGCCTGGATGTTGGAGTAAACCTGCCAGGACGTCCATGTCCTGAATGATTTTACAGTTGTGAATAATCTTTAACACTGAAGAACCTTGAACTCTAAATATTTGAAAATAGTTTTCTGACCATACCCCATAAAAGTGCAGCTGTTTTGCTGATATTGTTTCCTCTTGGCATTGTGTTAACACACCTCAGTTATAAAGCAGCTCAATTCATGGAGTGCCAGTGATCACAGTGGTTAAATTTATTTATTTATCCTAAGTAATTTATCCTGAAACAGCCAAATTTCCTTTTGGGAATGATCTCATCTTGTTTGCCAGAATAAACGACCTTCTCTCCTCTTCTGCATCCTGCTCTCCATCTTCCTCCTCCTCCTCCTCCTCGCCCAGCATTGCAGCCTGCGCGGCCCAGGCGACCCCGTCTCCAGGCAACCAGCTGAGCGCGAGGCGCTGAAAGGATTGCAGGTGATTGCAGCAGCGGTAGAAACAGGAGCGCACACACACGTGTTTGGTTGCCCCTCTTAGTCGCCTGCCAGAAACCTCTCTGGGGTCACAATTATGTGGTGATGCAACTGTTGTGTCTGACAGCAGCTCACACCGATGGGCTGCAGAGGATGAGACAACGGCCGCCAGCCAACAGTCATCCCTCGGATCTTTATTTCTTAACTCAGACCTTCTCTTTGCATCACATTTGCACTCAGTATAACTAAAGTGCCTCCGTATGAACTGCAGTAGCCCCATGTTTGTTTTAAACACCCAGAGGAGAACCCTTAAAGACCTCGAGTGGCATGAGAGACCAAATAAAAACAATTATTATAGCAATCGTGCTTTTCATTATCCGTCTGCGCCAAAACCACCTCCCACTCAGTCACCACGAAGCAGCGAGACATCAACAGTGTGTGACCAACACCCAGACTGCCCTGTGGGAGTGTTACTGGGTGTAATGCTTCATTGTGACCACAGGGGGAGCCACATCTCCTCTGTACGTGACAAAACACACACGGGCACACCATGTGTGGTTAATCACAGCAGGAAAAGATCATAACGTGTAAATAAGTGTATTAGTGTTCAGGTTACTGCAGCTGAATTAATAAGCAAGTATAAAATACGTCTAAAAAATAAAACATGAAACCATCTTTTTTTTTTACCTAAATCAAATAAATATTAAATCGATGAGCGGCCCATGACCACAGCTCCTGCAGAACGACAGCGTCCTGAAACGAGGCAAAGCAGCGCTGTGACTCTGCTGCCCTCTTGTGGTCAAAGTGACTATTACATCAACACATTTTTACAACCTGAGAGACCTGAAAGAAGAGTAAAGACAGCAGCTGATAGAGAAACATCTATATACTGTACGTCAGGGTTTAAAACCTCTGGAGGCTTCTCCTTTATTCATTTTCTGTGTACTAGGGAAAGAAATCTAAAGAACATGGTTAAATAATGTCACCTAAAATAATGTGAACAGGAAAAGTTCCTCAGCTCAGTCGACAATCAAGGATGAATAATCCAAATCACCAATCTGCCTTTGTTGCGATCAATATTCTGATCTAACTAATGGATCAACTTCTGCTTGATCAACAGCATCTGGGATTGAAGGGTCGTTTAAACCTTCGTGACGGACTAAAACCACATGAAAACAGAACATATGCTTGTAGCAACATACAGTCTATGTTATCACTTGTGGAACACAGCTATATCAAATTAAATGACTGTTTTAAGCCTCCCCTCTACAGGTCCAGACCATCATCCCTCCACCACCGTGCTTCACAGTGGGTCTGAGGTGTTTCTGGTGCTTTCCTCCAAACGTGGTTCTGGACATTAAGACCAAACATCTCCTCGATGGTCTCATTGTCCAGAGGACGTTGTTCCAGAAGTTGCTGGTTTGTTCAGATGCAGTTTTGTCAACCTCAGTTGTGCTTCAACATTTTTTTTTACAGAAGAGGTTTTAGCCTGGAAACTGTCAAACAAAACCGTCCCAATTCAGTCTTTTTATAAATCTACTCCATCTGGGAACACCACGTCTGACCACATAAAGGTATATAGATCACATTCTGACAAAAGAGTCATGACAAAATTGCACCACTGAGTGGGGACGGTCCGGATTTGTATTGTAATACCACTTTGTCACACTAGAGGACTTTAGTGTCTCTTATGCCAGAGGATGGTGTTTTATTGGCATTATAGTGCCCCCACGTGGTCAGAGGTGGTACTGCTACATGGTCAGTGAGGTCAGACCAACCTATCTACAATTTGTACACAAAAAGAACAATAACAGGCACCCAGAATGAGAAGGTGTTTTTGTTTCTCAAATTGCTGCCCACAACCTAAAGGTCAAGCTCTGAATCTTTTACTTTTTTCCAGGTGACAAATGTAGTTTTTGAATTTAGGAGGCCTGTACAGGAAGGGTGAGGCTCCGTCTGGTCTGCAAGCTGTTAATCAAGTTACGGTCTCTTGTCCTGAGCGCATTATTCTCCTTACTTTTGACAGCAGGAATGCGTACGGCTGAGCTGTGTTTGCTTCCTGGGCGTTTCTCTTTCGTCGACACAGAAGGTTTTGAGATGTTGAATCAGTGTCAACAAGAGCCAAGACTGAAACTCAGTCAGCCTCAGTTACACATTACAAGAGGAAGAGGAGGCGCAGGGAGTACATGAAGGAGGATATTGCTGGATTTATCTTTGAATGTGAAGTCTGTGTTTACTCAGGCCTGAAGCCAAACTGAAAACACATGAAACACTTCTGAATTCCTTCACCCTGATGAACAGTTCAGATCCATCAAACCGTTTACTTGAAAATAATTCCTTCACTGTGTGATGAATTCATAATCACCCGGATAAAAGTGTTCATATCGTTGTCATGCCCTCGACTGATTGACTCATTTCAGCAAACATTAAGAAAGAAACCACACACACTCGCACGTACGTATACGTATAATTTCACATGTCTGTCCACTTGGGGGCAGTGCAACAGCAAACGGCGGCAGGAAAGAAAATTCATCCTCCTTTCAAATAACTTCCACAGGATCCACAATGATAAAATATTGTGTATAGATGTTTACATCAAGGATGTCTGTTTGATCTATTGGCAAAGCTTTGATTAGTGATTTCAGACTCAGTTTGGAGATCCCTGCTCTAATAATGACCTGGTTAGTTTTGTTGTTGGTCTCAGCATGTTTCTGAATAAATTTGACCTTCATCAAAATAAAGCAACACATGTGAGATTAAAGCAGAAGAATAGACAATCTTTAAATCTTTTAGGTTCACGTTCATTCAGAAACCCTCCGAAACATTCTAGAACATCTCGCCATCTACTGGATCAGGACTGATGTCCTGGTGTCTTCAGTATGTGGAACAGATGGACGGACGGGTGGATGTCCTGAGCAAACATCTCAGGTGAGCTGTTTTTGTTCCAGGTGTGGATTCTGAATTTACAGGGCTTCAATGCCAACGTGACGGACAGGATGTTGTCACGGATGAATGGATGGACAGATGGACGGATGGACGGATGGACGGGCGGATGTTGGATGGATGGACAGATTTGAAAGTGATTGTCAGGAAACCATCAAAGACCAGGAGAAGACAGTGGAGAGCGGACTCAGCGGTGGGTCTGGAACTCCCTCGTATGTGACCGGACTCGATGAACTCGTGTGAACTGACCACCGCCGTGAACTGACCTCCGCCGTGAACTGACCTCCGCCGTGAACTGACCTCCGCCGTGAACTGACGTACAAATAAAGCGGAAGTATGTACGGCTGCAGTCGCTGCCGTGCTCTGCGTTCTCTCCAGGTTTGGTTGTTCTGGTGAAGCGTTTCTTCGTAGCTGGTCGTGTTTTCGTTGTCATTGCCTGCGTGTGGTTTTTGTAACCTTTTGTGCGTCTGACCGGTTTCCTCGGCTCGCCGGCGACTGTGGCTCCACTGTCCTTCCTACTTCCTCCTGGACCTCGAGGCCACCAGCTGTGTTTATTTGATTTCTGGACCTTTGTTTGCTACTTCGCACTGTATTGACTTCTAAGCTGCGAATAAAGACTTAACAGAAGCAAATCGTTCCTATTTCAAAGAGAAACCCTGATGACTGGTTCTGGGTCGGTCTGAAGGATCTGAGGACGAAGTTCAGCTAGAAGCAGGCAGCTAAATGCAGAGCTTATTTCTGGTTTTACAAGCAAAGTGACATTTGAAACAGGAGGTCCTGTTACAGACGTTCACCAGCAGCTCTTCTGGCATGAATCAGCTGAAGGATCCAGGAACCAGGGTGGATCATTTCAGGACCTGCACTACATCAGGCTACGATGCAGATAGCAGCGACCCGATACATACAGCTCCGGGTCTCGGTCCCGGGTCTCGGCCCCGGGTCTCGGCCCCGGGTCTCGGCTCGGGTCTCGGCTCCGGGTCTCGGCTCCGGGTCTCGGCCCCGGGTCTCGGCTCCGGGTCTCGGCCCCGGGTCTCGGCCCCGGGTCTCGGCCCCGGGTCTCGGCTCCGGGTCTCGGCCCCGGTTCTCGGCTCGGGTCTCGGCTCCGGGTCTCGGCCCCGGGCTCTCGGCCCCGGGTCTCGGCCTCGGGTCTCGGCCCCGGACTCTCAGCTCCGGGTCTCGGCTCCGGGTCTCAGCTCCGGGTCTCGGCTCTGTGAAATCGTCTCTGTGGAGACTGAATCAATGAAAGCAGAGCAAAAGAAACTGAACTATAAACGATACTGAAAGTTCTGGAACGACCTGGCCAAAGTCCAGACCTGAACCTGGTTGAAATGCTGTGGTGGGACCTTCAGAGAGCTGAGCAGAACAAGAGAGTCCCTACCGCTGATGGGGGATCTAGAAACTAGACGCTTGAAGATCTAGAAGCAGTCATGGGGGTACTTTGTATTGCCCAAATGTTTTTTTTGTGTTGGATTCATTCTTGTTAAGTTTGTTCACCTTGAATTTATGTATATGCTTTGTTGAAGGAAGTATGTCGCTCATATTTCACCCCACAACGATCAGGTGATTTTTATTACTTTATGTGCGTTTCTGAGACCACTGGTGCTCCGGGGTTTCTGGCCGAGTCGGTAGAACTGCCATAAAACCAGGCTAATGAGCCAAAACTAGAAGACAGGCGAAGTATAGAGAAAGCACAACGGGGTAATTCACTGCTGGCTCGTGACCGCATCTTTTACTCTTCGCCTCGTATAGTGATTAAGTTTATTGCCAGTATAAATCATCGATCAGTCCGGCTCTGGAGTCCTTGTCACCTGGGCGGGGTCACTGAGAGCTGCTGTGATAGACGCCGGCTTCCTGTTTCTGTGCACGCCACCCTGTTTCCGATAAATGACTGTTTTTGGAGGAGATTCCTCGTGACTGCTGGGCGAACAACAGCTCAGGTGAGCTGTTTTTGTTCCAGGTGTGGATTCTGAAATTACAGGGCTTCAATGCCAACGTGACGGACAGGATGTTGTCACAAGCATGTCATTACACGTCTCCTGGCTGCTGGAAAATGAAATTCCAATGAGCTCGCAGTTTGGAGACGGACTCGAATCAAAGCGACAGCAGACGGAGGCTTTAGTTTACCTTCACGAGCCGTTGAGGAGGACCCACAACAACGTGCAAGCACGCCGGGTTCAGATGAAATACGGACTTCTCAGTACGGAAGTAATGAAATGATGCTCTAACGATGTTTCCAGGACCATAATGTCTTTTTCTCCAGGAGCATACTTCCTTAAAGAAACATCCAAGCAAATGAAGAAGTCTTCATCTCAACCACTTATCAAGAGGTTATGGGCTGTATTTCTTTCTAAGAAATACTTTAGGAAGCTTTAATATTTGACTCCTAATAATATTTTTAAAGTAAAAGCTGAGATGTTAAAAAAAAGAAGAAGCCACTCTTTTCAGTTATTGCAGCAGCCCCAACGGCGCCTAAACGCCTAAACAACGTGAACATTTATCATGAACGATTGTCTTATGTGCTCCTTAAAAACTGGACTTTTTAACTTGGACAAACATGGAGATAATCACGTTGAGTCTGCCCCTAGTGGCCGTTTGAGGAACGGCAGGCCTTTGCTGATGCAGGTTTAACCCGTTCAAGGCGGGACGTTTCCGGACGGTTCGGTGTCCAGGTGACAGTCTCTGTCGACCCGACACATTTTGGCAGGAGAATAATGGAATGAAGATAATAATATAAAAAACAAGTCTCCTAAATACAACGGAAAAGAAGAATGCTGGTGAGACACAGGTTCGCTTCACGATGAGGCGTCACAAAGCGCTCCGGTCTTCAGTTCACGCTCGCCACGGTTTTCTTTTTCTATATTTCCCATTTTTAAAGTGGAACAAAACTGGAGACATGAAAGCCATGAACTCATCTGTTGAATCGGCAGAGCTCGCCCACGTCAGGGTCACATGGCATCAGCGGGGGCAGATTCCAGCTGTTCCCAGGTCAGCTGGATGATATAATCCATCTGCACAGCAGGCTGCGCTCAGAAGACCTTCAGAGGAACACAGCTGGGGGTAGATCCTCACAGCTGACTGAAACACCTCAGATGGTCCCTCTCAATGAGGAGCAGCAGCTCCAGTCTGAAAAACTGATTTCAGCTTCTTCTGCATTTACGTTTATTACCCAGAATTCAAGAGTACAGGTGAGGGTAGGGATGGAAACTGGAAGCTTTGCTCCAGATCACTCCAGAGGCTGCAGCCGATCAACAATCCGTGTCCCAGTTCCTCCTTCAGACATTCATGAATAAGAACCCCAAATCACCTCCGAGAAATCGTAACGTACGTGATTATGAAGCGAGAAAAACGAGTACAGACGCGCTCTGCAGTTGTCTTCTCAGTTCGGTCCCGAGGGTCAGTCAGCACAGAAGGAGCTCCCGTCGACGTCAGGCCTGCAGTCACATCTTTACATGATAAAGAAGCGACAGGCGTGAACAACTGACCTCCACGTGGTGGTCCTGTGTGACCGCAGATCGTTTTTGGCGTGCTGACGCCGATGTAAGGTGCTGAGTCATTCAGTAGCCAATAAGCTGCTAGATGTCGGATATGCCCCGCCTCTCCACTGAAGACTGACATGGCACTGATTTGACATAGACTGTATATAACAGTGGGCGGAGCATTCGGTCACGTGACCTAGTGGTTTCTAAAGACCGGTTTTGAAGCCTCTATTGCTTCGTACGGGGCGTAGCCAGGCCGACTGGGACACGCCCACTACACATCAATCAAGTTAGCATTGCCCGGGCTCCGTCAGCCGAACCGCCGAAACATCTGCAGAGCTGCTGGCAGACGTGTACAGCGGGATAAACCGTTTCATATGTTGACGGAGAAGTCAAGAGAGTTTGATTTCTTGGGTTCAGATTCTGGGTTTTGATTTTTATGTTGAACCACTGAACCGCCCACTGAACCTGCGACTGAACCTGCGACTGAACCGGCGACTGAACCGGCGACTGAACCCCCCACTGAACCGCCCACTGAACCGCCCACTGAACCGCCCACTGAACCTGCAACTAAACCGACGACTGAACCTGCGACTGAACCTGCGACTGAACCGGCGACTGAACCTGCGACTGAACCTGCAACTAAACCGACGACTGAACCTGCGACTGAACCGGCGACTGAACCGGCGACTGAACCCCCCACTGAACCCCCCACTGAACCGCCCACTGAACCGCCCACTGAACCTGCAACTAAACCGACGACTGAACCTGCGACTGAACCTGCAACTAAACCTGCGACTGAACCTGCGACTGAACCGGCGACTGAACCGGCGACTGAACCCCCCACTGAACCGCCCACTGAACCTGCGACTGAACCTGCGACTGAACCTGCGACTGAACCGCCCACTGAACCTGCGACTGAACCTGCGACTGAACCTGCGACTGAACCGCCCACTGAACCTGCGACTGAACCGCCCACTGAACCTGCGACTGAACCTGCGACTGAACCTGCGACTGAACCTGCAACTAAACCGGCGACTGAACCGCCCACTGAACCGCCCACTGAACCGCCCACTGAACCGCCCACTGAACCGTCCACTGAACCGCCCACTGAACCTGCAACTAAACCGGCGACTGAACCTGCGACTGAATCTGCGACTGAACCTGCGACTGAACCTGCGACTGGACTGCCCACTGAACCTGCGACTGAACCTGCGACTGAACCTGCGACTGAACCTGCGACTGAACCGGCGACTGAACCTGCGACTGAACCTGCGACTGAACCGGCGACTGAACCTGCGACTGAACCTGCGACTGAACCGCCCACTGAACCGCCCACTGAACCTGCGACTGAACCTGCGACTGAACCTGCGACTGAACCTGCGACTGAACCGCCCACTGAACCTGCGACTGAACCGGCGACTGAACCTGCGACTGAACCTGCAACTAAACTGGCGACTGAACCGCCCACTGAACCGCCCACTGAACCGTCCACTGAACCGCCCACTGAACCTGCAACTAAACCGCCGGTTTAGTTGCAGGTTCAGTGGGCGGCGACTGAACCGCCCACTGAACCTGCGACTGAACCGCCCACTGAACCTGCGACTGAACCGCCCACTGAACCTGCGACTAAACCTGCGACTGAACCTGCGACTGAACCTGCGACTGAACCGGCGACTGAACCTGCAACTAAACCGGCGACTGAACCGCCCACTGAACCGCCCACTGAACCGCCCACTGAACCTGCAACTAAACCGGCGACTGAACCTGCGACTGAACCTGCGACTGGACCGCCCACTGAACCTGCGACTGAACCTGCGACTGAACCTGCGACTGAACCTGCGACTGAACCGGCGACTGAACCTGCGACTGAACCTGCGACTGGACCGCCCACTGAACCTGCGACTGAACCTGCGACTGAACCTGCGACTGAACCTGCGACTGAACCTGCGACTGGACCGCCCACTGAACCTGCGACTGAACCTGCGACTGAACCTGCGACTGAACCTGCGACTGAACCGGCGACTGAACCTGCGACTGAACCTGCGACTGAACCTGCGACTGAACCTGCGACTGAACCGCCCACTGAACCTGCGACTGAACCTGCGACTGAACCTGCGACTGAACCTGCAACTAAACCGGCGACTGAACCGCCCACTGAACCGCCCACTGAACCGCCCACTGAACCGCACACTGAACCGCCCACTGAACCGTCCACTGAACCGCCCACTGAACCTGCAACTAAACCGGCGACTGAACCTGCGACTGAACCTGCGACTGAACCTGCGACTGAACCTGCGACTGAACCGGCGACTGAACCTGCGACTGAACCTGCGACTGAACCTGCAACTAAACCGGCGACTGAACCGGCGACTGAACCGCCCACTGAACCGCCCACTGAACCGTCCACTGAACCGCCCACTGAACCTGCAACTAAACCGCCGGTTTAGTTGCAGGTTCGACTGAACCTGCGACTGGACCGCCCACTGAACCTGCGACTGAACCTGCGACTGAACCTGCGACTGAACCTGCGACTGAACCGGCGACTGAACCTGCGACTGAACCTGCGACTGAACCGGCGACTGAACCGGCGACTGAACCTGCGACTGAACCTGCGACTGAACCGCCCACTGAACCTGCGACTGAACCGCCCACTGAACCTGCGACTGAACCTGCGACTGAACCTGCGACTGAACCGGCGACTGAACCTGCGACTGAACCTGCAACTAAACCGGCGACTGAACCGCCCACTGAACCGCCCACTGAACCGCCCACTGAACCGCCCACTGAACCGTCCACTGAACCGCCCACTGAACCTGCAACTAAACCGGCGACTGAACCTGCGACTGAACCTGCGACTGAACCTGCGACTGAACCTGCGACTGGACCTGCGACTGAACCTGCGACTGGACCGCCCACTGAACCTGCGACTGAACCTGCGACTGAACCTGCGACTGGACCGCCCACTGAACCGCCCACTGAACCGCCCACTGAACCTGCAACTAAACCGGCGACTGAACCTGCGACTGAACCTGCGACTGAACCTGCGACTGAACCTGCGACTGAACCTGCGACTGAACCTGCGACTGGACCTGCGACTGGACCTGCGACTGGACCGCCCACTGAACCTGCGACTGGACCGCCCACTGAACCTGCGACTGAACCTGCGACTGAACCTGCGACTGAACCGGCGACTGAACCTGGGACTGAACCTGCGACTGAACCGCCCACTGAACCTGCAACTAAACCGGCGACTGAACCTGCGACTGAACCTGCGACTGGACCGCCCACTGAACCTGCGACTGAACCTGCGACTGAACCTGCGACTGAACCGGCGACTGAACCTGCGACTGAACCTGCGACTGAACCTGCGACTGAACCTGCGACTGAACCTGCGACTGGACCGCCCACTGAACCTGCGACTGAACCGGCGGTCGGCAACCCGGTCTTGCAGGTTTTAAAGGTTTCTGCTTCAGCGCGCCCTGATACAAAGGACTGTGTCTCTAACAGACCTGCGCAGACCTGAATGACACGCTGAGACGACCGGTAATTAGAGTCGGGAGTTGATGCAGGGAGACGTCTCAAACGTGCAGGACTGTGGCTCTTTGGGACCAGGGTTGAGGACCCCTGGACTGAACCCATCTGTTACTGCACTTCCTTGCATTGAACACCAGGAGTGAAGCTTCATGGATTTATGAGGAACATACAAATGAGGGACTGAGTCCTGAAAGAAGCCAAGAAAGTCTAAAAATTAAGATTTGTAAAAGTTCATTTATTTCAAGATGTTCAGTGTCCTCATGAAGCAGACGTAGACATTACAGTTGTGTCCAAAACTCTTACTACAACCCTAATAGGATTACAATAAACTGAAATAATACTATGTTTGCCTTTTGTTGTTGTTTATATGGCAAAGCAATAGAAATGTAATATAACATCTTTTAAAATCAGCCTAAACACGTATAGCATTCCTGTAATTTGTATTATACACCAATAAATGCACGTGACAGCGCTCGAAACATAATTCGTAATGCGGATCAATTAAAACGACAAACCCACACGTCTCCGTACTTCACAGACACGTCGGTGTTGCGTTCAGCCGCGGATGGTGGGAAATACGAGCTTCAGACGGGTCCCTGAAGGCGGCGCGGCGGCCGCTGATCTCCCGGGAGACTGACATGAAGAAGGACTTGAGTCTGGATCATGGCGGCGCCTCTCGGCCGGGACGCCCTACCTGAACGCTGGTCGTACGGCGTCTGCAAGGACGGCAGGGTCTTCTTCATCAAGTGAGTGGGGGTTGTTTGTTTGAAGACGGCGTCCCTCCAGGTTTAGCGGGAGTTGGCGGGGTCTGCGGACGCCCCCCCTCTGGTGGTGTAACAGGTGTTTTTCTGTGCTCTCTGTCCTCGCGGCAGCGACGAGACCCGGACTACGACCTGGCTCCATCCCCGCTCCGGTGAACCGGTAAACTCGGGACACATGATCCGCTCAGGTAGGCGGCTGAAGCTGGTTCTGCTCGGCGTTTCGCCGCCTCTCACACCGACGTGTTTACTTTACTGTCCGCGTCCTGACGGGCAACTTCTCCGTCAGCCTCAGTTCAAACTTTCCTGTTTCTTCTTTTCCAGACCTGCCTCGGGGATGGGAGGAAGGATTTACAGGCGAAGGGGCCAGTTACTTCATAAAGTAAGTAAATACCGGCGTCTCCCTCCACTGTTGTCACCTGCTCAGTGCTGAAGTCACCTGTGATTTAGATCCGCAGTAGTGGAGCACTAGGGCCATGTTGAGTCAGATGTGTCTGAGACGACCCGGTGACCCTCCAGCGACCCTCCCGCGACCCTCCCGCTCTTCAGATCCAGACACCAGTTCTGTGGTGGTGTTAGGCTCGGTGGGGCTCCGGGCAAACATGTACAAACGTGTCTCCACCACAGGTTGGAGTTTAACCGTTTACCTGCCTCCTACAGAGATGGGTGGGTTCTGATCAGATCTGAGCGACATTTTTATTCTTTATTGTCGTTTTATTTACAAACAGTTTGTCTGAGGTATAGAAACAGGCAATACACCCCCCCCAGAAAACTGTCAAAATGTGTCGTTGTCATGGAAACATGATGCTCTGCCAACACTGACATTAATCAATGTCAACTGGCTGTTGGGACGTGGCTTTGGGCTTCACTGAACATGAACCAGACTATCAGGAAAAAAACGATGTGATCACCAGTGACACGACAACGTACGACAGCGCAGCGCCATGACTGTGTTTACTGCTGGCTCTACGTTCCTCCCCTCTCCCATGGAACTGTGGGTAATGACTGAAAGAACCAGATGGAGGACACAAACTGCTGAGATGAGGGTCCTCTGCAGGGTGGCTGGACCATAACTCCCTTAGAGATGCGAGGAGAAGTTCAGTCATCCAGGAGAGACTCTGAGTGGAGTCACTGGTCCTCCACATCCAGAGGAGCCAGTTGAGGTGGTTCATCTGGATGGGAAGGTTAGGATGTCTCCTGGACTCCTCCCTGGGGAGGTGTTCCAGGCAACCAGTAGGAGGCTTTAAGGCAGACGCAGGACGCAGGACCACATTTGTAATGTTTGGGTGTCACTCTGGTAGAGCTGGAGGAGGAGGAGAGGGAGGTGTAGACCTTTCTGTTGAGGCTGCTGCCTCCAAGACCCAGATAAGTGGAGGTGGGTGGATGGATGGATGGATGGGTGGATGCGTGGATGGGTGGATGGATGGGTGGATGGATGGGTGGATGGATGGGTGGATGCGTGGATGCGTGGATGGGTGGATGCGTGGATGGGTGGATGGATGGGTGGATGGGTGGATGGATGGGTGGATGGGTGGATGGATGGGTGGATGGATGGGTGGATGGGTGGATGGATGGATGCGTGGATGGGTGGATGGGTGGATGCATTAGTGGGTGGGTGAGTGGACGGGTGGATGGATGGACAATAAGGGAGAGTGTTTTTTTCTTTCTTTTAACGAAGTTGTAAGGTGCTGCTGTGTCGCCGTAGTAACGTTTTGTGCCTGATATAAAATTTCAGAGCGAGTAGGTTGAAGTCGGGATGAATATTCAGAAACTCTGGTTATCACTTTCTTTGTTTAATGTTTTCAACCGGACTTCCTGCTATGGAAAACAAGCTGCCTGTGAAGCTGATTTCCAACCTTTGTGAGATATTCATGGCACCAGCTTCTGCTGTCGTGGCCCACTGCATTTTAGGATGCGTACTTTGCTGTTAGGGGGTCTGTTTCTTTTCTTTCTTTCTTCAGACTTGGCTCATCGTTAGTTTTTTTGCGTGCTGCAGACGGTGCAGTTGATCCTGCGCTGCTTTTATGTTTTGGCAAAATCAGCCAGCACTAGTTCGGTAATTCAGTTTCAGAAACATCTCAAACTTAACTGTGTAATTTTAACTAGTTTTTTTTTTTTTAATACTGTATTTTATTTTCCTGGATTAAAAACGTGCTGTTAGATTTGGTTTCTGTTCTATTTGTGAGAAATCACGTTGTTGGGTTTCTGTTGTTGAGTCATCAGTTCATAAAATATCTACAACAAAGTGAAAGGTTAAACCAAGATAAACTCAACATCAGACCTCAGTTTGTCCTGGTTTGTTTTTTTCTTTTTTCTGAAACCTAATAACTGTAAATGCTGTGAAAGGGAAGATTTTAACATGGTCAATGGAGATGACTCACTTTTGCAGCCTCTAGCGGCCAGTTCAGGAACTGCAGCAGCTCTTAGTTCCACACGAGCTTCAACCGGGAAGTTAGATGGTTGGTGCTTGATGAACTGATGAATGAAAACTGGCCAATAATCATCTTGCAAAGGAAAATATGCTTCTCCATGGTTACTAAAGATGGTATTGACCTGAAGTATTTGCACAATAAAACACTTGATGCCAGACTTTAATCCGTGGTTTTAAGAGGGGACACAAACGGAAGCAGACTGAAAATGCAGCGTGAAAGGATTTCTGTCTCTACTTCTGAAAGAGAGCACACCTCCTTATCAATCATGATCAGATGTGTGCAGAATAAAAGCCCCGAAGTCTGAACTGAGTCGGTATTATAGAGGAGATATTTATGGTAGTTATGGATGTCCGGCCCCTTTTAAAGCACTATAAACTCTGCATCAGTCTATCGTCATTAGGAGGATGATTATTTTCTCCTTTTGAAGAGCTGCAGTCTTTATCATAACTAATATACCAAATATAGGCTGCTGTTTGCAGTGGAGATGTGGATTACATGTTTAGGGTCACATTTACTCTGCTGTATTCCTGTTTATCCGGCATTAAAATAGAAAGTGTTGGTTTATTACAGGTGAAAGATGCAGTGCGACTGCCTCAGTACAGCAGCGGCTGGTCAGATGAGGTAAAGTCAGTCGTACGGAGACACTCAGCATTTATTTCTCAGGCAGTCAGGAGTTACTGTGCCAAAGCTTATTCATAAATCCGCATTCAGACGTTGGTTTCAAACATCTTCAGTCTAATTGGGGGAAATCAAAGAGTAATAATGCGGCTGCTGAGAATACGATCTCCTGCAACCAGTCGCACTTCCTGTCGGGGTTAACTAGCTCGGTTTGACGCCGGTTCAGTTCTGCACTTGTTCTTTACACACCACAAATGAAGGTCTCCCTGATGGCTGTTTTCTTTTTACCCCCCTATCCCGACCTTTCCTGGCTTCTCTCACCTGTTTCAGGCTCAATATTGCGAGGTTGTGGTCTGTCATGTACGCCTGGATTTTCAGTTTTTGCAAGTTAGTGACCCACAATGCAACGTTTTCTAGATACTCTAAATCCTCCTTCAGCGGCGGGAACTCTCGGGAGGACGTTTCCTTCAGCGGCGGGAACTCTCGGGAGGACGTTTCCTTCAGCGGCGGGAACTCTCGGGAGGACGTTTCCTTCTTCGGCGGGAACTCTCGGGAGGACGTTTCCTTCTTCGGCGGGAACTCTCGGGAGGACGTTTCCTTCTTCGGCGGGAACTCTCGGGAGGACGTTTCCTTCATCGGCGGGAACTCTCGGGAGGACGTTTCCTTCATCGGCGGGAACTCTCGGGAGGACGTTTCCTTCGGCGGCGGGAACTCTCGGGAGGACATTTCCTTCTTCGGCGGGAACTCTCGGGAGGACGTTTCCTTCTTCGGCGGGAACTCTCGGGAGGACGTTTCCTTCTTCGGCGGGAACTCTCGGGAGGACGTTTCCTTCATCGGCGGGAACTCTCGGGAGGACGTTTCCTTCATCGGCGGGAACTCTCGGGAGGACGTTTCCTTCATCGGCGGGAACTCTCGGGAGGACGTTTCCTTCAGCGGCGGGAACTCTCGGGAGGACGTTTCCTTCATCGGCGGGAACTCTCGGGAGGACGTTTCCTTCATCGGCGGGAACTCTCGGGAGGACGTTTCCTTCATCGGCGGGAACTCTCGGGAGGACGTTTCCTTCAGCGGCGGGAACTCTCGGGAGGACGTTTCCTTCATCGGCGGGAACTCTCGGGAGGACGTTTCCTTCTTCGGCGGGAACTCTCGGGGGGACGTTTCCTTCGGCGGCGGAACTCTCGGGAGGACGTTTCCTTCGGCGGCGGGAATTCTCGGGAGGACGTTTCCTTCGGCGGCGGGAACTCTCGGGAGGACGTTTCCTTCATCGGCGGGAACTCTCGGGGGGGACGTTTCCTTCGGCGGCGGAACTCTCGGGAGGACGTTTCCTTTATCGGCGGGAACTCTCGGGAGGACGTTTCCTTCATCGGCGGGAACTCTCGGGAGGACGTTTCCTTCTTCGGCGGGAACTCTCGGGAGGACGTTTCCTTCATCGGCGGGAACTCTCGGGAGGACGTTTCCTTCATCGGCGGGAACTCTCGGGGGGACGTTTCCTTCGGCGGCGGAACTCTCGGGAGGACGTTTCCTTCGGCGGCGGGAATTCTCGGGAGGACGTTTCCTTCGGCGGCGGGAACTCTCGGGAGGACGTTTCCTTCATCGGCGGGAACTCTCGGGGGGACGTTTCCTTCGGCGGCGGAACTCTCGGGAGGACGTTTCCTTTATCGGTGGGAACTCTCGGGAGGACGTTTCCTTCATCGGCGGGAACTCTCGGGAGGACGTTTCCTTTATCGGCGGGAACTCTCGGGAGGACGTTTCCTTCATCGGCGGGAACTCTCGGGGGGACGTTTCCTTCGGCGGCGGAACTCTCGGGAGGACGTTTCCTTCGGCGGCGGGAACTCTTGGGAGGACGTTTCCTTCGGCGGCGGGAACTCTCGGGGGGACGTTTCCTTCATCGGCGGGAACTCTCGGGGGGACGTTTCCTTTATCGGCGGGAACTCTCGGGAGGACGTTTCCTTCATCGGCGGGAACTCTCGGGGGGACGTTTCCTTCGGCGGCGGAACTCTCGGGAGGACGTTTCCTTCGGCGGCGGAACTCTCGGGAGGACGTTTCCTTCGGCGGCGGGAACTCTCGGGGGGACGTTTCCTTCATCGGCGGGAACTCTCGGGGGGACGTTTCCTTCCTTAAATGGTTTTTGTTGATTAGCCCTGATTGGTAAGTTTTAAATGCCCTAAGAACTTGAAATGTTTTTTTTTTTTTTTTACTACATCATGGTTTTGTATGGTGTAGTATGCTGACTGAGCTGGCGGGCCGGTGATTCACCTGTCACCGATACAGGCTGAATAACCACACATGCATAGCCAGATAGTTTAGGAATGACAGGTGTATTTCATATTCATTCGCAGGATGACAGGGGTCTGCCGGAGCCTCCTGACTCGGTACAGGTGAGAGGCAGGGGTCCACCTGGACAGGTTACCAGTCTATCACAGGGCCACATACATAGACAAACAATCGTGCATGCGGGAGGAAGCCGGAGAACCTGGAGGGAACCCACGCAGGCACGGGGAGAACATGCAAACTCCACACAGAAAGACTCCTGCCCGGGAATTGAACCAGGAACTTTCTTGCTGTGAGACCACTGCTTTCAGGACGTTTCATGAAATACGTGTCCTCCTCGTGTTGAATATATATCCTGTCATAGTGGATCAATAACCGGGGTTCGGTGGAATATAACCGCGCTTTGGCAGTCAAAGCAGGTGGCTGAGAACATTCCCAACTTATAGTTTTTTTGTTGATTGGGTCTTTTTTTGTTTTTCTTTTTGACTGTTCTGGAGGCTCGCTTCCACTGAGGTGCGTGGAAGATGCCCCAACGGATTTATTTGTTTAAAACAAGGACTTTATGGAAGGACTTCGTATATGTGATTATTGGTTTGAGGCTGGTTTGGTTCAAGTTTATCTCCTGTTAATACAGTTTTCATTGAAATTACTGGTTGGTTGGTCATATCTATTTTTGAGTTTACTTTATTATTATTATTATTATTATTATTATTATTATTATTATTATTATTATTATTATTATTATTATTATTATTATTATTATTATTATTCAGTTGGGTAAATTTGTCGATTGAGTGCTGCAGGGAGAATCAGCCGAATCCTGTAAAGGTTTATCTTGTTTGTTACACATTCTTCTTTCCAACATTGCTTCAGGTCATTCAGGTTTTTGGACGTTCACTTCTACGCAGCTCTCTGAAGGTCCACAACAGCATTGATGGTCAGGTCACCCTGATGGCCCAGGCTTAACCCCAGACCATCATCCCTCCACCACCGTGCTTGACAGTGGGTCTGAGTTGTTTCTGATAAAATGCTGTTTGGTTTTCCCCAAATATGGTTGTGGACATTAAGACCAAACATCTCCACCTTGGTGTCATCTGTCCAGAGGACGTTGTTCCAGAAGTCCTGCTGGTATTTTCACATTTGTGAGGTTTGTGAACCTCAGTTGTGCTTTTTTACGTTGGCTTGTCCTGTTTTCGTATTTGACTGATCTGGACACAAATCGGCTGGGATGTCTTCTTCTGGGATAACTGACAACTGCCTTGAATGTTTTCCACATGTGAATACTTCTTCTCGATGTGGAACCTTGAACTCCAAATAGTTTGGAAATTGTTTTAAAGCTCTTTGTTGATTGGTAGGCAACAATCGCTTCTCTAAGACCGTTGCTGATGTCTTTCTCACTTGGTATTGTGTTAACACATATCTTAATGCTTCAGACCAGCAACTGCCAGCATGAGTTACTGAATTGTCTTCATTTATGTCCCACTGTTGATGGCTGTGTGTCACCAGGCGTTTCTGTCAGAGCGCATGTCTGCTCTGAAACCCTTTTAGACGCTTCAGCACAAACCTGCTCCAGCAGACTTCTTGATGGTATCTGCAGCCACTCCAACACAGACACTCGGAGGCTTTACGTGCTGCCAGGCCGTACTCCAGACATTATTGTAAGCTGCTTTGAGATAAGCCTCTTTGTCACGGCTTTGTGATACCATCATTGTGCTTACGCTGCCTGTCAAGCAGCGCTCCAACCACTGCTGGACTAATTTCAGTTTTCACACGAGAACGTCACCTGCACAAAACGTCAAACCACAGTCATCACACGTCAGGTTGACCTTCGGTGTCAGCTCATGTAAACGATGTCAACGCGACGTGAAGATCAGCAAGTTCAGCTCAAGGTACATTTTCATTTGTCAGAAACCAGTGAAAACACCTGAGAGCTTCATGCCAGACTCTGGAGGCATCAGGAGCTCCCTGCTGGGAGTGACAAAAGACAATGGAGGAGGAAGACCCGTCTCCTCAGCCGGAGCATCATTCCAGAGGAGATGCCTGCACACAACACAGAAGCACAATTAGTGATGAGGTTGAAATGCACTTGAATGTCCTCTTTAAACTTCACAAAGAGAGGTGCATGAAAGAGGGTTGATCTCCTCCAGGAGGAAGTTGTCTAACAAAGCAAACTTTCACTTGGCCATAAAGAAAACAGGCGGGAGGTTATTCTGCCGCTCTGGGACTTCATCTCCATTTATTGTTCCAGAATCAAAGATGTTCGTGCTTCCACTCAGTATTCTTCCTGAACGGACACAGAGCCTTCAAGCTGAACACAGGTTTCATTTACATCTGATCCATCACCTGTGCAGCTTACCATCATCAACAGAAAATCATATCAACAATTATCTTACGTGAACGATAATTTTCCCGGAGCCACTCGGAGTTGATGGTTTTAACCCTCAGATAATTTTTGTCTTCTTCTAAAAGCATTGGAAACATTCAGTTTCTTTAAAACCGAGTACCAAGCGCCCTGAAGCTGAGCCTCTTTACCCCAACAACTCTGAGACCGTCCAACTCGGTCAGAAGCAAGGAGCAGCTCTGTTGTTCCTTCTCTGAAGTTATAAGGACATAAAAAAGGGCTTCAAAAAGATCCTTCTGGACGGAGGAGTCTCCCGTGGTGGAGGCCGGGGGGGAGGGGCTGTTACATAAACATGGCCTCCAGCCAAAAAGCCCCCGATTGATGTAAAAAGGATATTAGATGTCAAGACTGTTACTTCAATTTATCCTTGCTTCAAAAAAATACCATCCTTAATTTAAATACCCAAATACCCAATGACTTAAAGTCACGTGCAAAAGTTAGAGCTGCCTCGTTTAATCCTATTTTTGTGTAAAACAAAGTAAAATCATCTGCCGTCATTAAGTGGATCATGAACTCCTCAGTAGATCAAACTATACAAACATACATTTAGTGTTTTTTTTTTTTTTTTTTTTGGGTTTGAAAACTGCAGATCGTCTGGTTCCTGCTCACCTCTGCAGTTTAGTTGGCCTCAGACTCGGCGGGATTCCTGCACAGTTCAGTCTGGAACCCAATCAAAAACAGGAACCTGCTGCTCTCCCTGTTCCCCGTCGGCGCCGGCTGTCCCTGTCCCGTTGGTGCTGCGCTGGGCTGATGCAGGCGGTGGGCCGGGACGCTGGCTGTCGTGGCCGTCCTGGGGTCGGTCATGTCGTTCTGTTCCTTTTCTTCCTCCCTCTCTCCTCCTTTGCCATCATCATCTCTCTTTGTCTGATGGCGGTGGGAGGTGCCACGTATATTTCTGTACATGGATTGTAAGTATGTGTAATCTTTATGTATCCGTGCGCGAGCCTAGACACAGATATTTAAATATACTCACTCACAACAGAGCGAACGCTCGTCCTCTGCTCCGTCTGTTTTTACTGTTCAGACAAAAAACCCAGACATCCATTTTTCACGAAAGAGAACATTAAAAAAAAAAACAACCCGGCTGAAGCGTAATAGATTCTTATAAGGTTTTTCAAAGGAAAAGGAAAATCTTTAGCCTTCAGTAATTTGAGTTTAAAGCAGTCCTGGTCAAAGTCCAGACCTGAACCTGGTTGAGATGCTGGGACCTTCAGACAGCTGTGCAGACGTGAACGTCCAAAAATGACCGTAAGCAGCCTTGGAAAGAAGAATGGGCCAAAAGTTATTTATGCACGTGTCAGTGCATGTAAGAGGTAATAATTCCCTGTTTCAACTCTGATTTCCATCTTGATGGAAGATCTCTGTTGTTCTATTAATAAAACTGCTGGATTGTTTTGGAGTGTGAGGAACACGGGACTGGTTTGTACCCGCCATGTCTCGCTCTTTGTTCTTCAAAGAAAAGAGGCTTTGTTTGTCTGTAGAGTCACGGCTGAACCGCAGAACCAACAGTTCCTCAGCAGACAAATACAGGCTGGAAGCAACAGCTTTGTCAACAACAGCTTTTCTGTTGTTTTCAGTCGTCGAAGGTGCAAACCAGTTTCTGTGTTTGCTTTCTGAACAGCAGGAAAGTTAAAGATTATTGCTTAGAAATGTCAGCCCAAGGACAGCGTTTGTGCTCTGCGTTTTCTTCATCTGCATTATTCCACACGTGAGGATGTTACCTGCAGAACCGCAGAATTTGCTATCGACACCTGCTTCCAGTCAAAGATATCACATTTTGGAACATTTGCCAGGAATATATACTTTTTTTCTTTTTTCCGTTATGACTCTTATTTAGCAGAATCAATAGTGGAAGTGGAAAATCATTAACTTCATAAAGGTTAATCATTTCTTTCTCTCACCTTCAGTTCATGGACTAACAGCGTTAGAAAAACCACAGTTCTGGTCCACAGCACAGACTGCAGAAGAAGCGCTGGGCAAAGCCTCTCTGATGTCATCCACAGGCTGTGTTGAAGGCTCTTCTTCCTCGTTCTGTGTGGTGCCATGTTGTAAATGGTTGGAATGAACACCACACCTCCACCGTACGTCGGTCACAGTTGGCTGATTTAGCTTATACTAACCTGTGATGCCGTATATACTATCATTTAATCAAATTCTGTCCAAACATCTTTAGTTCAAGTGTCAGGACTAAAACAACATCCAAAACAAGTGCAGCCGGAGCTGGAAAGAGGACCGTCGGGGCTGGAAAGAGGACCGTCTGGGCTGGAAAGAGGACCGTCGGGGCTGGAAAGAGGGCCGTCTGGGCTGGAAAGAGGACCGTCGGGGCTGGGAAAGAGGACCGTCGGGGCTGGGAAAGAGGACCGTCGGGGCTGGGAAAGAGGACCGTCGGGGCTGGAAAGAGGGCCGTCGGGGCTGGGAAAGAGGGCCGTCGGGGCTGGAAAGAGGGCCGTCTGGGCTGGAAAGAGGACCGTCGGGGCTGGGAAAGAGGACCGTCGGGGCTGGAAAGAGGACCGTCGGGGCTGGAAAGAGGGCCGTCTGGGCTGGGAAAGAGGACCGTCGGGGCTGGAAAGAGGACCGTCGGGGCTGGAAAGAGGACCGTCGGGGCTGGAAAGAGGGCCGTCTGGGCTGGAAAGAGGACCGTCGGGGCTGGGAAAGAGGACCGTCGGGGCTGGGAAAGAGGACCGTCGGGGCTGGGAAAGAGGACCGTCGGGGCTGGGAAAGAGGACCGTCGGGGCTGGGAAAGAGGACCGTCGGGGCTGGGAAAGAGGACCGTCGGGGCTGGGAAAGAGGACCGTCGGGGCTGGAAAGAGGGCCATCTGGGCTGGGAAAGAGGGCCGTCGGGGCTGGGAAAGAGGACCGTCGGGGCTGGAAAGAGGACCGTCTGGGCTGGGAAAGAGGACCGTCTGGGCTGGGAAAGAGGACCGTCTGGGCTGGGAAAGAGGACCGTCGGGGCTGGGAAAGAGGACCGTCTGGGCTGGGAAAGAGGGCCGTCTGGGCTGGGAAAGAGGGCCGTCGGGGCTGGAAAGAGGGCCGTCGGGGCTGGGAAAGAGGACCGTCTGGGCTGGGAAAGAGGGCCGTCGGGGCTGGAAAGAGGGCCGTCGGGGCTGGAAAGAGGGCCGTCGGGGCTGGAAAGAGGGCCGTCGGGGCTGGAAAGAGGACCGTCGGGGCTGGAAAGAGGGCCGTCTGGGCTGGGAAAGAGGACCGTCTGGGCTGGAAAGAGGACCGTCGGGGCTGGAAAGAGGGCCGTCGGGGCTGGAAAGAGGGCCGTCGGGGCTGGAAAGAGGGCCGTCGGGGCTGGAAAGAGGGCCGTCGGGGCTGGGAAAGAGGGCCGTCGGGGCTGGGAAAGAGGGCCGTCTGGGCTGGAAAGAGGGCCTCCAGTAGCACAGCTCGTTGCAGGTTGTGGTAACGGAGCGTTCGCCTCCAGGTCAGTGGAGATGGGCTCACTTTGGATCAGACTCTTGTGGTCACCAGACGAACTCCAACATTTCTCGTGTTGCTTCAGCTTGGAAGCTTTGACTTGCCGCTTGGTTTCAGTAAAGGGAAGTTCAGACCACACTGAAGAGACGTCATGACATGGCTCTGTATTCACGGCTGAACCAGCACCAGAACCTTGTTCCAGCTGGTCCAAAGAGGCTACTAAGTCAGGGTCCAACTGACGTACAGCGGTCCTCGCGCCACGACCTGAAGAAGTGACCTACAAACTGATTTTAAGAAACTCATTCAAGCTACGGATGTGATGACTGAACAGGGTTTAAATGAGGGACCGGCCACTCCAAGACCAAAACCCGGACCAGGCTGAGCTCATATCAGCTGGAGCTGCAGACTAAAGCTAAGAAAGCTGAGAAAGGAGAGCTGGGAAGCAAAATAAGATAAAATATTCAGTTCATGTTCATTGAAAATTCTCTTAATGTTCAAACTCTCATAAACATTTAATTGAAATGCCAAAAAGCAGGAATTTCCCTGCAAGTTATCAAAACTACAGTCACACAACGTTCCTCCAATCAATGAGAATCAGATTATGAGGTGCACAGCTCTTCTTCTTGTTTTTGTCAAGTTTCTGATTTAAAAAAGAAAAAAAATCTTTAAAAACTAAGTTTGTATTGAAAGCTGAACACTGCAGGAAGGATCTTCAGTGAAGGTACGTCGGGATGAAACGGCTGACTCACGTTCAGGCAGAAGCCCACAGAGACCCTCAGCATCTCCGCCAGCTTGCGTCTATCTGCAGCTCTGCCGAGTCATAGTTTCCCTCTGAGTCAACGGATTCAACAGATTAGAAAATAAGGAGGAACTGGCCTGAAACCCTCTGGATCTCTGACTGGATTTACCGGCCAGGGCGTTCTTGTTATGACATAATCTCAAAATAATAAAAGCGTGATTTGGGAATGTTAATTAGTAACTGAGGTGATCAAACGATGCATGTTGATGTCTGGCTCGGCGCGTTCGATCCGTGGTTCCCGTGACCAGCTCGGCGTGTTTTCAGCTGAGAAGACGCTGAATGAACGGGACAGCTGATGGCGCTCAGATCTCCTGACTTGTTGAGTTCTTTCTCTTGATTTTCCTCTTTTCTTCCTCCACCTTTTCTTCTCCACACTGTTATAAATAATGTTTTGGCCGTTTTTATTTTGACTCGTGGTCGTGTTCATTTCTCTTTGAAGACAGTCTGAATATGGATGTCGTAAATATTTAACCTTGTCCTGAGGCTAGGGTATTAATCCACGACTCTCACTGAGGATGTGAGCGCAGCGCCATCCGACTGGCTGAGACGAGCTCTCATCTGATGCTCTTTGGTAAACAACTGGAAGCAACGATGGAACTGAGCTTATGGGCCGCTTGAGAAAGCAGTGAGGAGCTTTGGAACTGTCATTTTGTTCCTCAAATACTTGGATTTCCTTGTTTGCCGTTCCTCCAGGGTTTGGATGTCGATCATCCAGGTGGTCCATCTGTGTGGTCACCAGCTGGGGGTAGAATTGGAGGTCATCTGGACCTCCGTTTGGCCCGCTGGGCCGTCAACCGGCGCTCGATAAGTGGATGGACGTGCCAGCCAATAGTTTTTTGTTTGGCAGCTTGTCTTGAAGAGAAAGCACCAGTTCAGATCCTGGAAAAGTGGTGACACCAAAACCTTGCTGTGTTTCCTCAGTGGTGGAGGATGGGATTACCTTACGAAAGAGCAGACACCATAATCCAGCATCAGAGGCCTGTGGAGGAAACGTTTTATAGTTTTTAAATCAGCAGCCGCCGTCTGTTAACGTTCCTCAATGAGCTGCAGGAACCGGGACTCACAACGGCTGTTTTCAGCTGAACTTAAAAACACTCTTTGCATCTTCATCGATGGACTTTGTTGGTGCCTCGTTGTCGCCCGCCTGTGACTCGAGCATCAGGGACAAATCACATTTGTATCGGTGAAACATACTAGCCTACTTTTGGAAGCGGAGTGTTATTGATCGCTGTCCGAATGGCTGCAGGAAGCATCTCTCACAGCGGGACTGTCAAACTTAATGTAAAAGCAGTGCTTGTAATGTCATCAATAAACATTGGTGATCACATTGGTCATAAAGCGACATGAAGTTGCATTCGCGACCACAGTCACACCAAACATAAAGACCGAACCGTTGGGGTAGTACACCTGCCCGTCGTACTGCCTCAGTCAGATATCAGCTGGAGCAACCGACTGACCGTCCGTCCCTCCATACAGGTGTCCACAGATGTCATCTCTCCAGTGGGGAGGTGCTCATGCTGGAAACGCCTCCCCAGAAGACATCATCACCAGATGCCCGAGCCACCACAAATTAAGATGAATTGCTGCTCCTAGAGAGAAAGTTAAAAAAGGCCACGCTTCTGTACGTAACGGTACAGAGTAGAATCCTCACCGTTACATCAGATGTACATTTAGTTGTATAAAAGATGATCGTTTATCATCAGAGGTCTTCACAGGCGGTACAAAAGTTATTACGCATGGAAACATGCATGAAATGTGAAACCCCCAGCTGCAAACATAAAGACATCGTGTTGAATTTCTCCACATGACGATCCCACATGTGGCTGCAGCGTAGGCTGGACTCGTCTCAGTCCTGCTCCATGACCAACGTCTGTGGACTGGAAAGTGTGGGACCTCCATCTGTATTCCACACTGAGAGGAGGAGGACGGACAAAGGAGGGATTGAAGGAGTTGGACACAAACAGCGAGTGAGAGAAACAACAAGATGGCTCATACAGTGTTGTAGGCTTTAAAGTCTGGCCTGCGGTGGGAGACAGTAACACTTCTGTCAGAGCGAGGAGGAGGGCGAGGCAACCAAAACATTAGCAGTGCCGCTTGGACAGAGGGGTATCATGTGAGGAGCGCTGGGGAGGTCGGAGATGGCGAGAGGTCTGTTAGAGGAAGGATGATACTGCCTGGGACTGAGCCATGGACGAGACCAAGACGAAGAGCTAGTAATCGATGGGTTTGAGTGAGACAAGTCAAGAATCTCCAACGATCACCTGTAAGACACCAAAGTTCCTGAAAGGATGGGCACCTGCTTCAGCCGTGACCTCACCGGCGAGGCCGGTCATGAGCTGGTTTCTATCAAGCGTCATGTCTGGTCCCGAGCTCCTCGGATGGTCAAGAGCCAACAGGAACATGAATTCTCCACGTGGGATCTCACATGTGATGCAAGGTAAGACCCCCGTAGAGCACTTTACAGTTTTGTACAAAAGTTAGAATCCCGTCCTTCAGTCTGGTACTGGAGCATTCCCTAGATGAGGCTCTCCCTGGAGCAATAAGGTCCTCCTGCTCTGGGATTCCAACGCTGGTGTGAGGCAGTGGGATGTGGAGTGTTTGCAGATACAGGATTGGTCAAGACCATCTCAAATGGTGTGAGGCTACTTACCTTCTACCCTGAGTACAACCTGACCACAACGTTAATTCCCAGCAAAAGGCTAAATATAAAACATCATCACGGATGCACCCATGCTCCAAACACTGGATGATTGTGTCATAGCCATATAAGATGGGGTTTTCACTGCTCAGAAATACGAAAGCAAAACAACGGAAGGAGAAGACTGGACCAAGATGGTTTGTTTGCAAAAGTTCCCAGAAGAAAACCTCTTCTGTCTAAAATGAACATGAAGCAAAACTGAGGTCCAGAGCGTCATCTGAGCAAACCAGCAGACTTCTGGAACAATGTCCTGTGGACACATGAGACCAGAGGGAGATGTTTGATCTTACTGTCCAGAACCATGTTTGGAGAAAACCAGCAGAAACACCTCAGACTCACGCTGAAGCATGGAGGTGGAGTCATGATGGTCTGGGACCGGGACACTTGTCAGTCACCGCATGGACCATGAACTCCTCTGTTGACCAGAGTCTTCTAGAGACAAATGTGAGGACATCTGACTGACGGCTGAGGATTGGCTAAAACTGGGTCAGGTGACAGGACATGAAGACATGAAGACATGACACAACAGCAAATCTACATTATAATAAAGGTTCTGGAATTACCTGGTCAAAGTCCAGTACGGAACCTAATTGAGATGCTGCGGTGGACCTTCAGAGAACTGTGTAGAAATGGGCATTCTGTGGAGGTGAACGTCTGAACCAGAACTCCTTCAGAACCACGACAGACACTGCTAAAGTCAAACAGGAAACATCTACTGAGGGTTCCTGCTGCTGGAGGAGGATCTACTCGCCGCTGAATCGCAGGGTACTGAGTGTACTGACCGTGTAATGACCGCGACAGCAGTAGGCAAATACAGCATCATGAAAGGGGTTCTAACTTTTGAACATGAGCGTATTTTAGGACTTTACTGATGCTGGGGATGATGCTGTGATCCCACATCCAGATTCTTGCTGGTGCTTCCGGAGCATGACGGAGGTGACAGCTGATCGGTGTCTTGTTTGCAGGAACGTCTGAGCGTAATAAAGCGGGCTGAGTTGGTGCGGCTGGCAGGTTTATGGCATCGTAATGTGATGTAAGGGACGTAACAGTGGATGCACGCAACACACTGATTTAACACAGAAAAGGTGCCATGTTTCAGAAGTTATCATACGTTTTCTATGAGTCCAAGTTTTGAGATCTTCTACGAAGCCACTGCTGTCATGTCCTCCAGACCAAAGAGCAGAAGACTCATCCAGCTTGTCATCAGCTCCGTTCTAAAGCCTGCGTCTCTGAAGGTCTGGAGGAGCATTCGTGTCTATGCTATTTACAGCTGGCACATCTGGAAAGGAAGCATCGGTGCTGAATGGTAATTACCGTGGGATCTCATGATGCTCCTGAGGAGCTCTCTGACGTCCGTCCATCGGAGGGCGTTTCTGCGGCTGACCAGCCCTGAACCATTATTGTGCTCGTTCGCACCATCAGTCACAGAGACTCAAACACGTTCATGATTAACTGGAGTTGGAGCAAATATTTAAACCCTTTTTTTTAGCACCTAATTGCGGTTTCACACTATAAACTTTACTCACAGGTTTTCAAGCAACACAAATATTCAAATAAATCCACAATCCACACAAAACCTGGCATCAAAATCTTTAAATGTAATGAAAATAAGCCATCTCAGCTCCAACATTTCATATGCTGCATTTCTACTGGTTTCACTGAAATAACTAAAAATGCTGCATTCTGTTTTTATTAACATTTTTCATGCCATCCCAGCCCTTCCTTGAAAAGGGTTTTTGTGGGTTACAAGAATTGGGCTCCACTGCCAAAGTCTGTAATCTGTTGCACAATTAATTTGTCACATGTTGTTGTAAAATGGCATAAATATGGAAATGTTGGGATAAGCATGTAAATCGGCAGCAGAGAGCGTGTTATCAGACTGAAACCACAAACCAAGGTTTCCAGTTTGACATTGGAAACGCTTTGTTTTTTGTTTCTGCTGTAACGCTGGTGGATGAAGCTCTCTGGAGGCATCCGAGTCTGCTGTGAGTGGAGGAGTCATTTATTCATGAAGAGGCTTTATCTAGAACCCAACATGAACCCAAGTTGTTTCGTGCTTTTTCGTTTGTTAAAATACATTCATTGTTGCATTTCACACCTGAAACATCTTTCCTAAAAAATGTCTTCATGGCATTTTTGTGCCAATAAGGAGCACCGACTAGAGGAACTGGACAAACCCTCCATGACATCACCCTCAGGTTTCTGAAGAGTACTTTGAAGACAACTCTTCCTCGAACTCTGCAGCGCAGTACATAAGTGGAACGAACGGACCTGCGAGGCCAGCTGGAACACCCCCACCTCATGTCAGTCATAGTTAGAGCAGAGGAACTGCACGTCTGGATCCAGACCCTGGTGGCCTGCAGAGGAACTGCACGTCTGGATCCAGACCCTGGTGGCTTGCAGAGGAACTGCAGGTCTAGACCCTGGTGGCTTGCAAAGGAACTGCAGGTCTAGACCCTGGTGGCTTGCAGAGGAACTGCACGTCTGGATCCAGACCCTGGTGGCTTGCAGAGAAACTGCAGGTCTAGACCCTGGTGGCCTGCAGAGGAACTGCACGTCTGGATCCAGACCCTGGTGACTTGCAGAGGAACTGCAGGTCTAGACCCTGGTGGCCTGCAGAGGAACTGCACGTCTGGATCCAGACCCTGGTGGCTTGCAGAGGAACTGCAGGTCTAGACCCTGGTGGCTTGCAGAGGAACTGCACGTCTGGATCCAGACCCTGGTGGCTTGCAGAGAAACTGCAGGTCTAGACCCTGGTGGCCTGCAGAGGAACTGCACGTCTGGATCCAGACCCTGGTGACTTGCAGAGGAACTGCAGGTCTAGACCCTGGTGGCCTGCAGAGGAACTGCACGTCTGGATCCAGACCCTGGTGGCTTGCAGAGGAACTGCAGGTCTAGACCCTGGTGGCTTGCAGAGGAACTGCACGTCTGGATCCAGACCCTGGTGGCTTGCAGAGGAACTGCAGGTCTAGACCCTGGTGGCTTGCAGAGGAACTGCAGGTCTAGACCCTGGTGGCTTGCAGAGGAACTGCAGGTCTAGACCCTGGTGGCTTGCAGAGGAACTGCACGTCTGGATCCAGACCCTGGTGGCTTGCAGAGGAACTGCAGGTCTAGACCCTGGTGGCCTGCAGAGGAACTGCACGTCTGGATCCAGACCCTGGTGGCCTGTAGAACTGTAACCTTTCTTAGTTCTTGTTTTGCCTCAACCTGGTAGTTTAAATTTTGTTGCTCGGTGAGGTGGTGAAAGAACAAACAAAAGGTGTTATTTCAAACAGGTGATTCTCATGATTATTTTAGTACAACAGCTGCGTTCATGGGGAGCACAGATAGACGCAGGATCTCCACTTTGTGCAAAAATCTATAAGAAAACTATTGAAAAGATTATAAACAGCATTCCTTGAAATATTAGAAGGGATTTGCATATTTTCTTGGGATTTCTGCAGTTTTGAGGATCATTAAACTGTTTCAGGAGTCTGGAGGAATTTCAGTGGGTAAAGACCACCGGTGACCTCTGATCTTTCGTATGACTGAATCAAGAACCGACATTCATCAACAGCTGACAGGACCACAAGAACGACAGTCTGGAGCCATGGAAACCTTCCCCAACACTACAATACAGAGATGCATTCAGTGACAAAACTTTAGTGTGGAAAAAATGAAGCCTGATGTTAACCTTGTCATCTGGAATGGGCCATCTCCATGAAAACATGGATTGTACCAGCCGAGGTGTACCACAAGGCTCTGTATGAGGACCAACTTGTTTTTAATGACCTTGGCTATCTGACGTAAAAAAAACCAGACATATTAATTTAAATGAAAGCGGTCAGGGAATCTTTTGGGTCCTTCCTGTCTGAAAAGCAATAAATCAGGAGATGTAAGAATTGCTGGGTTCTGTGGAATTTCTATGTTGTTTCATTGTTGCTATTTTCCAGATTTGAGGTTGTATTTTCAACTATCTGATGCATCATTGTCACTTCAAAACCAAAGTGAGGAGGACCTGTTTTTTGTTTTCAAACATGCCTTCTTTTCAAGCTTTCAGACTCACCCACAGTAATAATGTTGATTTCAGAGCGACGTTAATGGGAAGTGCTTTCCAGCAAGTGTCCCTGAAGGGTTTAACCTCGTTAGATGTCAGATTTGTTGGTGCAGCCACTTGAGTGTCTAATCAATCAAAGTTTCCTCTTTGCTCTTGTAAAATCCAGAGGTTGATTAAGACAGAGGTTATTGAAGTAATAAAGAAACATGAATCTACAAATTGAGGGAATAAATGAGTTGAGTGTTGTCACCACAGCAGGAAATGCTCAGCATATGGTAGATGTAAATGTTAGGATTGTGTCTTGCTGAAAAACCATCTTTATTTCATTCAGTGTCTCAGTAGGTAGTTTGATCCCCCACGAAGCCCCGGACTAGTGGTCTGAAGGTTACACTACAGAAGTAACAAAGACATGAATAGGAAATCATTTAACAACAATAAAAACAAATGATCCAAACAGAAAAAATGAAAGGTTATGTTGAAAATAAGAATAAGCACACCAAACAATTACAATAGATTAGCAGTTACAGCAGAGGTGAAAAAAGGAAAGATTTAGATTTAGTTAAAATCACGCCTGACGTGGTCTGAACCTGCGTTCAGTTGGACGGGTCTTCTGTCCTCCACCCAGATGTTGTAATGTTGGCGCTTGGTCAGACCCGGAATATAATACAGCTTTTATAAAAGTTTCATTACATAGATGCTACTTATAGATGCACTAAAGAGGACTTATTTTTAGGACTTATTTTTGCAGGACTAATTTCCTGCAAACTTGTTCCAGTCAAAATCAAATATTTGTTATGATTGGTTTATAAAACTTAAGTCGTGCTTGAATTTCCATTTTGAAAAGTAATATATTGTTGCAGTTTAAATCAGATGTGTATATAAGATAAAGAAGTTTAAAAAATGAATATTGACATCTAAGGTGACGTTCTGGGAGGCGCCGCGTTGGTCCTCCTTGAATCCATCTGAAGAAGTTGGTTTGTCCTGAGTTCAGGGTCTGGACCTGGATCTAATGCGTGACATGTTTGGTCAGAAGTTCTGCTGCCTGGACTGACCAGTCCTCCAACCAGTTGGCTTGGCCGGTCCTCAAGCTGAGCCACCGTCCAGGCTGGACTGGACTGTTTTGGGCCGACTAACTTTGCTCGAACCTCCGCCAGGACCCAGTTCTGAAAAGCCCTGGGGACCGCAGGGTTTTGGACTGGTGGTCTAGATCAGAGCTCCCCGTCCTTGTTTTAGCGGCGTCAGTACACGTTTAAGAGTTTTGTGGTTTTCTTTGGGGTGGATCATTTCAGCCAGAGCCTCCATGAGGCTCTTCATGATTTGTTGCTGTGTAACTGAAGCTGAATTGAAGCGAATCGGATGGACGGACCTGGTCTGGACCCGGTAACTTATGGTAGAGGTGGTACTGCACTCACAGGCCCTGATGTTCTGCCCTTTTGCCTGTTTTTGTTTTTTTAATGAACTGTCGGGGTTGTGTGGCATCAGATCCTGCTAATATGGCGGCGTGCAGAGACAGAAATAGGCGGGCAGCTTCTGTGAGCACGCCACTGTCGCTGCAGTCGTGAGATAGATGAAGGAACAGCAGTAAAGTCAAAACTGTATGTTGTGCTGAGTCACTCGGACATGTTCGGTCACTCCTCTGTGCCTTTGTCTGGCAGACTGTCTGCTCATCGGCAGGCCTGCTTGGTATTCCGGTAGTGATTCAGCTGTTTGGTTGCCTCTAAGCTCTGTGTGCTGGACTGAGTCAGGATTGCAGTAAAAGCCAGTCCATTAGGAGAAGGTCTGCTTCTGCCCAGCCTCTGGGGTATCGCCTCCTTTGTGGTAGAGGCCAGTCAGACAGGAAAAAAGTCTTTTTTCTGCAGCTCTGTCCAATCATCCCCCTCCTGCCCACATCAAGGCTGAAAACCAGCCCTCAGTATCGGCACAAAAGTACTTTATTGCACCTGTTTGATTATTCTTTGTGCTGTTGATGGGTCATTTGGCTTTGGACAGTTGCAAAAATGATTGGAGAGATGGAAATGTACACCACAATATTATCACTGAATCAATTTAATCACAGTTATAGCGCACATATTAAGCTTTTCAAATGTTTTCTGACTAATGTATGAAAAGATCAACTGTCATCTTGGACATGACTGGAGGCTCGGTAAAGGAGGTTGTGGTATTTCTAAACAGGGTGCAGAGAGAGCTTCCTCCTGGAGAGCAGCTCTCTGTGACATCATAGAGGGTCCGGTGTATCGTAAGTGTAAACTGCACAGCGACGAAGCGGCTTGTTTTCCACCCTGCCGGATCTGTTGGTACTTGGTTTCCAAGGCGTCTCCAGGGAAATGTGTTTTTGGTTTAAGGGAAAGTTGGTTGACCATGGCTGTGACAGTGCAGTTTTTAAAAAACTAAAACTAAAAACACTGTGCTCTTTGCTGCTGTCGATGTTCATATTCCCAGTCTGATTCTGGATCCAATATGTTTGCAGAGATTCAAATGTTTGAGCTCATTTACAGGAAGTGTTGAAATGATGACAAGCAAGAAGAGTTGTGCTCCGTCCTTCAACTAGCCTCCAGACATGCGACCAATCAGAGCACAAGTCTTTGTTTTCAGGAAGAGCCTCTCCTTGTGTTTCTTCATCTTCGTCTTTCTGAAATAATTACAGAATATTGGAGTTACAGTGTGTGTAAAGCTGCTCCAGAGGCACCAGACTACATCCGAACTCAGCACTGCTCCCAGTTTAACTCGCGATGGATTAAAAGCAGAGGACTAGTTTCGCTCGGTTCGTTAGATGCATACTGACTAGGATTAGTGTTAAGCATTGAATAGCATTGTGCCGATACTGTACAGCTCCTCCTGGGGTCAGCAGTTCAAAAAGAACCATCCTGCAAGTGTCTCCATCACCGTGGCAACGTAACTGGCAGTAATGTATAACCAAGAACTGCAGAGCGGGGGGGTGGGGGTGGGGGGGTGGGGGGACGAGTGAGTGAGTGGGGGGGGGGGGGGGGTAACGAGTGAGCGGGGGTGTAACGAGTGAGTGAGCGGGAGGGGGGGGGGGGTTTAACGAGTGAGTGAGTGGGGGGGGGGGGTAACGAGTGAGCGGGGGTTGTAACGAGTGAGTGAGCGGGGGGGGGGGGGGGGTGGTGTTGTGTAACGAGTGAGTGAGCGGGGGGGGGGGGGGGGGGGGGGGGGGGTGTTGTAACGAGTGAATATTTAGGCTGCACAGTCTAAACAACCCAGTGAGGTTCAAAGTCGTGATCAATATCAAATTTCAATATCAAATTTAATTTTTATCTTTTGTCTTTGATTTAAAAGCAACATTTTGTAAAGGAGATTTTTTGGGAAGTGTTGACCAGGCTGCATCTCACACCAGGCCTTCATGCGGCTCACAGAGAGATCGTGTCCTTTCTTCCAAACTGCTGCAGTCTTTTTCCACACCGGGTGTTCCAGGAGGACCGGGTGCATCTGGGTCTCTGGTGTCAGTACAGAGGTTGTCGGGGGCTGGCGATGGTGCACCGCTGTATCGTAGCTGGAATCCGCAGCTCCTCCCAAAGACTCGGCTGACTCAGACAGGGGTTTGCTGCTTGTAAACGCCACTGCTGCAGCGTCTGAACCCTTTTTTCTCCTTTTTTTGTGCCTTTGTGATGCGACTGCTGTGTGAAGAGGAGCTTTTGCCGGGTGTGTGTGCCGCTGGCCTCCCGGCAGATCTCCTCACAGCCTGATACTGAGATATGTAACACGGAGGGAGCAGCTCTGGATCTGGATCTGCTGCTCTTTAAACACAAATGAGGCACTGAGCAGGCTTCATGCTTGGTTTTCAGCCTGGTTTATACCACATTTTCATCATTCTTGGAGATTTGAAAGCATTCTTTTTCTGATTCAATTACAATTAATTTTGTAGCAACAATTCAAAACAAAAGTCATCTAAAGGCACTTGAAGTGACTTGGAAAGAAAACACAAATGGCAATGAAAATAAAGAAAAGAGAAAAAAGATCAGAGTGAGCCCAGTGCATCATGGGAGGCCCACCCAGCAGCCTAGGTCTATGGCAGCAGAACTAAAGGGATAGTTCATGGTCTTCTGAGCCAGCTCTGATTGATGCTGCAACCAAAACATTTTAAACATGAGGTCCTGTTGTAAATGTTCACCAGCATCATCCACAGCTCGTCTGGCGTGGATCAGCTGAAGGAGCCAGGATCGTTTCAGGATCCTTCCAAGTGGAGGTCTGCTGGGATCTGTCAATCAACCCGTGATGCCAGTATCTATCCCTGTGAAAAGCAAGTTGTCCGGGACCCGGGACCCGGGTCTCAACTGAGTTCCGAAATGAGGATGTTTGGACAGATGGGTTGATGTGATTGACGTAAGGGGGGCGTGTCCACTCCAGCTTCCAAGTCTGTGACTACAATGGAAAAAAAGGCTTCAAAAGCACTCTTCAGAAAAGCTGAAGGTGGTGTCACAGGGGCTTTGTCCAGTTCATCTTCTACAGTCCGAACACAATGACCAACTCTGGAGTTTAAGGACGCCCCTCGCTCACGGAAACTGGAATATATCAGATACATATGACTTAACCTAACTTAAACTGGTTCCTTCAATACCAACATTATTCATTGTGATGAATAATGACAAGACAAGTTTATTTATATAGAACAATTCAGCAACAAGGTGATTCAAAGTATTTTACAGAGACATTAAAACATCACATAAATAAAAAAGCATGATTTAAAATGCAAACAAAAGAAAGACAGAAAAGAGAACAATAGATAAAATCAATGGTTAAAATATAATCAAGTTTTGAAAATTAAGCTTAAAAGTGTCAGAGCAGATTTGCGTCTTTATTCAAATGCAGCTGAGAACAGGTGAGTCTTCAACCTGGATGTAAATAAACTGAGTGAAGCTGTGGGGTGACCAGCGTTTTTCTTTGGCTCCAAACACAATTACCTCCGTTTTTGAGAAAGTTGTGGCACATCCAGTCATTAATCTTCTCAATGCATTTACCAAGAGCCTGTACAGGCCTCGGTCTCACACTGACATTGTAATATATATATGCGTGTCATCTGCATAGCTGTGGTAGTTTGTTTGGTTGTTCTGTGCCAGTGGGAGCATGTAGATGTTAAACAGATAGGTCCCAGGATGGAACCTTGGGGAACTCCACATGTGATTCTTGTCTACTCAGATGTAAAGTTACCTATTGACACAAAGTACTTCCTTTCTCTAAGTACGTTTTGAACCAGTTTAGTACAGTTCTGTACAGACCTGCCCAGTTCTCCAGAGGTTTCAGTAAAGTCAAAGTCACGTTTAAGGTCAATTCTACCACATGTGAGGTTCATACAGAGAATCGAAGTTACGTTACTCTCAACCCTCGGTGCTGCACAATAAATAATTTTAAACACAAAGTGCAAATTAAAAAGAAACAAGTTACAACATGACGTTGGGTTTAAGAGCAAAGGGCAATAAAATTACAGTAAAAGCAATAAAATGACAGTATGATGATAGACATTATTGTTAATGAAGTTTTTAAAGGTGTGTGATGGTGCTGCAGGTGTTCAGCTTATCGGTCTGATTAAAGTGACCTGGTGCAAAGTAGGCGGTCCGGTTCTGCCAAAGTTCCTGGTGCAGATACAGAGGTCAGAGTGAGTGAGGGGGGGGGCAGGGAGGGAAACGGAGGGAGAGCAGGGAGAGTGTTCAGCGTCCTGACGGCCTGGTGGACGAAGCTGTCCTTCAGTCGGCTGGTTCTGGTTCTGGCCCGGAGGGTCCGCAGCCTCCTCCCTGATGGCAGCAGACTGAAGAGGCTGTGTGACGGGTGGGTGGGGTCTCTCACGATGCTGAGGGCTTTGGAGTCAGACGGGTCTGTAGAAGTCCTGAAGTGAGAGAGAGACACCAACGATCTTCTCAGCTGCTCTCACAACAAATTGGAGCGACTTGCAGCAGGATGCGGTGCAGCTCCGTACCACACGGTGATGCAGCTGGTCAGGATGCGGTGCAGCTCCGTACCACACGGTGATGCAGCTGGTCAGGATGCGGTGCAGCTCCGTACCACACGGTGATGCAGCTGGTCAGGATGCGGTGCAGCTCCGTACCACACGGTGATGCAGCTGGTCAGGATGGTGCCTCTGTAGAAGGTGTAATATGTTATGGTCAACTGTATCAAATGCAGCACTGAGGTCCAGCAAAACTAAGACTGACACTTTTCAAACACGTCTATTTGTCTTTAAAGATTTTGGTCAGAGCCGTCTCGGTGCTGTGGTTCTGTCTACAACCGGACTGGAAGGCATCATAGCTGTTATTTTGAGTTAAAAAGTAATTTAACTTTTGAAAAACTGCTTTTTCAATTCTCTTCCTTAAAAATAGGAGATTTTAGATCGGTCTGCCTTTGTCCATTTGTGTCTTGTCAAGATTGTCCTTTTTCAGCAGAGGTTTAATTACAGCTGTTTTTAGTGGTTCTGGAAACACACCTGACATTAAGGACCAGTCCAGGATCTGTAGCAGGTCTCACTCCAAAATCTTTGAGACCTTTTTGAAACAAACCTGTTGGCAGGACGTCTGAACATCAAGAGGAGGAGTTGGTGTCCTCCAGATCTTTGCTGTTAACGGGGTGAAACTGTGTCATGGTGTTTAGACCTGGTTTTCGGTGGACACAGTTCACATCCTGAACCTCCTGTTGACGTTCCAACTGCTGGTCTCATATTTTGGATTTTGTCTGTGAAGAATTTGGCAAAGTCATTGTGATCTATCATATGAAATACAGGACTATGGTCTAACAGGACTGGAACAGATGCCGGTCTGAAGTCTATTGAGACTGGTACAGACGCCGGTCCAAGGTCTAATGGGACTGGTACAGACGCTGGAGACCAATCTGAGGACTAGTACCAACCACTTTGACGTCTTCCAGTCCAGTTTTTGTGCTCACCACACCACTGAGACTGCCCTTGTCAAGGTGTTCAATGACATCCACCTAAATACAGACTGTGGAAGAACCACAGTGCTGGTGTTATTAGACCTCAGCGCAGTGTTGATCATGGTATAGTACTAGAGTAATTGGAGAATTGGTCAGACTTTTTGGCACAGTACTTGTTTACTGGTCTGAGTCTTACTTTAAGGACAAAAACTACTTTGTGTCAGTAGGTAACTTCAACAAACAAGCAAACAGAATCAACAAAAATTGCATGTGGAGTTCCCCAAGGTTCTATCCTAGGACCCCTTCTGTTTAAAATCTACAAGATAAGTTATCATAACTACACAAATGACACAACTTTCTATTACAACGTCACCAGGTGACAATGAGCCCATCCAAGCTTTGAGTAGAACAAATCAAACAAAACTGAAGTAGTTGTTTTTGACCAAAAAGAAGAGCATTTAGGGTTCAAAACTCGTTTGTTTAGAGCTGCTTTGACTGAATTATTGAAACCATCTGAATTTAGATTTAAACGTTAATTTCAGTACTAAATTGTAACTCTAAAGTTTTCTTTTTATAATGCCACTGCTCTGTAAATCTTTTTTTTCTCCTCTTCACTTTTTACATTTTTATTATGTAAAGCACCTTGTCTTGTTGCTGAAATGGGTTATATAAATACACTTGCTTTGCCTCGCCTCGCCTCGCCTCGCCTCGCCTCGCCTCGCCTCGCCTCGCCTCGCCTCGCCTCGCCTCGCCTCGCCTCGCCTCGCCTCGCCTCGCCTCGCCTCGCCTCGCCTCGCCTCGCCTTGCCTTGTACCAGTCTGAGGTCTAACTGGACTGTTGCTTTTTTTGTTTCTGGACCATGATACCATCTGAATCCGTAGAGAAAACTGCTCTAAGGTGAAAGAAAAGAAGATTAAAGTTATAAAAATAATAAAATAAATGATCAAGTATGATCTGGACACATGAAATCTATTTTAAATAGCTGTATTAATTCATTTAAAAAAGGAGCAAAACAGACTGATAATTGGATTAGAGACACTCAGGACTGATAGTCTAATCACCTCTAGATCTTTCATTAGGTCCTATTTTAGAAGCGTTGTGTTGCGTACTGACCTGTCAGGTGAAGGTGGAGCACAGAAATCAGTTTTATAGTGTTCTTGTTGTGATTTTGTGGCTCTTAGAGACATTTAAAGCAGTGACCCAGACGACTTCTCCTCTCCAGTTGTGCCACTTCAATTTTCCAGCACTCACAAGTCAACTATTGACCTTCAAGTGTGATTATGTGACATTTTCAAACAATGGGAAGGTGATGAAATCAGGATTGTGTGGAGATTTCTGCTTGTTTTTCCTTTTGAGCACAAGTCTCAGCTTCATCTAAACGCTGCTGACAACCCTCCCAGCCATTGCTCGGTCACAACTCGCCCTGATTTCTCTCGCGTGCAGTCTGGACGCTGCATTTCTGTTCGGCTCATTTAAGCACTAAATGGTGGTGAGAAAACACCGGCGCTTAACACCGCGTTAGATGCATTTTAGGCAGCAGAACATTGAACACATGTATGTGAGATTTCTCTAAATTACAAACACATGCTCCTTTCCGTTTTGAAACGGCTCTGGACTGCTTTGTTTTACCTTAAATACCTGCCGGTCTTTGATGTTTTCAGCAGCAAATCTCCACTTCCAGCTGGAAGCGGTGAAGCGTGACCTTGAATTGTCCTTCGTGTCTCAGACATGGACCAGTAGTCGCTCTTCTGTTCAGTCCGGTCCGGGATCTGGGCTGCAAATAAGACGGGAAGCTAATGGTTTGAATTTCATATAATCTTAAAATACTTTAATCAAAATCAGTTTATTTTTCTTTTATCCTGCAGAGATGATATAGCGAGCATAATTATTGGTAAAACCTGGGGAAACTCAGTTTTTATTTTAGTTTACACTTACAAGCAAATAAATAAGATTAACTTCAGGTTCATTAAGGTACTGTAATTAGTGTAATTACAGCATAACCGCTGTGGTGGTGACTGGAATTATAATACAAGCCAAGAGCAGGTTTGATGGGTCTTTTCCATGAAGAAGAAGCCACAACAGTCTCTAAGTGATCTGCTGAAGTTGTCACCTACTGCTTGTTAGGCGCTCTGCAGCTTTACTGGGTCACAGCTGGGCCTCATGAGGCTGAGTCAGGCCGCTTCCTTACCGTAGTCTCTTCCAGTCCTCCTCAGAGCTGCTCCAGGCTGAAGAAATATACATGGACAGCCACTATAGCCTCTAGTCTGACCAAAAAAGTAGATTCATCAGTGGTTGTGAACGTTAATGTGCTGCTTGAAGCTGCTTTCCCAACAGCTGTTTGAAGGTACATTTAAAAACAGTTTGCATCTTTATTATTCAACATTGTTGGGGTTTCAGTTGGACCTGCTGGTGTTTATGGATCCTGCGAAAGTGTGTTTTGGTTCATTGTCTTGTTGGAGGATCCATGTCCTGAGGCTGATTTTAGGACAGGATGTTTCCAGGATGCCTGGAAAGCATCCTGGAAACATCCTGGAGAGATTCAAGGCCCCACCAAAGCAGCCCCGACCATAACCAAACCACCCCTGTGCCATCAATGAACATAAACCTGATTTACTAAAACAAAAGCAGGTTTTTCAAATGCTGAATGGTTGTAAATACTAATTATGTTAATTAGTAAGTTTAAAACTTGACCAAAATGAAGCAAATTATGATCCTTTTAGTTGCACCAACAGTCTGTCCAAGCTATTTAAGATGTCCTTGTAAAATAAAAAAGACAGCAGTCTATGTTCATTCATCTGTGGGCTTATTCCATCATTAAAATGTTTTATTAATCTTGTGAAGGAAATTGTTTAAATGAATGCATGCAGGTGTACTGAGACAGTTGCTTGTTTTCAAGAAGCCGTTGCTTCAAATCTGTAAGGTTGAGAAACGTGCCCTCTTCCCCGGTTTCATTAAGATAAGATCAAGTGAAATGTAGTAAAGGAGTGAAACGCTGCCAGAGGTGCAGACACGTCATGTGTTTAGTGAGGGAACAGGACGATAGAGTCCAGAACAGTAAAGATGATCTGATAGTCATATCTGATACTCGTGATCCAGCCTCTTATCTTTTATTTCAGCAGTGCTGAACTGATTATTTCTCCTTTCTCTTCCCGCGCGCTTATAAACTCTGCGGCTGTGGTTTCGTCAGTTTTACTGTCATGTTACCGGCCAAAAGAGCTCATTTAGAGCCGATAGCGGCTGGCAGCTCGTAATAGAGCAGCAGCGGTGGCTCGTCTGAGGCGCTGCTCAGAACTGCTTGTTGTTCATGTGGATGCCATTAAAATGCAGCAGAAACTGGTCTGTCTGTCTCTGCTTGCATCTGCCAGCGTTTGTCCTGCACCTCCCACCCGTCTGAAGACAACTGGACACGAGGAAGTGTCAACCACCATAGAGATCCGGAAAAGGATCCCTGGTGAGACAGGTGTGGTTCTCCTCTCTGTTACTGCCATTTCCGCCTGTACAGAACACAACGAGAACCAGTCACAGCAGGATGGAGGCGGGCTTTACGTGCTGACTCATACAGGAACGCCCAAGATCTGCCATGGCTGGAGAACCGCTGACAACATGCTGGATCAAGATGTTGTTCCTGTAGAACGAAGCGAAGGCTGCAGCAGGATCCTGCTCCCCCAAAGACCCTCAACACGACCAGACGTGGTACGTGTCTGTCCACAATGGGGACCCGCCTGTCATCCAGCAGTTTAGTCGACTTGGACTTCAGTTGGACCGCAGCTGTGATAGGCGGTGAATTCGGCTCTCGTCCACGGCTGAGAGACCACACCCCTAACTACAAATAAACCTTTGAGTTAACTGGTTTCTGCCACATTACAGGAAAACTAAATCAGACATAACAGCAATAACGCTTTTATACGAATAGACAAGACAAACAGCTGTAGCATCATGAGGATAACGGTGTACGTTGGGGAAATTAAAGTCGAAACACAAGACATTTAGTGCAGATTTTTGGGCAAATTAATTTCCAGGTTCTGATATGATTGAGAAGATAAAACTTTTCCTGGTTTGTGGATCCTGAAGTGAAGGACAGCTGATGAAGATGCTCCACCTGGCAGATTCTTGGATAAATATAGCCCTTTTTACATGAAATAATAATTTTCTCAAGGCTGAAACTGTCATACAAACTCGTCTGAACGGAATTTCCTCCAACATTTATTTTCCTTTTTTTCATCAATATTTTATTGTTGTGGCCTTTAGTCAGAATTAAGACTAGAATGGGGACAGAAAGGGAGAAGACGTTGGATCAAGAGCTTCCTCTTGGATCCTTCTCTTGGTCCCACAGATGAAATGAAGCTGATGTGGATAACAGACGTTGTTCTGACTTCATCCTGATCTGTTTCAGCAAACGCACTTGTCTCTCAGCGTCTCCATGTTTGTTCAGTGTTGAAGGAGGCTGCTGATGGACAATCTGCAAAATCCAAATCTGCAGAAGGAAAGGCTCTGCTCATTTTTTCTTTTTCCCTTTTTTAAACTGAATCTGATCCAGAATATAAAAGATGTTCTGTAATTGTGGTGTCATAGTTTGACTTGAGATATGTGAGGCCTCGAGGCCTGATGAAAGGAAGCAGCAGAGAGGCGGAGTATTAATAGTAGAAGAGTGTGTGTGTGTGTGTGTGTGTGTGTGTGTGTGTGAGACTGAAGAATATGGATCAAAAGATGCCCTGGGATCTCACACACACACACACACACACACACACACACACACACAAAGGTGGTCGTGTCGTGACGCCGTGTCTTGAGGCTCCAGACAGCTGAGCACCCTCTTTGACAAATGTCTTTTTTTTATTTCATAAACATGTGATACGAGCCCGTTGTCTAAGGTTTGATCGAGATCAAGATTGAATGAGCCAGCATCCCGGCACAACGACATTTCATTCCCGTACATCCGTCCAGAGCAGGCAGGTGCCTGAGGCCGCGGCCGAAAGGTCGGCTCAGCCCTCGGAGTCACGGAGTCACCGCGGAGTCTCGCCAGAGACCGACGGAACAAAGGCGAAGTGAAGGAAATGAGGAAAGAAGGAAGCTGATGAGTAGGTGGGGAGGCGTAGAGTACAGATCATGTACTTGAGGACAACTGGACGTCATGCGCAGGTTCCTGAAGCCAGATTTCAAAGGTCCTTTTGTAAATGTTCACCAGCAGGTCCACAGCTCCTCCAGCGTGGACCGGCTGAAGGAGCTGGGAACCTGATCGCATCATTGATGACGGTAGTCCCACTGCAGGCCTGGCCCTGCGGCGGCGGGTCCCAGTGGAGCTCCGCTCATCCTCGTCCCAGATAAAGTGACTGACTGTGATTGACATAAGGTGGGTGTGTTCCAGATGCTTTACAGATTTACAACATGGCGCCGCGCGGGTCAAGGAGAGAGAGGCTTCAGGAGGTCTCCTCAGAAACCTGTGGATGACATCAGAGGGTGTGTCCAGTTCTTTATCGTATCTTACATCAGGGGCTGACGCAAGAACTGTCTTGGGAAATGCTGCCCCCATGTGGTCAGAACTGGTATTTGAAAATATAGTGACTTTTAAAACACTTTTAACTTAAATTTCTAGCTTTGTAGTTTTGACATTTTTGGTGGGAAACACGTGCACGCGCGCACACACACGTCATTCCTGAATGAGCTGTTGAATTAGAAATCTCAGCACCGGCCCTGATGAGCATCATTGATTGTTTGGACCATTTACTGGCGAGAGGAAAAAATGAAATGTTTTGTTTTTCCTGCTTTCAGCGGTGACCTTGACAACCAGCGTGAGCAGGCGGAGGTGTGTTTGGAGACTGTGTGTGCTGCGGTTTTAGTATTCTAGTGAGGTTTGGTTGGTTTTATCTGCGTGTGCGTATATGCATGAATACATTACCTGCATCCTTTTATCTGTTTGTCAGTAAAGCTTGGCAGAAAATGTGAGGACCTCCCGTGTTCTTGTGTGGGTGGATCAATCCCACCAGACTCTTTGGACAAAGCTTGTGAAGACGGACTCAGAGAAGGATGAAAACAGGAAGCTGCAGTCTTATGTGTTTCCTCACTGTGATTAGACTTTTTGGGGATTTAATTTTACAACAAAAACAAACAGCAGAAGACAGAGAGACATCTCCTCTGTTCTGAACACCCCTCCCAGTGCTTCCTTTCTTTTTTATTTTCCCTCCCTCCCTCTTTTCCTGCCTTCCTCCCACCTGCTACACCCTCTTCCTATCTTTTTGTTTCCCTTCCTCTCGCTGTTCTCTTATCTCAGCAGAAAGACCAGTAGGCTCAGGGTTGTAACTCCGCGGATCAACAAACGCATGTGACGGCTGTCTGCAGACGCCGTTCAATGCTTGGCCCCGCCCACCATACGTTATTTGGTCAATGTGTTGTTTGTAAAAGTTATTTTAATGTTAAAGTCATGCAAAGTGACTTCATACCTTCAGTAACAAACATCATCATCTTAGTGGGTCCTATCTTTAGAAAAGTCCAGCCTCAGATAAAAAAGAAATCATTATTTTCACTGAACCATTTCCTTTATAGAGGTTCATCAGGTTGTAGAGACAGGAGAAGGAACCCTCAGTAGATGCTTCCTTCAGCAGCAGGAACCCTCAGTAGATGTTTCCTCCAGGAGTAGGAACCCTCAGTAGATGTTTCCTTCAGCAGCAGGAACCCTCGGTAGATGTTTCCTTCAGCAGCAGGAACCCTCGGTAGATGTTTCCTTCAGCAGCAGGAACCCAGGGTAGATGTTTCCTTCAGCAGCAGGAACCCTAAGTAGATGTTTCCTTCAGCAGCAGCAACCCTCGGTAGATGTTTCCTTCAGCAGCAGGAACCTTCGGTAGATGTTTCCTTCAGCAGCAGGAACCCTCAGTAGATGTTTCCTTCAGCAGCAGGAACCTTCGGTAGATGTTTCCTTCAGCAGCAGGAACCCTCAGTAGATGTTTCCTTCAGCAGCAGGAACCCTCGGTAGATGTTTCCTTCAGCAGCAGGAACCCTCGGTAGATGTTTCCTTCAGCAGCAGGAACCCAGGGTAGATGTTTCCTTCAGCAGCAGGAACCCTAAGTAGATGTTTCCTTCAGCAGCAGGAACCCTCGGTAGATGTTTCCTTCAGCAGCAGGAACCCTCGGTAGATGTTTCCTTCAGCAGCAGGAACCTTCGGTAGATGTTTCCTTCAGCAGCAGGAACCCTCAGTAGATGTTTCCTTCAGCAGCAGGAACCTTCGGTAGATGTTTCCTTCAGCAGCAGGAACCTACGGTAGATGCTTCCTTCAGCGGCAGGAACCCTCAGTAGATGTTTCCTTCAGCAGCAGGAACCTTCGGTAGATGTTTCCTTCAGCAGCAGGAACCTTCGGTAGATGTTTCCTTCAGCGGCAGGAACCCTAAGTAGATGTTTCCTTCAGCAGCAGGAACCTTCGGTAGATGTTTCCTTCAGCAGCAGGAACCTACGGTAGATGCTTCCTTCAGCGGCAGGAACCCTCAGTAGATGTTTCCTTCAGCAGCAGGAACCTTCGGTAGATGTTTCCTTCAGCAGCAGGAACCTTCGGTAGATGTTTCCTTCAGCGGCAGGAACCCTAAGTAGATGTTTCCTTCAGCAGCAGGAACCTTCGGTAGATGTTTCCTTCAGCAGCAGGAACCTTCGGTAGATGTTTCCTTCAGCAGCAGGAACCTTCGGTAGATGTTTCCTTCAGCAGCAGGAACCCTAAGTAGATGTTTCCTTCAGCAGCAGGAACCTTCGGTAGATGTTTCCTTCAGCAGCAGGAACCCAAAGTAGATGTTTCCTTCAGCAGCAGGAACCCTCGGTAGATGTTTCCTTCAGCAGCAGGAACCCTAAGTAGATATTTCCTTCAGCAGCAGGAACCCTCGGTAGATGTTTCCTTCAGCAGCAGGAACCTTCGGTAGATGTTTCCGTCAGCAGCAGGAACCTTCGGTAGATGTTTCCTTCAGCGGCAGGAACCCTCGGTAGATGTTTCCTTCAGCAGCAGGAACCTTTGGTAGATGTTTCCTTCAGCAGCAGGAACCCTCAGTAGATGTTTCCTTCAGCGGCGGGAACCCTCAGTAGATGTTTCCTTTAGCGGCGGGAACCTTCGGTAGATGTTTCCTTCAGCGGCGGGAACCCTAAGTAGATGTTTCCTTCAGCAGCAGGAACCTTCGGTAGATGTTTCCTTCAGCGGCAGGAACCCTAAGTAGATGTTTCCTTCAGCAGCAGGAACCTACGGTAGATGCTTCCTTCAGCGGCAGGAACCCTCAGTAGATGTTTCCCTTAGCGGCGGGAACCTTCGGTAGATGTTTCCTTCAGCGGCAGGAACCCTAAGTAGATGTTTCCTTCAGCAGCAGGAACCTACGGTAGATGCTTCCTTCAGCGGCAGGAACCCTCAGTAGATGTTTCCTTCAGCAGCAGGAACCTTCGGTAGATGTTTCCTTCAGCAGCAGGAACCTTCGGTAGATGTTTCCTTCAGCGGCAGGAACCCTAAGTAGATGTTTCCTTCAGCAGCAGGAATCTTCGGTAGATGTTTCCTTCAGCGGCAGGAACCCTAAGTAGATGTTTCCTTCAGCAGCAGGAACCTTTGGTAGATGTTTCCTTCAGCAGCAGGAACCTTTGGTAGATGTTTCCTTCAGCAGCAGGAACCCTAAGTAGATGTTTCCTTCAGCGGCAGGAACCTTCGGTAGATGTTTCCTTCAACAGCAGGAACCTTCGGTAGATGTTTCCTTCAGCAGCAGGAACCTTCGGTAGATGTTTCCTTCAGCAGCAGGAACCCTAAGTAGATGTTTCCTTCAGCAGCAGGAACCCTAAGTAGATGTTTCCTTCAGCAGCAGGAACCCTCGGTAGATATTTCCTTCAGCAGCAGGAACCCTCGGTAGATGTTTCCTTCAGCAGCAGGAACCTTCGGTAGATGTTTCCTTCAGCAGCAGGAACCCTCGGTTGATGTTTCCTTCAGCAGCAGGAACCTTTGGTAGATGTTTCCTTCAGCAGCAGGAACCCTCGGTAGATGTTTCCTTCAGCAGCAGGAACCTTCCGTAGATGTTTCCTTCAGCAGCAGGAACCTTCGGTAGATGTTTCCTTCAGCAGCAGGAACCCTCGGTAGATGTTTCCTTCAGCAGCAGGAACCTTTGGTAGATGTTTCCTTCAGCAGCAGGAACCCTAAGTAGATGTTTCCTGTCTGTCTTCATCAGTGTCTCATGGTTGAGGAGGAGTTCATGTCCATCCTTCTGTCCAAAGTTGCCGTAGTTTATTGAGGTTTTTAGATGTTCATTCAGCTCTCTGAAGGTCCCACCGCAGCATCTCAACCAGGTTCAGGTCTGGACTTCGATCAGATCATTCCAGAACCTTAATTCTTTTATTGTTCATGATTGTGACACAAATCTGCGGCTGTGTTTGGGATCGTTGTCCTGGAAACCTTCTCATACAGACTGTGCTTGTTCAGTCTTGTTCCAATTGAACATCTGCTTTCATCTGCTTTCATAAGCTCTGCACATCTGCTGATGATTGATTACAGCTCACCCTCTTCATTTGTTTTGTTCACCGATTTATTCATTGAGGATCAGTTTTAATGTAAACTTGCCTAAATTATGTTCACGATTTGTGATGAATGGAGACCTACTTCATTTGCTGGTGAGCGCTACAGGCCTGAAGATGAACAACACACTGATGCAAGACAGGAGTAAGTTTGTGAAAACAGGCTGCAAAATGCAATAAATGAACAAGTGTATCTGCTGCAGGGGAAATACGAAGTTTCTGCTTGTTTGTGTGATAAAAGTGCTCAAATCATGCTTCTGGATCCGTTGCTTTCATCATGAGGTTGTCTGGAAGCGAGTTCCCTAAAACAAAGCAAATATCAGCGAGGTGATGGTTTGTGTCCAGTTTTCACTTGTGGAGCACCTCTGCTTTTCAAAACCTTTTAAGTTGTGTGCTTTTTAACTTATCTGCAGTGTTTGTGAATAACATTTATAGATGAGGTCCAAACTCTCAAACATGCATAGTAAATGTTTATTTCTGTACACTGAATAATGTTTTGAGGATGGTGAGAACATTACCTTCTGGGGACTTTTTTTTTCTAAGATCAGGTCACTATGACATCAAAGTAGGCGGGGTCTCCTTTTATGCTCACATACAGTTTGTTGCTGTCAACTTTGATCTTCTGAACCTGATTCAGAAGGTCAAAGTGTGACAGAAGGATTTGACATATGGATGACTTTGGTCTTTTAGGCTTTTATTCTCACTAGTCAAGATGTGTTATCAGCTGTCAATCAAAGGCACACGCCTCTAATTATACATTTATTTGTTTCTGTATATTTTTACCTTACAGATGTCATGGATGTGAAATCTAACTATAGAGACCCTGGTGGTTGGTAGAGGAACCTCAGTTCTAGATCTGGACTCTAGTGGTCAGTAGAGGAACTGCAGGTCTGGATCCAGACCCTCCATTTGAGAATAATCTTTCTCACTGTAGAACATTGAACCCCAAATAGTTTGAAAATGGATTCATAACTGTTTCCAGATTGATGTGCAGCAACGGTTGCTTCTTTGATACCATTATTTATGTCTTTACCTGTTGGCAGTGTGTTAACACACACGTGAATGCTCCAGTGCAGCAAACTGCAAAAACATCTGCTTTTCTAAAGCTGTGCACACCTGCTGATCAGTTCATCAATGATTCCCCTCTTAAATCCTGGAAGCTGTAGGGGGGTACTTAGTTTTGCCCACCTGTTTTTTTCCTTCTGTTTTGTTGAAAATTTCCACAGTGAAAAGTTAGATGTTGTTAATAAGATGCAGAGGATTTTTACGTGACTAGAACTCAGAAGTAAAGGTTCCACGGGAACACGTTTGCGTTCTTGTGGATGGTGTCGTTTTCCGTCTCTCCTCCGCCTCTGTAACACACACTCCTGCTCTCCCGGCGGAGTGTATCGGTGTGTATCCTGCCGGATGAGCACAAGGCGGGAAAAGGAATGCAGCTCGACTCTGTCCACCTCTTCCTCGTTCTCTCTCTCTCTCTCTCTCGCTCTCTCTCTCCTCTCTCTGAGCGTGCTCGCTCGCTCGCTCGTTCGGTTCGTTGCTTCGCTGCTGCCGTTTGATGAAGCTGTAGATCTGGTGAGAAGCCTGCGATTTAGGGAATCGGGCACTCGTGCCTGCGTCAGCTGCCTCGGATGAAGGAGATACGGGGGATGCAGTGGAGTTTAACACCCTCACATCAACCAGAGATGGTTTTGTGGCACCTGTGAAGTTTGGAGGGAATCCGGGTGCTTAGACGGCATCTGTGAGAGTAACAGAGACTGATTGAATCTGTTGAGAGGCTGATCTGAATGGCTGAGATGTACGCTGGTGACACATGATTCATCTCCTGGTTTAAGAGGCGAGGATACAGCTCAGCAAGTTTGACCTCAGACACATCTGGAATCTCCGATTACACCTGAGAGAAAATGAGCAGCTGGAGTCGAGACAAACGGAGCCGTCTGTGATGTCAGACTCCACCTGGGGCTGTCCGGCTTCATTCCCAGGTGTTTAAAGCGCTGCAGACCTGACTCACCTGCTGTCAGCTCGTCCCTGTTTGGACTCCACTTGTCCAAACATCCCCTCACCTCTCCTCGGTAATCCGTCAGACCTGCCGCCTCCTTCCGCCCTCATGGAGCCAGTTGAAGGTTGAAAGACGCAGCGCTGATTCATGTCACTTCACTGCTTCACTAGAAGACAGAAGAAACGCACCGCAGAACTCCGCCATCCTGTGGAACAAGATGTGGAATCATTCGGGCTACTGCAACCACATTCCTGACTCTGGATACCCCTTCTACCATCTACCCTGCAGGTATGTTGTCATTAAACAAACTTTTAGCTTTCTTTTGCAGACTCCATTCCTGACTTCATGCCTCAGATCCTGAGGGTTGGTAGGTGGATCAAGATCAACCCTCAGGAAAGGTTGAAAAATTCTCAGGAAGGATGGTTGATCCCGTGCATGTAGTGGTTCTTAAAGCGTCCTCGTTCTCTGAAACTGAAAGCAGAGTGACAAAGGTTCGAGTATTTCCAAAGAAGCGGGAAACTGAACTGGTCCGTGTGGAATGTTGTTTTAACAGGAGGGAACTGGTTGGACGAGTGCAGGACAATAGAAGTCAATGTGCTTTTGTTGGTTAATGAGGCCGCGCTGCGGTTTGAAGCAGGGCTGAGTCCTGAGGTGGTGGTGCTGAAGTCCGCTTGGACCAGAAGCCGCTTTCTCAGAGAAAACTGCGGTTACGTAAGATTGTGTTGTCCTTGTCCATTTCGCAGCCCCTCGCCCTTTTCCTCTTCCCCTCCAGCATCTACCGCTTGTTTTCTGGTGTGATGTACGTCTCTGAAATGAACAGCAGGGTTCTGGTTCTGGAGGGCAGCGCAGACCTCAGCCCACTCCTCTGCTCCAGAGGAACGCTGCAGCAGCTCAGCCTCCAATTCACCGTCGCTCCAGACGTCGTTTATAAAAACCCTCCCTGGCTCAGCATACGTCATTAAATATTCACGCGATGATAAATGACCGCCACCGTTACCCGGCAGGTGGGGGCTCCGTCAGAGAAGCTCTTTGTCACCGGTTCTGTTCATAACTTTAATGGACAGGATGTGCGGCAGAGGAGGTCCGGTTCGGTGCTCTCAGGACTTCATCTCTGCTTTTTACCGACGATGTGGTCCTGTTGTTTCATGGAGCAAGGATCTGCTGTGGTGAAGAGAGAACTGGACACATAGTAGTGGGTACAGACCTGAAGAACCAGACGAAGGATACCAGCAGCTGAGATGAGGTTCCTCAACAGGGTGTCTGGACTCTCCCGTAGACATATCTCATCTGGCTGGGGAACGCCTTGGTATTCCCTCAGAAGAGCTGCAGGAAGAGCCATAAGCTGCTGCCCATGTGACCTGAGTTTAGATAAGTGTGTGAATGGAACCCTCAGTAGATGTTTCCTTCAGGAGCAGGAACCCTCAGTAGATGTTTCCTTCAGGAGCAGGAACCCTCAGTAGATGTTTCCTTCAGCGGCAGGAACCCTCAGTAGATGTTTCCTTCAGGAGCAGGAACCCTCGGTAGATGTTTCCTTCAGTGGCAGGAACCCTCAGTAGATGTTTCCTTCAGTGGCAGGAACCCTCGGTAGATGTTTCCTTCAGTGGCAGGAACCCTCGGTAGATGTTTCCTTCAGCAGGAGGAACCCTCAGTAGATGTTTCCTTTAGCAGCAGGAACCCTCAGTAGATGTTTCCTTTAGCAGCAGGAACCCTCGGTAGATGTCTCCTTTAGCAGCAGGAACCCTCGGTAGATGTTTCATTCAGCAGCAGGAACCCTCGGTAGATGTCTCCTTTAGCAGCAGGAACCCTCGGTAGATGTCTCCTTTAGCAGCAGGAACCCTCGGTAGATGTCTCCTGTCTGTCTTCATCAGTGTCTCATGGTTGTGGAGGAATTCTGGTCCATTCTTCTTTCCATTGTTGCTTCAGGTCATTGAGGTTTTTGGACGTTCACTTCTACACAGCTGTCTAGGTCCACCACAGCATCTCAACCAGGTTCAGGTCTGGACTTTGACCAGGTCGTTCCAAAACCTTGATTCTTTTATTTTTCATCATTCTGATGTAGATCTGCTGTTGTGTTTGGGATCATTTCCTGTCACATGACCCAGTTTCAGCCAGTCTTTATCTGTCAGACAGATGTCCTCAGATTTGTCTCTAGAAGAACCTGGTCTACAGAGGAGCAAGATGTCCAGGTCCACAAATCAGAACTCCCGTGCGTGACAGTGGGCCTGAAGACAGCGATGGGCGGCTGGCTGCTCCTCTCTGAGATGATGTAGAGGCAGTAACGGGTTCTCAGGGTTCAGACATGACTGGTATAAATTAAACCGTGTTGTAATGTGGTTCTTCAGCTTGGTTGTTAATTTTTCTCCGTTTTTAAAGGCCTGCTGTTTCGCTTGATGCATAAAAAACTGACCTGAAGGAGGCTGACTTTCTTTTTCATGCGATGGTATTTGTTAGGAAATACAGAAAAGAAGTCTGAAGTTCATGTCCTTAAGGTATTCAGTTTGCGTATCCTTTATCTAAAGCATGCAGGAGGCTGCATTTATTCAACAAAACCTTAAAATTCAATCCAATCCATGTGGGGATCAGGCTACAGGTGGAACATTGAGAGCATTGAGAGCATGAGTCAGAGTACCGAGACCAGCGCGGGAGTGAACAGACTAGTTTGTTGTGGAGCTCGGAGTTATTTCCTGGATTCCTGGGCTCTCTGTCTGTTCGCCGTGAGCTGGGTGACCAGGTCGCTGACCTGCCCGGAGGTCTGAGGTATGACGCATCCTGCAGATAACGGCACCTCAAACCGCCCTCCCTCTGCAGACACCCTTTACACTCCCACTGCTGGTCAACTGACACAAATTCACATCAACGCTCGCTGTGACCAGCTTGGATGGAGATATCTACGTGTTCCTGAGGGCCGTTCAAACCTCCACATATACACTCAGTTAGTTTTAGCAGTAGGAAAATATAACCTCAGATGTAGAACATATAATGTCTTTCATCATTATGTATTTAACAAAAGAGATAAGACAAAGTCATGTGGACAATACTAAGTACCCCCTTATGGCCTCTGTAAGATGTAAGAGTTGCAGCCCTGTGCTGCTAATCATCATCAGTGATCAGCAGGTGTGCAGACCTCTACACAAGCAGATGTTTTGGCACTTTGTTGTCTGCGGCATTCAGGTGTGGTTTAACACAATGCCATGGAGGGAAAGACATCAGCCCCAACCCTAGAGAATCAGATCAATCTGGCTATGAAGTTGTGTCCGAGCTTTAGAAGTTCAACGAGAAAATGATTATTCTTAACTGGAACAATTCAAGGCAGATTTAGTTTTGAAAAATTGAAGAATTTATTATTTATTTATTGTGAAACGAAGGTTTTTACAAACGCTGCTTCTGTCGCTGAATGCAGTGACGTAGACAGCGTCAACTTTGACTGGACAACAACCTTACGAATAACGGCAGCATGTCTGGACATGCTGCCTTCCCAAGGTGCTTTGCATAAGCTTTGACCACACCTCCTTGCCTTCCATCAGAAATGAATGGTGTTTGTACAATACGAGTGATTCTTCATGGATAGTGGATGCTAGCCTCCAGCCCTCATCAAGCTTCTTAGATGTTAGGATCCCAGAGGACGTGGGATCGCTGTGTCCCGCTGTGAGCCATGGACATTCTGGTCACAGACAGTCTGGTCAAGTCCCTTGTACACTGGGGGGTACCTGGCTTTTCACACTCGGATCTGACGTGCCGACATAAACTGACATGTAACTCGCCTCTGAGGGTTCACTTTAACACGGGTCAGGTCTGATCCCGGTGCTGAAGGAAGCATCTACTGAGGGTTCCTGCCGCTGAAGGAAACATCTACGGAGGGTTCCTGCCGCTGAAGGAAACATCTACCCTGGGTTCCCGCTGCTGAAGGAAACATCTACCGAGGGTTCCTGCTGCTGAAGGAAACATCTACCCTGGGTTCCCGCTGCTGAAGGAAACATCTACCGAGGGTTCCTGCTGCTGAAGGAAACATCTACGGAGGGTTCCTGCCGCTGAAGGAAACATCTACGGAGGGTTCCTGCTGCTGAAGGAAACATCTACCGAGGGTTCCTGCCGCTGAAGGAAACATCTACCGAGGGTTCCCGCTGCTGAAGGAAACATCTACCGAGGGTTCCCGCTGCTGAAGGAAACATCTACCGAGGGTTCCTGCCGCTGAAGGAAACATCTACGGAGGGTTCCTGCTGCTGAAGGAAATGTTTAATCATGGAGATACTTAGATTTTCACACTGTTGCTGGTTTTCCTCTGTTTTTGACAGAAAACGACTGTAATATTTCACATGTCATTGTTCTTTTGAGAACCTACATACTTTCATCCTGCTATTTACAATAATTGAGTTGAAACAGCTGTTGGTGGGATTCTCAGTTCATCTCCAGAACTCAGGAAGATTAATCTCCGAGTAAGTATTAACTATCCAAGTGACAAAACTCCCCTGTTTGGTTCCCTGTTAATGAGTAAGGGAACATCGTGTTGCTGTGACGACTGCAGTGATATGAAGGAAGTACAGATAAGGACCAGGACAATAAAACGATGCTGCAGCAGTTCTGCCTATAAACTTTGACCCGTCTTCGGAGCTGCTCCTGGACTTAAGGCAGCACTTCAGCACTGGCAGATGAATGCTGCTCGTGTCCAGTGGTGGAGGTGCTTTGAAGTTTGGTGTAGAACTCAGTAAAAGTTCGTTTGCCCTCGCTGAGCCTGCTCCGCTTAATGATTCACCTGTCAGCAGGCGTGTCATTGACACTGCCAGACTCCGCCCCCATTCCGTCCTAATCCAGCGTGTTTACTGTCACATGACGAAGCGTTCACTCACCGTTGGAGAAACTCTTCAGCCGGACTCTGTTTGGTTCTCTAATCCAGCGTATTCATGCAGCGCCTGTCATCGGCCATGGAGTGCTGAGGTGAGCCCGACACCAGCGAGGACCGCGGCGTGTCTTCCACCCACCTCCGTGTTTGTGTGTGTGTGTGTGTGTGTGTGTTTCTGAGGTTGTTGACTTGGATATTTACTAGCTGCTTCTGCTTTTTTGGTCAGTTACAGAGTTTTAACTGCATGAGCAGAAAACTCACTCAAGTGCGTCTGCAGAGTTACCGAGACACAAGAGCAATGCACGCACGCACGCCTTCATGTAAGGCGTGCGTGCGTGCGTGCGTGCGTGCGTGCGTGCGTGCGTGCGTGCGTGCGTGCGTGCGTGCGAGCCTTCGTGGGGGCTTCTTAGCCTCACAACAGCTCAGAGATGTAAAGGGATTTGGACTGGTGGCCCGGCAGGAGGTGAACGGAGCAGATTGTCCGAGCGTCTTTGCCTCAGACAGACTCACAGTCCAACACCAGCCTCTGTTCATGTTCACGCAGAGGCGGCAGAAAGTACGTGAACCCTGTGGAACTAACTGGTTTTCTGCAATAATTTGCCATAAGATACGATCTGACCTGATCACAGGCCCAGTTACGGACAGACGCATCGTGTTTCAGGCTGATAACAGCTGTTGTCGTTCTTGCGTCTGCGCTGAACTGAGCTGTTAAACATTCACCGTGCTGAAGTTACCAGCTGCTTGAACATCCTTCTGCAACAAGATCTTCCAGTGTCTCTGGATCAGAGCTACTCAACATTCTTGAGGAATTCTGGATCATTCCTTTATTCCAGAACTGCTCCAGACACATTCTGAGCTCACTTATCAACATCTCTGAGGTTCAGGGCTGGACTCTGTCTGGACCACTCCAGAAGGTGGATTGGGTCTTTAGAAATCCGTTCTGGTGGTGGATTTACTTCCATGTGTTTAGGGTCATTGTCCCACTGCGTCACCAACATCTACTGAGCTTCAGCTGGTGGAAAGACACCCTGACACGATCGTGGAGGGGGTTCAGGCAAACTTGAGAAGGCTGTGAAGCAAGTCCTTATCATGATGCTCTCTTCACCAAACGTAGATGTCTTGTGCACGCTAGACTCAGATGTTTCCAGGTTGTCTTCGGCTGTGACTTGTGGGTTCCAAGGGAAGTTCAAGGAGATGACAGATGCATCCCTAATTTGAATCAATTTCCGGCCTTCTGCCAATTAACTACTTTCTTTTTCTTGCTTTCCTTTTTCTCCAGCAGCGTGAATGAGGTTAGAATAGTTTGTATGTTTTCACTTTAAGAATATTGTGTTCGTGTTTGTGACTCAGATGAAGATCAGATCACTTTTCATGACTCATTGATGCAGCAAGTTCTTAATTCCACTGGTTTGCACGGTAACAGGTATTTCTCTGTTGCACTGGGGCCCCTGGTTGTAAACTTTAGTAGCATTATTTGACCAAAAATCATCAAAATGCCTCTAAGGGATCCTGGAGCTTACGTCCGTCTTCTACTGCTGCAAAAGAAGCCGAAGCAAATGTGGAATGCCCCAATGAACCCTAAATCTGATTAAATGTGTGAAAGGTTGATGCATCAGCCCTGTAAACATAGTCGTGAAGTTACTGTACAGTACAGAGCAGAGTACACGGTATATCCAGGAACATCTAACAATCCTGAGCGTTGACACTCCGCTTCGGCTCGATGTGTGATGTAACTGACACTTTGACAGGATGAATTCCCGTCAGCCTCTCTGGGAGGGCAGCCCGATGTCAGAAAGCGCGGCGCTGTCAGAGCAGCCCGTTCAGATGGGACGTTCCTGAAGACAGCTGTCATCGCTGCGGAGAATCTTACTGCGGTGGTGTTCGTGGCAGCCGTGAAGCGGTCGTGTGTTGATGGCAATTATCTCTCCCAGCAACAGAGGAAACCGCAGGAAGACGGTGATCTGGAGATAACAATTGTGCTTGTCTCAAATGTGACTAATATCAAATTAGTTTTAGTTTTGAAAGACTAGTTAACCATCCATGCTTTCCAAGTGCAGCTTTGAGAAAATTATTACATAAACAACAGCAGGTAAAAACTCCCCTTTAGGAGGGAAGAAACCTGGACCAGGACCTGGATCATAAGGGGGAAGAAACCTGGACCAGGACCTGGATCATAAGGGGGGACCCTCCTGCTGAAGACCAGCAGGTAGAACAGGAAGTAGAGAGAAGAGACACAGACACACCGTCAAAGGTACCAAAGACCAGATCCATCAGTATAATCATCTGTTACCTGGAGAACTGAGAGTTTTCTGTCCACCAGACTGGTACCTGGTTAGTTGGTGGACTACAGAGACCACTATCTAAACAGGTGTAGACACTGAGGTGGTCAGAGGTGGGACTGCAGGTCAGTGGATCATGTTGGTGTCCCCCTGCAGCAGGTCTACAGCAGCAGATCCAGATGAAGCTGTGTTGAAGACCAGCTGCTCCAGTCTGGTCCTGCAGCTGCAGCTGTGACTACTGGTCCTGACACACTAAAGTTTACACCAACTAGATGTTTTACTGAACACAAACGTTGGAAGTTTGGTTTTAAAGGTGGAGGTGGTGTCAGCCTCCTTCACCTAAACTGGAAGTTGGTTCCAGAGTGATGGTTCCTGATAGCAGAAGACCCGTCCTCCAGATCTACATCTGGATCTTCTAGGAACTACGAGTAGACCTGCACTCTGAGAACGGAGAACTCTGTTAGGAACACGAGGAACCATCAGGTCTTGGAGAAAACCAGGAGTTTGGACGTTTCAGGAATTTATACACAAGTAATAAAATGTTGAACTGGATTCTGAGTTTTAAGAGTCAGAAGATAACGGACATCCATTGTCCATGTCTGAGGGATACAGAGTTCTTCAGGCTCTCAGATGTTTTGATGATATTTTGTGCTGTAGGAGCCAGAGGAACATTTTAGGTGCAATTTGTTTTATGCAGATTTATGGGCCTATGGTTGATCTTTACCTCTGAGACACTGACTTTGAGATTGTATCTCGTAGAGCATTTTCTTTTTACACCACATTCCCAAAGTAGACTTGTAGAAAGGGAAACAACTTGGACAATGTAATCATGGTTCACTTTCTGAGCCTTTTATTAGGAAACATCTTGGCATGAAATCAGGTGGACAGCATGCCAGATACTGTAGATACCAGAGATGAAGTCCTCAGTCTGCTGTCTGGTGGTATTTTCATCTGTGACGTAAGAGGCAACCCCATCCGTGCATTCCAGGGATGCATGTGTAGGATGCTGATGGCAGGTGGCTCCACATTCCCTCGTCCGTGGCCCAGACCTACAGAGCTTCCAGTCTGGTCTAACGTGTCACATTACAGCCAGCTGGCTGAGTCCTTGTGGGCAGCAGACCACTAATCCCTGCCGGCCTAATCTGAGACGGCTTTGTGTGCAATCAAAGAATCCACTGTACATGCAGGAGGAGGCGGCGCTGCCTAAAAGAGGTAGATATTGTTACCGTGTCACGTATCTACAACGGGTTGGGATGTGTGTAGCTTTACAGGCATGAGACTCCAGCCTGCAGGAGTTGATAACAACAGCCCACGTTCCTGAGACCTTTAACTCAGAAACAGATGTCAAACATCTGAAAAGCAGGGTTTCACTAGTGAGCAAAAACAAGCGCAGACGAACAGCCACATTGTTGTTTTGTTTTGTTCCCACCTTCATGATTCAACAGCTAGTAGATCCTTCACCTCTACTAGTCCTGGTTTCAGTTCTTGCAGAACTTGTTTCAGTACTGATTTTAAGTAAAGATGGCATGTAGTTCCTTCAGCGGCATGAACCATCAGTAGATGTTTTCATCAGCAGCGGGAACCCTCGGTAGATGTTTCCTTCAGCAGCAGGAACCCTCGGTAGATGTTTCCTTCAGCAGCAGGAACCCTCGGTAGATGTTTCTTTCAGCAGCAGGAACCCTCGGTAGATGTTTCCTTCAGCAGCAGGAACCCTCGGTAGATGTTTCCTTCAGCGGCAGGAACCCTCGGTAGATGTTTCCTTCAGCGGCAGGAACCCTCGGTAGATGTTTCCTTCAGCAGCGGGAACCCTCAGTAGATGTTTCCTTCAGCAGCAGGAACCCTCGATAAATGTTTCCTTCAGCGGCAGGAACCCTCGGTAGATGTTTCCTTCAGCAGCAGGAACCCTCGGTAGATGTTTCCTTCAGCACCGGGAACCCTCGGTAGATGTTTCCTTCAGCACCGGGAACCCTCGGTATATGTTTCCTTCAGCAGCAGGAACCCTCGGTAGATGTTTCCTTCAGCGGCAGGAACCCTCGGTAGATGTTTCCTTCAGTGGCAGGAACCCTCATTAGATGTTTCCTTCAGCGGCAGGAACCCACGGTAGATGTTTCCTTCAGCACCGGGAACCCTCGGTATATGTTTCCTTCAGCAGCAGGAACCCTCGGTAGATGTTTCCTTCAGCGGCAGGAACCCTCGGTAGATGTTTCCTTCAGCGGCAGGAACCCTCGGTAGATGTTTCCTTCAGCGGCAGGAACCCTCGGTAGATGTTTCCTTCAGCTTCAGGAAGCCTCAGTAGATGTTTCCTTCAGAGGAAGATGTCTTTCCCTCTTGGGGCTGTGTTAACACACACCTGAATGCTCCGGACCAGATGCCAAAACATCTGCTTTTCTAGAGGTCTGCACAGCTCCATCAGTGATTGAGTACAACGGTAAAGTTGGACATGTCTGGCAGCCTTTAACTCGTCTCCTTCAGTGGATCAGGGAGTCCAAACCAGAAGAAAGTCTGTTTCTCTGCAGACTGCAGAAGGACCAGAGAGATTATCGTTATTCCTTCCAGTGGGAAGCCCGGACCCGTCTGTTCTTCTCCTAATGCGGTTGTAAGTGCCTGTTCGGCCACAGATGTCCTCTTTGTTAATATTCAGCAGCAGCACCTCAGATAGATTACGACCGTCGTATCGAGTAAATTCAAAAGTAGCACATGTGCAACCAGAGACTCCAGGGAAGGGTGGGCATTATTTTTAGTGCCTCAATTTCTGTGCTGCGCTCCGGATGATTTTTTTATTTAGTTTTATAGGAACATTTGCTCCATGGGTGTTAATAAGGCCTCTAGCTGATCTGCGGTTCTTCTGTGGGTGGATCGTTCACGTCCGTGGAGCCAGTTTCAGTGAGCGTTGGTGTGCTGGCTACGTCCAGCAATTAAAACGCAACATTGCAGCCCTTCTCAGTTTGCTTTTTGTTGAATGGATATTTACTTTAACTTCACATTGTTCAGTCTAATTATGTTTCTGTTCAGTTTACTTTAATGTGATTGTATTTATGTCAGTCAGTAGGTTGAAACTTCTGTGTGAAACGCTAATAAAACCGGGAGCCCATCATTTGTAAATCTGATAAAACACATTTTATTCAAAACCGCAGGTTTTGAGATGAATCTGAATCCGGCAGCAAAGACGCAGATTTGCCACGTCTTGTCCGTCCTGGAATTATATGCATTAAAGGGATCAGTGGTGTCAAATGCCTCACCATCACATTAAAACTCTTTTTTTTTTTAACTTCTAAACTGAGCATCTCCTCATATGCGGTTCAAATTTCTTCGGAAACCCTCTAAATTGTTTCCCCGCAGCCTCCGCAGTTAACGTAAAGTCCATGTACGGGTCAGCGCTGCTGCTGATCTTTTATTTTAAAAACTCTCTGGGTTCTCTGTGCCTTTCTTGTGTCCTACTTCCTGCCAGTTCCATTAGCTCTTTGGAAATTGATGTTGATTTTCCACGGCAGAGCGCCAAAATAGACTTGATGTCTATCTTTAGTGGAGCAGAGAGGACAGCCGCTTCTGGGATGTTTCTAAATGCTCCTCGGTGCTCCTGGTGGAAACTCTCGCTCACTAGACTGACTGTTGTTCACAGCAGCCGGCAGCACGTTCTCACCTCATCGGACCTGCAGGTGGGGTAAAGTGGGAAACTTTCTCAGCATCAGCTCCCCAGCTTCTGCTCAGATGAAGATTACAGCTGTCTGACAGCAGACGTCATCCTGCCAAAGCAGGGATAGCGCGTCACTGTGCACGCCCACAGCTGTTCCTTTATGTTACGCAGATAACATCTGGGGAGGCAACATTGCATTCATAGTCCATCTATCATCTACCCGCTTACTCCTTCTCAGGGTCACGGGGGTCTGTCGAAGCCGATCCCGACGCATCGCAGGCGAAAGGCAGGGGTCCACCTGGACAGGTCGCCACATAAAGACAGACAACCAAGCACACTCACACCTACGGGCAATTTAGACTGTGGGAGGAAGCCGGAGTACCCGGAGGAAGCCGGAGTACCCGGAGGGTACGGCCCCAAACATGAACACGCAAACTCCACACAGAAAGACCCACCGGGCCGGGAATCAAACCAGGAATCAGGAACCTTCTTGCTGTGAGGCAACAGTCCTGACCACTAATCCACCGGCATTCATAGTCCAGCATATTAAACATGCGTTCTCTATCTAATCTAAAAACCTTAAGTGTTCTCCAGAGAAGGTCTGGTATCGTTCACCACAACAATGTTAACAACATACTGGATTCATTACAAAAGCAGGGCTTCATAGAAGAGAGAATGGTAGAGATGAAACCAGGACTGGTAGAGATGAAACCAGGACCGGTAGAGGTGAAACCAGGACCGGTAAAACTGAAACCGGTATCGGTATAGATGAAACATAGAGGTGAAACCAGGACCAGTAGAGGTGAAACCAGGACCTGTAGAACCGTAACCAGGACCAGTAGAGGTGAAACCAGGACCGGTAGAACCAAAACCGGTATCGGTATAGATGAAACCAGGACTGGTAGAACCGTAACCAGGACCGTTAGAGGTGAAACCAGGACCGGTTAGGGTGAAACCAGGACCGTTAAAGGTGAAAACAGGACCGGTAGAACCGTAACCAGGACCAGTAGAGGTGAAACCAGGACCGGTAGAACTGAAACCGGTATCGGTATAGATGAAACCAGGACTGGTAGAACCGAAACCAGGACTGGTAGAACCATAACCGGGACCGGTAGAGGTGAAACCAGGACTGGTAGAACCGTAACCAGGACCAGTAGAGGTGAAACCAGGACCGGTAGAACCAAAACTGGTATCGGTATAGATGAAACCAGGACTGGTAGAACCGAAACCAGGACCGGTAGAACCAAAACCGGGACTGGTAGAGATGAAACCAGGACTGGTAGAACTAAAACCTGGACTGGTAGAGATGAAACCAGCACTGGTAGAACTAAAACCAGGACCGGCAGAACCGAAACCTGGACTGGTAGAGATGAAACCAGGACTAGTAGAACCATAACCAGGACCGGTAGAGATGAAACCGAGCAACAACCATCTCACTTGGTAACAAACTAAGTTCGTTGCAGTTCCTCGACGGACCACCAGAGGCTCTAAAAGCCAGTCAACGGCCTTTGAGCTGCATTTTAAAATGAACAGTGTGGTGTAACAACCTATTCCGGCCTCAGTCCTTGGATTTCACATCCATGACAACTCTGAAGGAGGGCGAATTCTTTTCACGCCAGGAGAGTTTATATAAAGGCAACATTTATTTCTAATATGATTGATGGACAGTCAGCTCAGCCAATGGCTACTTGTTATTACTTCCTCATCCGTAGACGACATGCTATGGCGCTCTGCAGAGCAACCAGCCGCTTTCACGATAACCACGACCATCATTTTACATTTTTTCTGTCAACTCAACATGGTGAACGGTTTATCCTGCTGTAAACGTCTGCCGGCAGCTCTGCAGATGTTTTGGCGGGTTCAGCTGAAGGAGCCGGGAGCAAAGCTAAGTTTGATTGACATACAGTGGGCGTGTTCCCGCCATGGCTGCGCTCCGTACGAAGACAAACGGGCTTGAACCGGTCTTCAGAAGCCACCGGCTCACGCGAGCGATCAGTCCACGGCTGGACTGCTGTTGGATCTCATCTCGGGCTGCAGTTCTGTATCAGACCAGGACTCCCAAAAGTCCACCAGCTGGTCTCCTCGGTTCCCGGACATGGATGGACTGATGTTGGCAGACGGGGGTGCTACACCCCGATTGATCAAATCAAAATTCCCTTATTGATTATGTCCCAACTTTTTAGGAACTGGATTTGCTGTTGAGTTCCTTCTGTAGCTTTTTTAACCAGTTTGAATTCAGATCCCTCAGGCTCATGCACGCTCACGCATGCGTGCACGCTCACGCATGCGTGCACGTGCATACAGACAGCCTCGGTCTCCAGGCCCTCCGGGACGCCGTGCAGTGTTCTGAATGTGAATGCAGCCGAGCCGTCGTTCCCACGCTGACTCCTCCGACCTCCTCAGTGCTGCTCTCTCGTCGTCTTCTCTTTGATCTCTTTCTGTAAACATCCACATCACCTTCTTCTCCAGCAGAATGCCACCACAGTATGACAGCATTTGCTGGCAGGACAAAAGTGGGAATTAATCTAAAGCCAACGATGGCTCATCTCGATATTGCCATAGCAACAAAGTGTCCCACAGCATCCTCTGGAGGGCTTGGAGGCAGAGAGGTTGCCTTTGCCTTGTGGCATCACCAGTAGCAACAGAACTGGACGCCGCTTCGTCTGCTGTCTGTGATTGGTTGTGATGGACGTCTCTATTACGCCCCCCCCTTCCTAAAATACAGCTACAATCAAGATGGAGCAGCTCATCAGGGCTCAAGAGTCTCCGTCCTCCTACTTGACGAAGCTGCAATTAAGTGTCAGGGCTGATTTGTGGCCTCAGTGTCCACATGTGGAGGCAGCGACTGCAGCATGACATGAGTGCGTGTAGGTTTTCACGTCAGACGCCGTTTGTGACAGAACCGTCCCCATCTGTCCTGGTTCCTGGGAGGCAGGTCAGGGATGCACATCAGCTTCATCAGAGTTAGGGCGGATACTAAAAGAACTCCAGACTGCATCACAACATTAAACCAACCGTGCAGCTCATGTGACAAACCGCCACTTTCACAGCCTAACGTGCACATCCCCCAAACCTGAATCCGCCGGCAGCATCAGTAGACTCTGGAAACACAGCAGATTACGAAGATTGTGTGTTAACAGTTGAAATCAATCAACTGGAATAATCTTGGAAGGACAAACGTGTCCATGGTAGCGGGGCGTTTAAACATTCAGATCCTGGCAGAAGTGTTTCTGTGTGGACTTTCATGACGTCCGTGTCCCAGAATAAACTGTAAATGTTATGTGAAGGAATGACAGCTGCATGTTTGAAATTTGACTTGAAAGTTGACTTGTAAAACCCAATATGTGTGGTTCAAAGTGTCTGTGAAGGAACAAAAGTGTTGGTCTTTTAAACTCTGAGACTTGTTAATATCGGTTTTATTTCCCTAAGACAGTTGTCTTTCATAATGTCTTTATAAATATTATACTCTCCATTTTGAATTATTGATCAAACTCCCGTTTATTCTTTGTGGTAGTGTCCGAGAGTATCAGGTTCCTCCAGAGAACCGTCTGTGGGAGGTCATGCGCTCATCTCTAGTGCGTTTGCTGCGTTCCTGCTGTTTGGTCCTCATTCATGTGGACAGCAGAGGTTTGCTGTCAGGGTGGACGATGGATGATGGACCGGTACCGGGTAACAGACTCACTTTCCCAACTACGTTGAATCTGCGCTTCCGTTCTAATAATCTGTTTGTGACTAAATCTTCCACGCTTAGATCTCATATGGTTTAGATTCATGTAGTGAAAACCTAACCAGAGAAGTGTTTAGACGAAAGCCGCATCACTTCAGGCTTTCTCCAGTCAGGAGTTCCACTGTTCCACTGCTGACAAACATCCAAGAGCAGAAAATGATCTTGGTTTGTCTTAGAAATGTGGGACTACATGAATCTGGTGGAGTGAAGGTGTCCTTTTGTTGTTCATGTTCTTTGACCGCTTGCTTCGTGCGTCTTTGTCACAGAGTGGTCATCTTCACACTGGTACAGCCTGTGGAGTCTTGGCTTTAAACCGCTACCAGGCCGCTGGTCACGATTTCGAAGAATGGTTAGCCTAGACGCGGCTCTGACGGGGCTCTGACGCGGCTCTGACGCGGCTCTGACGGGGCGCCGCCCTGACGGGGCGAGGACGCCGCCCTGACGGGGCGAGGACGCCGCCCTGTCGGGGCGCCGCCCTGACGGGGCGAGGACGCCGCCCTGACGGGGCGAGGACGCCGCCCTGACGGGGCTCTGACGCCGCCCTGACGGGGTGCGGACGCGACCCGGACGCGACCCTGAGAGTTGATTTCTAGGATAAATGTGTCAGAATCGGTGGCGGCAGTGAAATTCTCGAGCCCTGATGTCTTTGGCCTTAGTGGTGTCTTTTTATAGAAGGTAAACATGATCAGTTCCTTTAGTTTTAAGGCTGCAAAAATTGGAACTTGTTTGTTTATTGACACTGTTGGCCTTGTATGACACTGACCTGTTGACGTGCGTTTCAGCGCCCACTGAACCCCGGCAGCTGGCGGCGGCTCCGCTGTACGATCCCAAACAAAGCATTTTAACGTGCCTCTATAACGAACGCATCAGGTTCGAAGTCTGCAAAGTGCAGGCAGTTTTTACCGGCTCTCCGAGGAGACCGCTGCGTTCCAGGTGCAGCGGCGGCGTGTGTTTGCTCCACTTTACCTCTCGACGTTGGCCCGCGCCCACGCGCCGAGCCTCAGCTGATGGGAGGCCTCATGACCGTGATGATGAAATGCGGTCCTGCATTCTTTTCCTCTATGATTTTACAATCCTTTATTCGTGCAGAAGTGTATTTGTAATTACTGCTCCATGTCTGTCTCAGAAGAAGCTTCCGTGAATCCAGCCTCTCAGTCAGTTTTCCAATCACACAATGAATTTATGTGCTGTGAAAGCCGATTCTGCGTCAGTGCAGGAGATTTGGTGATGGGCCGAGCCATTGTTCACTCATCCGAACACCTCCCGCCATTCCCGTCAATGCTAAGGCAGCATATTTTCATTATTTCTGCAATAAGATGTTTAATTGGCGCTCTGCTCTTCAGTCTGCTGAAGAGCGGCGGTAATTAGAGTCAGTCGGGCGTCGAGGCAGCGGGCCGCAGCATCGCAGCTGACTCGGATGTGGACAATCGTCTAACAAAAGCTGATCTGATCTGTGCACAGCTATCAGGAAATGCTCCTGCGAGAGCTCTGGGTAATTACAGCGGCGTTACTGTCGAAGCGTGATGGTTGTTGGAAATCAGCAGCAGAAGAGGTCAGATTAACACTCGCTGCATCACTCGAGTCCTTGCAGACGCTCCATGCGGCTGGTTGGTTTTACCGACACCGGAAAAAAGGATGTCGATCCCTTGAAATTGACTGGTTTTCTGCACCAATCTGCCTCAAATGTGATGTAAAGAGGGTGTGTTACAAGTGGCGCCGCGCAGTTGGAGGGCGTCCTACAGCAACCGCGAGTTCACTTGCTGAGTCCTCCTGTACTGTAAATGTTTGCTGCACAAGACCATCTAATCATTTTTGGGTTATCAGCTTGAACACATTGTGTTTGTCTGTTATCATGGCTCGGATAAATATCCCAGCCCGTTTGATGCCGGATAAATGTAGAAATCCAGCTGTTATTGATAATTAAGGCTGGGATGACATCAGTTTATGAATGAGAACTTCAAACGTTTTCATGGCGTGAAGTCGGAGGCGTCAACGACGTTATTAACATGAATCTGGAAGTAAAACATAAGTGTTGAGACATTTCCTTCCAGCCCGCCACCAGAGCTGAGAGGACAATCCGGCCATCTCCAAACTCAATAGGAGTGGTCCTCCGGGAAGCTCACATGTCTCCAGCAAATATCAACACATGCAACATTTACAGAGATTCCTGCGTCTGGACCAACGGGGCTGCTTTTCCCTCGGTGGGCGCGCTCATGTGGCCGGATGTGAGCGGTTCACGGCCGTCTGCTGCCGGGCGCCTGGCAGCTCTGATCATCAACTTCCTTCATGAAATGGGAGCAAGTGGGAGCAAAGCTGAGAAACAGCTGAGACACGCGTGGAACCCGACAGCCGCGAGGGCTCCAACAAACACGGCAGCGCGGGCGGCGAGCCCTCGGTGGAGGCGTTTCCCTGCACCAGCCCTGTGGTGGAGGTCCAGCCTCAGTTCTCAAGCCTCGTTAACATTTGCCATTCGAAGTGAGCTCTTGGAGTTTGTTTGAGGCTCTGGGAGGCGCTGGAAGGTGCTGGGAGGCGCTGGAAGGTGCTGGGAGGCGCTGAAAGGTGCTGGGAGGCGCTGGAAGGTGCTGGAAGGTGCTGGGAGGCGCTGAAAGGTGCTGGGAGGCGCTGGAAGGTGCTGGGAGGTGCTGGGAGGCGCTGGAAGGTGCTGGGAGGCGCTGAAAGGTGCTGGGAGGCGCTGAAAGGTGCTGGGAGGCGCTGGAAGGTGCTGGGAGGTGCTGGGAGGCGCTGGAAGGTGCTGGGAGGCGCTGAAAGGTGCTGGGAGGCGCTGGAAGGTGCTGGAAGGTGCTGGGAGGCGCTGGAAGGTGCTGGGAGGGGCTGGGAAGCTCTGGGAGGCGCTGGAAGGTGCTGGGAGGCGCTGAAAGGTGCTGGGAGGCGCTGGAAGGTGCTGGGAGGCGCTGAAAGGTGCTGGGAGGCGCTGAAAGGTGCTGGGAGGCGCTGGAAGGTGCTGGGAGGCGCTGAAAGGTGCTGGGAGGCGCTGGAAGGTGCTGGAAGGTGCTGGGAGGCGCTGGGAAGCTCTGGGAGGCGCTGGAAGGTGCTGGGAAGCTCTGGGAGGCTCTGGGAGGCTCTGGGAGGTGCTGGGAGGTGCTGGGAAGCTCTGGGAGGCGCTGGAAGGTGCTGGGAGGCGCTGAAAGGTGCTGGGAGGCGCTGGAAGGTGCTGGAAGGTGCTGGGAGGCGCTGGGAAGCTCTGGGAGGCGCTGGAAGGTGCTGGGAGGGGCTGGGAAGCTCTGGGAGGTGCTGGGAGGGGCTGGGAAGCTCTGGGACAATGACGCACTGTTTCTGCGTTCATGTGAACGATGATCGAGGGGAGGAAGGACATTTCTGTGTTTCCTCCCCAGACAAAATCCGCGCTGGCATGTTATAAAGACGCCGCTGGTCTTCACATCACACCAGTGTTGCTTTTCTGTTCGGACTGAGCGGCAAGAAGCTTTCGATAACTTTATCCATCCCATTAGGTTGTCATAGTAGTCTGGTATGAATACAATCGCATCACATACTTAGGTAAAAGTGGAATAAAAATAGAATTGGCAAATAGTGTATAAATGTGATGTATAATATCAATACGATCAGTATGACGTCACTAAATAAAAACACGAAGAGCATGTGGTCTTTGTAGTCCAGGTGTGTGAAGGCTCTGACAGACGGGTGTTGGAGGATGTGCCGCTCAACCCCAGAGCGACCCAGGGTCTGTGGGGGTGTGGTCTTTTGATTGGCGGCTGACACAGCCTGACACGCCTACTTAGCGCTCATCACGTGGATCCGTCCACATGGAGGTGTTCGGGACCCAGACAAGCTAAAATGGTTAAATGTGTTTGACATCACAGGGGTTCTGAGTGCTGGCTTGAAACGCTCAGGCGTGGAAACTGGCTGGAACACGCCCACGTCAGCTCAGCTGCCAGCGCCAGCAAAATCGTTAGCTAATGTAGCATGGATGGGCAGCGCATGCTAACTGTTGTTACCGTCGACTCTGGGTTTCCGTCATTTCGTCTCCGACGAAGCAGCTCCTCCGACCGCTGCTGTAAGTGACGTGATGAGGCCGCTCGTCAGTTAGCCCAGGCGGCTAGGCCTCCTCGCCGGACCCTTCCAAGCCGGCTCGCCGCTGGTCGCAGCAGCCTCGTAGTGTAATTTATGGCACTGTGCTCTGTTAAATCTTTATTCACACCTCAGGAGTCAAGACGATGATGATCCCTACGTAGCTAAACGTGGACAAAAGCCAGGTCAGCGGAGGTCAGACTGACTCCCTTTCAGTGCCGCCATCCAGTGGTCAGTGAAGGAACTGCAACTTTCCCGACTTCCACACTTTAAGTTGGTCCTTGGTAACTTTTTTTTAAATGTAACTTTTTTCAAAGTAGGTGGACAGAAAATAAGTATGGGGGTGGGGGTGGGGGGGCCCAGGAAAGAGGGACAGGCCAGGACTCGAACCTGCGGCGCCGGCACGAGGGCAGCAGCCTCTGTAAATGGAGCCCACTCCACCCGCTGAGCTTTCCAGGGCCCCGACTCCTTGATAAATTCTGGAGTTCCCAAAGGGTCTGTTTGGGGACCTCTTTTATTTACCTTAATTATGAATTTTAGGGGAATCTTTTCTACTGTGCTGCGTCCACACTGGTCAGGCTTCAGGGAGCTGCAGACGTCTGCAGAAGTCTGCGAATCTCTCAAACGTTACCGCTGTTCAGGATTCCGAAACTCGCCGGTTTTATCTGGCTGGATGATTCTTTTACATACCCATATTTTATTATATTTAGCAAATATTACAGAAGTGTATGCTGAAATACATTTTCATTTAGATATCATTGTATTGTATCCCGGCTTTAGTTACAACTGGGGTTGTGATGAGGGGCGGCTTCCTGGAGTCAGTCTTTGGCAGCGACCGTCCGTGCCAGTGATGCGGCGGATGGTCGTTCCCGCCTCAGTTATTCCTGGCTCCTTGTGGCTGTCAGCCTGCCAGCTCTGCTGGACCGGCTCTGTAGATCCCAGAGAAGCCCCTCTGTGCTGCTGAAGATGCTCGTTGGCTCATCAGGTCATGCTGAAACCAGAGATGGAGAAACCGACTGGCAACGGGAAAGCTCTGTGATGGAATGAGGAAACTCATGATTTGTTTGTCAGCTGCTGGAGCGCTGAGCTCATCCAGCTGGACTCTGGAAGTTTACCAGTACCTTCTGAGTGAGGGAGGAGCTTGTGGATGTGAACCACTCCACTTTAGTCTCGTCACTCCACAGGATCTCCATTCCTGTGAAAATTGACAGCTGTCTTGAAGGATTTCTACGTGTGAATAAAATTTCTCCCGGTGGAACTTTGAGCAGCTGTTAGTTTGGCAATGGTTTTATAAAACTTTTCAGATTGATGTGAAGCAGTTGCTTCTCTAAGGCCATTGCTGATGTCTTTCCTTCTTGGCATTGTGCTGATCCTTCACAGGGGAAGTGACCAATAAGTGGTAACTTCAGTAGACCTTCACAGTATGATCATTACAAAAAATAACCCTCCATAATTCAATTTTAAAGGGTGAAGGCTTGACACACTCCTGACTTCTCCAGATCAACAAACTGACAAAACACCTGCTGATGATCAGATCTTCAAGTTTTGAGTTGCAGCACCTGGCTGCAACTCTTAAATCCTATGGAAGCAGAAAGGGGGTACTTGGTATCACCCACATGGAGAGAAGGTGTGGAATGATCCCACGATGAAAATATAAAAGCAGCTGGTGCATAAATGAGACGTGAGGAGACGAGTCTGATGTCCTGAATCTGTCTGGTCCTGTGGGAGACGTGAACGTGAGCGCAGATTCTGACCTACTCTTCCACACCAAAGTCTCAGAGGTAAATATTGAACCATTTTTCCGGATCCACAATTCTGGTCTTCATTCTAACACTGAAAAACAGTTTTACAGGCATATAAATGTAGAAAGACATTTGAGACCCATCTCTGTCAGTAGCACTCTCCAACGCTTCAGATGAGGAACATAGAAACACGTTATGCAAATATAACCTAGATGCATGTGAATCCTGAATGTATTAGTCACCTCGCTCATCCAAACACCAGAAGACCACTCGCATCCACTCTCTTCTAATTCTGCTACTTTGCAACCCAGACGTGTGTCGTGAGTACTCCTGCCTTTGTCCTAACTTTTGTTGAACATTCTGTGAAGAAGCTGACGTGAATAAAACAAACCGAATTCCTGGATTGGCGTCTCCTTCAGAGACACAAGTGAAAATGTCTGACTTTACAGCTGAAATGATTGTGTTTAACACGTAACAGACTCTCCCACTAATTTGAATACAGCTTTGCAGACCTGGAATTTTAAAATCTCTCAGCTCCTCCAGCGTGGACCAGATGAGAGAAGCGAGAACTAAGAGAGGATTTTTTCAGGACCCTTCCAAGTTGTCATCTGCATGCCCGACTACAGCAGGTCCAGGTGCTAACCAAAGGACCACTGGTCCACTGGGCTCTGGTCCTGGTTTCAGCTTCTCTGGTTCTGGTTTCAGCTGCTCTGGTCCTGGTTTCAGCTCCTTTGGTCCTGGTTTCAGCTGCTCTGGTCCTGGTTTCAGCTCCTTTGGTCCTGGTTTCAGCTGCTCTGGTCCTGGTTTCAGCTCCTCTGGGTCTGGTTTCAGCTCCTCTGGTCCTGGTTTCAGCTGCTCTGGTCCTGGTTTCAGCTGCTCTGGTCCTGGTTTCAGCTCCTCTGGTTCTGGTTTCAGCTGCTCTGGTTCTGGTTTCAGCTCCTCTGGTCCTGGTTTCAGCTGCTCTGGTTCTGATTTCAGCTCCTCTGGTTCTGGTTTCAGCTCCTCTGGTCCTGGTTTCAGCTCCTCTGGTCCTGGTTTCAGCTGCTCTGGGTCTGGTTTCAGCTCCTCTGGTTCTGGTTTCAGCTCCTCTTGTTCTGGTTTCTGCTCAGTCGTCGGATTGTGTTCTAGCTCGCGTCTCTTTGGTCAGAAATAAGATCACGTTGGCATGCGGGCACGCCCCGCCCCCCTCCAGTTCAGGCCGCGCTGCCGTCACTCATGTTCACATGCCGAGATGGAAGCTGCGACGGCGGAGCGCTGACCTCGGACACAGGTAAAACAACTGCTGCTGCTTTTCACTTTGTTGAGGAAACCTCAGGCACCCTCTTTTTAATTTTTCTTGTTGCAGTTCCTGCTGCAGAACATGGAGCTGGGTTCTGATGTCACGGCACACTGAAACAGCTACCGTTTACGCCCCCACACACTTGTGTGTTTATTTGAGGAACTGATAACAAATTATGCTTGATAAAATGACTACTCCTATGATTCATGACTTTGTAGATCCAGCTTCAGCAGCAGGAACTCTCAGTAGATGTTTCCTGTCTAACTTCATCAGTGTCACATGGTTGTGGAGGAATTCTGGTCCATTCTTCTGTCCATCGTTGCCTCACGTCATTGAGGTCTTTGGACGTTCACTTCTCCACAGCATCTCACTCAGGTTCAGGTCAGGACTTTGATGAGGTCATTCCATAACCTTGATTCTTTCAGTTTTTATCATTCTGATGTAGATCTGCTGCTGTGTTTGGGATCATTTCCTGTTTGCAACCCAAACCACCATCCATCGACCGCTGTACTTCAAAGTGGGTCTGAGGTATTTCTGCTGGTTTTCTCCAAACATGGTTCTGGACATTAAGACCAAACATCCACTTGGGTCTCATCTGTCCAGAGGACATACACTGCTGGTTTGTTCAGATGTGCTTCTATGTCCTTTTAGACACAAGAGGTTTTCTCCTGGAAACTCTGGAAACAAACTGGTCCAGTCTTCTTCAAGTTGTGCTCAAGTCATGGACTTGTGAGTGAGGTCGGAGGATTCTGATTTTATAACCTTCCTAAATTGACGTGGAGCAACAAATACTTCACTAAACCCATAGCTGATGTCTTTCCCTGTTGGCATTGTGTTTGGCCATGTTTGATTTTGGAGTGCAGCAGATGACAAACTCATTTTCAGCTTTAAACCTGTGAACACAAAAATGTCAGATCTCTGTGTCTGTGCTTTCATTGCTCCAAGCCAGTTCTGTACTTTCTGTACTGTATTGATGTTTTATTCAAATATGTTTACTTTAATAAAATGCAGCAAATATTGCATTTTTGCAGCTACAGCAACTCTTGTTGGCAGTTGTTGGTGTCTGAGGTTGGTCCAGGTCTAAAACCCAGATACTGAAGGGAATGACCTTGCTGCTTGGGCAGCGCGCCTCCCTTCACCCCCTCTCAGCACTTCAAACGCATTTCATCTGGAAACATCCCCCTAAATAGAAATGACCTTTGACTGAGCAGACGCCCACTCAGCTCTCGACTGTCCAAACTCCCCGTCTGCAGCACATCTGTCAAAACAAAGCCAGGGAGTCAAATAAGAACCACAGGAAGACGGTTCAGCTCCTGCTGTTCATCTGAGTCGGAACCGAGGTCTCTGCTTCTAGAGACGTCGGTCTCAGTCGGAACCGAGGTCTCTGCTTCTAGAGACGTCGGTCTCAATCGGAACCGAGGTCTCTGCTTCTAGAGACGTCGGTCTCAGTCGGAACCGAGGTCTCTGCTTCTGCAGACGTCGGTCTCAGTCGGAACCGAGGTCTCTGCTTCTAGAGACGTCGGTCTCAGTCGGAACCGAGGTCTCTGCTTCTAGAGACGTCGGTCTGCTCTAATCTGGTCCCAGGACCAGATTAGAGCAGCTCATCTTAAACAGCTTCGGTGTAGATCTGCTGCTATAGGCCTCTGCTGCAGGGGGGCACCAACATGATCCACTGAGTGGTGCCTTTCACCTTCTCTGTTTCTCTTTGCCTTCTCTGTCTCTTCTTCACCTCCATCCTCAGTTATTAACAGTATCCATTCCATCTTCTTCCGCTTATCCGGGGCCGGGTCGCGGGGGCAGAAGTCTAAGCAGGGATGCCCAGACCTCCCTCACCCCAGACACTTCCTCCAGCTCTTCCGGGGGAATCCCGAGGCGTTCCCAAGCCAGCCGAGAGACATAGTCCCTCCAGCGTGTCCTGGGTCTTCCCCGGGGTCTCCTCCCGGTGGGACATGCCTGGAACACGTCTCTAGGGAGGCGTCCAGGAGGCATCCTGTACTGATGCCCAAGCCACCTCAGTTGACTCCTCTCAATGTGAAGGAGCAGCGGCTCGACCCCGAGCTCCTCCCGAATGACTGAGCTTCTCACCCTATCTCTAAGGGAGCGCCCAGCCACCCTGCGGAGGAAACTCATTTCGGCCGCTTGTATCCGTGATCTTGTCCTTTCGGTCAATACCCAAAGTTCATGACCATAGGTGAGGGTGGGAGCGTAGATTGACCGGTAAATTGAGAGCTTTGCCTTACGACTCAGCTCCTTCTTCACCACGACAGTTCGGTACAACGACTGCATAACTGCAGACGCTGCACCAATCCGTCTGTCAATCTCACGCTCCATCTTTCCCTCACTCGTGAACAAGATCCCGAGATACTTAAACTCCTCCACTTGAGGCAGGACCTCTCCACCTACCCGGAGAGGGCAAGCCACCTTTTTCCGGTCGAGAACCATGGCCTCGGATTTAGAGGTGCTGATTCTCATCCCAGCCGCTTCGCACTCGGTTGCAAACCGTCCCAGGGCATGCTGTAGGTCCTGGCTCGATGAAGCCAACAAGACGACATCATCCGCAAAAAGCAGAGATGAAATCTTGTGGTTCCCAAACCGGACCCCCTCCGGTGCCTGGCTACGCCTAGAAATCCTGTCCATAAAAATTATGAACAGGATCGGTGACAGAGGGCAGCCCTGCCGGAGTCCAACATGCACTGGAAACAGGTCTGACTTATTGCCGGCAATGCGAACCAAACTCCTGCTCCGGTCGTACAGAGACCGAACAGCCCATAGCAAAGGGCCCCGGACCCCATACTCACGGAGCACCTCCCACAGGATACCACGAGGGACACGGTCAAATGCTTTCTCCAGATCCACAAAACACATGTAGACTGGTTGGGCATACTCCCATGAACCCTCCAGCACCCTGCGGAGGGTATAGAGCTGGTCCAGTGTTCCACGACCAGGACGAAAACCGCATTGTTCCTCCTGAATCCGAGGTTCGACTATCGGCCGAATTCTCCTCTCCAGTATCCTGGAGTAGACTTTCCCAGGGAGGCTGAGAAGTGTGATCCCCCTATAGTTGGAACACAGTCTCCGGTCCCCCTTTTTAAACAGAGGGACCACCACCCCAGTTTGCCACTCCAGTGGTACTGTCCTCGTCCTCCATGCAATGTTGTAGATGCGTGTCAACCAAGACAGACCCACAACATCCAGACACTTGAGGTACTCAGGGCGAATCTCATCCACCCCCGGTGCCTTGCCACCAAGGAGTTTACGGACTACCTCAGTGACTTCAGCTTGGGTGATGGAAGAGTCCACCGTACAGTCCCCAGCCTCTGCTTCCTCAGCGGAAGGCATGTCGGAGGGATTGAGGAGATCCTCAAAGTATTCCTTCCACCGTCCGACAATATCCCCAGTTGCGGTCAGCAGCCCTCCACCCACACCATAAATGGTATTGGCAGGGTACTGCTTCCCCCTTCTGAGGCGCCGGACGGTTTGCCAGAATCTCTTCGGTGCCGACCGATAGTCCTCCTCCATGGCCTCCCCGAACTTCTCCCAGACTCGAGTTTTTGCTTCCCGGACCGCCCGAGCTGCGGCCTGCTTGGCCTGTCGGTACCTGTCGGCTGTGTCACGAGTCCGACGGGCCAACAAGGCCCGATAGGACTCCTTCTTCAACCTGACGGCATCCTTTACTTCCGGTGTCCACCACCGGGTTCGGGGATTACCGCCACGACAGGCACCTGAGACCCTCCGACCACAGCTTTGAGCTGCCGCGGTAACAATGGAGGCAGAGAACATGGTCCACTCTGACTCAATGTCCCCAGCCTCCCTCGGAATCCGGGAAAAGCTCTCCCGGAGGTGTGAGTTGAATACCTCCCTGACCGAGGGCTCAGCCAGACGTTCCCAACAGACCCTCACAATACGTTTGGGCCTGCCCGGTCTGTCCCGCTTCCTCCTCTGCCAGCGCATCCAACTCACCACCAGGTGGTGATCAGTTGACAGCTCAGCCCCTCTCTTCACCCGAGTGTCCAAGACATGCGGCCGGAGGTCAGATGAAACAACAACAAAGTCGATCATTGACCTCCTGCCTAAGGTGTCCTGGTGCCACGTGCACTGATGAACACCCTTATGCTCAAACATGGTGTTTGTTATGGACAGACTGTGACTAGCACAGAAGTCCAATAACAGAACACCACTCGGGTTCAGATCGGGGAGGCCGTTCCTCCCAATCACCCCTCTCCAGGTTTTACTGTCATTGCCCACGTGGGCATTGAAGTCCCCCAGTAGAACAATGGAGTCCCCAGTTGGAGCACTATCAAGTACCCCTTCCACAGACTCCAAAAAGGCCAGGTACTCTGTACTGCTGTTCGGCCCGTAGACACAAACAACAGTAAGGAACCTTTCCCCGACCCGAAGGCGCAAGGAAGCAACCCTCTCGTTCACCGGGGTAAACTCCAACACATTGCGGCTGAGCTGGGGGGCTATAAGCAGGCCCACACCAGCCCGTCGCCGCTCACCGTGGGCAACTCCAGAATAGTGGAGCGTCCAGCCCCTCTGAAGGAGCTGGGTTCCAGAGCCCAGGCTGTGCGTAGAGGTGAGCCCAACTATCTCTAGTCGGTATCTCTCAACCTCCTGCACAAGCTCCGGCTCCTTCCCCCCCAGCGAGGTGACATTCCATGTCCCCATTGCTAGGGTTTTGGTCCAGGGATTGAGCCGCCGAGGCACCCCGCCTCGACCGCTGCCCAAACCACATTGCACCGACCCCTCATGCTTCTTCCTGCGGGTGGTGAGCCTACGGGAAGATTAACAGTATCCCATAAACTTAATTGTGGTCCATTGTTCTGGTAGTTTTTTGTGCTTGTCTGGTCCTTCTTTTCCTCTTCTGTACATGTCCTGCAGACCAGAACCTCAGGAGCTGCTTGCTGACCTGCAGTTCCACCTCTGGCCATCCCAGTGTCTGCCTCCACCTGTCTGTGTGGATGTCTGTTGGATGCTTGCTGACATCCCGACCTGCAGTCCTCATCCCCTTGGATCACCGTCTATCCATATATCACCCATATTCACAGAAGTCTAATTGGACTACTGATGATAGTTACTATTGTATCCTGTCTTGTACCTTTGACGGTGTCTCTATGTCTCTATTCTTTCTGATTTCTTGCTCTACCCGGCTGGCTTTCGGCAGGAGGGTCCCCCCTCATGAGCCAGGTCCTGCTCAAGGTTTCTTCCCTCTTAAAGGGAAGTTTTTCCTTGCCACTGTTTGGCTTAAGGTTTTTCTTCCACTAGGGGAGTTTTTACCTGCCGCTGTTTATGTAATAATTGCTCGGGGGTCATGTTCTGGGTCTCTGGAAAGCGCCTAGAGACAACTTGTGTTGTAATAGACGCTATATAAATAAAATTGAATTTAATTGAATTGAATTCTAGAGACGTCGGTCTCAGTCAAAACCAAGGTTTCTGCTTCTGCAGACGTCGGTCTCAGTCGGAACCTAGGTCTCTGCTTCTAGAGACGTCGGCCTCAATTGGAACCTAGGTCTCTGCTTCTAGAGACATCGGTCTCAGTCGGAACCTAGGTCTCTGCTTCTAGAGACGTCGGTCTCAGTCAAAACCAAGGTCTCTGCTTCTGCAGACGTCGGTCTCAGTCGGAACCAAGGTCTCTGCTTCTAGAGACATCGGTCTCAGTCGGAACCGAGGTCTCTGCTTCTAGAGACGTCGGTCTCAGTCGGAACCAAGGTTTCTGCTTCTAGAGACGTTGGTCTCAGTCGGAACCAAATTTTCTGCTTCTAGAGATGTCGGTCTCAGTCGGAACCAAGGTCTCTGCTTCTACAGACGTCGGTCTCAGTCGGAACCGAGGTCTCTGGTTCTAGAGACGTCGGTCTCAGTCGGAACCGAGGTCTCTGCTTCTACAGACGTCGGTCTCAGTCGGAACCAAGTTTTCTGCTTCTAGAGACGTCGGTCTCAGTCAGAACCAAGGTCTCTGCATCTGCAGACGTCGGTCTCAGTCGTAACCGAGGTCTCTGCTTCTACAGACGTCGGTGTCGGTCGGAACCGAGGTCTCTGCTTCTAGAGACGTCGGGGTCAGTCGGAACCGAGGTCTCTGCTTCTAGAGACGTCGGTCTCAGTCGGAACCAAGGTCTCTGCTTCTGCAGCCGTCGGTCTCAGTCGGAACCAAGTTTTCTGCTTCTAGAGACGTCGGTCTCAGTCAGAACCAAGGTCTCTGCATCTGCAGACGTCGGTCTCAGTCGTAACCGAGGTCTCTGCTTCTACAGACGTCGGTGTCGGTCGGAACCGAGGTCTCTGCTTCTAGAGATGTCGGGGTCAGTCGGAACCGAGGTCTCTGCTTCTAGAGACGTCGGTCTCAGTCGGAACCAAGGTCTCAGCTTCTGCAGCCGTCGGTCTCAGTCGGAACCAAGGTTTCTGCTTCTAGAGACGTCGGTCTCAGTCGGAACCAAGGTCTCTGCTTCTAGAGACGTCGGTCTCAGTCAAAACCAAGGTCTCTGCTTCTAGAGACGTCGGTCTCAGTCAAAACCAAGGTCTCTGCTTCTGCAGACGTCGGTCTCAGTCGGAACCAAGGTTTCTGCTTCTAGAGACGTCGGTCTCAGTCGGAACCGAGGTCTCTGCTTCTGCAGACGTCGGTCTCAGTCAGAACCAAGGTCTCTGCTTCTAGAGACGTCGGTCTCAGTCGGAACCAAGGTCTCTGCATCTGCAGACGTCGGTCTCAGTCTGAACCAAGGTTTCTGCTTCTAGAGACGTCGGTCTCAGTCAAAACCAAGGTTTCTGCTTCTGCAGACGTCGGTCTCAGTCAGAACCAAGGTCTCTGCTATCATATCTGTCTGATAGATTCCAGTTTGTTCGTGTTCATGAGGTTTCTTCCGTACAGACAAGGGTCTGCTATGGTGTCCCGCAGGGTTCAGTGCTAGGGCCAATCCTGTTCAGTTTATACATGCAACCCTTGGGAAGTATTATCCGGAACCACGGCATTAATTTTCATTGTTATGCTGATGATACGCAGCTGTATCTGTCTATGAAGCCAGATGAAACAGAACCATTAGACAAACTTCAGATGTGTCTTCAGGACATCAAGGACTGGATGTCCAGAAATTTTTTGCTACTAAATTCTGATAAAACAGAAGTTGTTGTTTGTGGTCCCAAACAGCTTAGGAAGGGATTAGATGGTCGTGCGATGGCCTCCAGTAAAACTGTGAGAAACCTTGGCGTTATATTCGATCAGGATTTGTCATTTAAACAGCAGATTAATCAGGTTTGTAAAACTGCGTTTTTCCACCTCCGTAATATCGCAAAGATCAGGAACATCCTCTCCCAGAGTGATGCCGAAAAACTAATTCATGCGTTCGTATCTTCTAGACTAGATTACTGTAACGTGTTGTTGGCTGGATGTCCAAGTAATTCTCTTAACAGCCTCCAGCTGATCCAAAATGCAGCAGCGCGAGTGTTGACAGGAATCAACAAGAGAGACCACGTCTCTCCAGTTTTAGCTTCCCTCCATCGGCTCCCTGTAAAATTTAGAATCCAATTCAAAATTTTATTACTTGTATATAAAGTCCAAAATGGCCTAGCGCCGCGATATTTGCAAGACCTGATAGTACCGTACGTTCCTAATAGAGCTCTCCGTTCTCAGGGTGCAGGTTTACTCGTAGTTCCACTGAGTGGTGCCTTTCACCTTCTCTGTTTCTCTTTGCCTTCTCTGTCTCTTCTTCACCTCCATCCTCAGTTATTAACAGTATCCCATAAGCATAATTGTGGTCCATTGTTCTTGTAGTTTTTTGTGCTTGTCTGGCCCTTCTTTTCCTCTTCTGTACATGTCCTGCAGACCAGAACCTCAGGAGCTGCTTGCTGACCTGCAGTTCCACCTCTGGCCATCCCAGTGTCTGCCTCCACCTGTCTGTGTGGATGTCTGTTGGATACTTGCTGACATCCCGACCTGCAGTCCTCATCCCCTTGGATCACCGTCTATCCATATATCACCCATATTCACAGAAGTCTAATTGGACTACTGAAGAGACGTCGGTCTCAGTTGGAACCAAGGTCTCTGCTTCTGCAGACGTCGGTCTCAGTCGGAACCAAGGTCTCTGCTTCTAGAGACGTCGGTCTCAGTCGGAACCAAGGTTTCTGCTTCTAGAGACGTCGGTCTCAGTCGGAACCAAGGTCTCTGCTTCTAGAGACGTCGGTCTCAGTCGGAACCAAGGTCTCTGCTTCTAGAGACGTCGGTCTCAGTCAGAACCAAGGTTTCTGCTTCTGGAGACGTCGGTCTCAGTCGGAACCAAGGTTTCTGCTTCTAGAGACGTCGGTCTCAGTTGGAAACAAGGTTTCTGCTTCTAGAGACGTCGGTCTCAGTCGGAACCAAGGTCTCTGCTTCTACAGACGTCGGTCTCAGTCGGAACCAAGGTTTCTGCTTCTAGAGACGTCGGTCTCAGTCAGAACCAAGGTTTCTGCTTCTAGAGACGTCGGTCTCAGTCGGAACCAAGGTCTCTGCTTCTACAGACGTCGGTCTCAGTCGGAAACAAGGTTTCTGCTTCTAGAGACGTCGGTCTCAGTCGGAACAAAGGTTTCTGCTTCTAGAGACGTTGGTCTCAGTTGGAACCAAGGTCTCTGCTTCTAGAGACGTCGGTCTCAGTCGGAACCAAGGTTTCTGCTTCTAGAGACGTCGGTCTCAGTTGGAACCAAGGTCTCTGCTTCTAGAGACGTCGGTCTCAGTCGGAACCAAGGTTTCTGCTTCTAGAGACGTCGGTCTCAGTCGGAACCAAGGTCTCTGCTTCTGCAGACGTCGGTCTCAGTCGGAACCAAGGTTTCTGCTTCTAGAGACGTCGGTCTCAGTTGGAACCAAGGTCTCTGCTTCTGCAGACGTCGGTCTCAGTCGGAACCAAGGTTTCTGCTTCTAGAGACGTCGGTCTCAGTTGGAAACAAGGTTTCTGCTTCTAGAGACGTTGGTCTCAGTCGGAACCAAGGTCTCTGCTTCTAGAGACGTCGGTCTCAGTCGGAACCGAGGTTTCTGCTTCTGGAGACGTTGGTCTCAGAATGCAGTGATTTCATATTGACACTTGGTATAGATGGAAACAAAGGTTTGCAGTCAGACCTGCTTCATGTCCAAGTTCATGTCTACACGTTGGAGTCCATGTCCTCTTCTGGTCAAGAGTGAGGTTCTGTGTCAAGTGAAAGAGTTTAAGCATTTTAGGGTCATGTTCATGAGTAAAGAATGGAGCAGGAGATCTGCAGGTGGATCAGTATCCGCAGTAATCTGGACTCTGTAGCTGGAGGAGGTGTTTGGGGAGCAGAAGGTCAGGTCCTCTAACAGTGTTTCCAGTGGTGACCAGTTCTCCTCAGAAATGGACTTTTATTAATTTTATTCACTTAATTTCCTCTTTATCACATCATGTTTAATCATTCTTAGCTTAGTATTTCTATTTGTGCAGTTTTTAATAGCACTTTGTTTAGTGCTGTAATTTAGTTTTTAATTTAGTTTTTAATGTGCTGTACGACTAAATAAATAATCTGTACGGGACATTACGAACAGGTCTTTATTTGGAGTGGTGATGGACTATTTCAAAAGGCTGCTACATGAAGCTCTTAGCAGGGGGTTGAAGATTCACGCCTTCACACCTCAGGTCTTCATTCCCTGCAGTCTTCTCCAATGACACAGTCACATCTATGACCTGCAGGATGAAGTCCCGGCCGCTCAGGATTCTGGCGCCCGGCCCCCGTCTGAGTGACCCCACGTGGGTGTATCCCAGGGTTTCCACATGTCAGCTGCTGACCAAACCAAACGAGTGTTGGTGTGAACCTGAAGAACGTGATGGATATCCAGATGTGCTGCTGAGCTGACAGACAGTTTTTCTGTCTTTGGACTCAACCTTCCGGTTTGAACTTCATGAGATCATGATACATTCTGAACGCAGCTCTGAGATCTTACACCTCTGTTTGAATGAAAAACCGGCTCCCAACTGAGTTCATTTATTGCGTCGAGTGCATGTCCGAACACTATTGTATTTGTATGAGTTTGGCTTATTGCCTCTGAGCGGGGGCGTCGCCACAGCCATCGTAGTCCGCACATCGACGTGTTGCAGGTGTTGCGCCGATGCCTTTCCAGACCCAACCCAGCCAGCACGCTTGCTTTTAACCGAATAAAACCCTAAAAATGATGGAAGTGGCTCTTAGAAATAGAAAAACGCCTGCATATGAACTTTTCTCTGCGTCATTATTTATGTACCAAAATGAAGCAGAAGAAACAAAAACCAAGAACAAAAGTGGTTTGGGCGTATGACGTACCCCCATGTTGCTTCCATCATCCTTCACTGTCCACAAACATGGATATCTGGGAAATCTGCGATACTGGTGATTGTAAAAGGATCCACGTGTGACGTTTGTGATGGATTGGCGACCTGTCCAGGTGGACGCCTTTCACCCAAAGAGAGCTGAGATCCAGCTGATCCCCGTGACCCCACGTAGGAATGTGTACATAGAGAAGATGAAATGATGGATGGGTTTACCTTGAACAGGTAACGTGCTTTTAACCACACATAAACACGACGCGACCTGAGTCGATCAATAACGCTTATCCGCTGTGTTGCAGCTCTGCCAGCAGCGCCTCGTCATAACTCACTGCTCGATCTGTTGCCTCTTCACATCACGGCTAATTAATAACAACTCCTTCCTGTTCTGACAGTTATTGATTCTCAGAGTCTGTCGCCGTGGTTACGGTGAAACGCTGAGCATGAACCTCCGACAGCCGCCGCGGTCCACAAGTCTGGGTTTGCCTGCTCAGACAGGGAAAAAGTTTTCTTTACTTCGACATGTTTCATCTACACTTGAAGTCTTCCTCAGAAGACATCATGTGGCATCTTCTGAGGAAGACTACAGCTGAAGATGAACATGTCCAGGTCTGAACAAGACCAGTTTGTAAGAGAGTGTGAACTTAGTCACAAGTCTGGGTTTGTTCCTGTCATCCCAGACTCTTGCAGCACCGCGAACATTTATAACATCACTTTGTTTTATATTTTAACAATAAAATAATCCATGAGGACAGTTAAAGAGATTCCAATCACTTCAGATTTGGCTAAAAATGTAAAACTACAAATGCAAGAGGGCACAGCTGCTCAGGTGTGCTCCCAGTCACTTTATTAGGTACAGCTGGAATTCCTAACAAAGACGTGAGAGTGTTTCTGAAATGTAAGGAAGTCCCAACCAAGTCAGCGTGTTGGTTTCATGGTCCAACCCACAGACCCGGCTCTGCTGCTGTTCCTGACAAAAGAAGGAAAACCCGCTCATGAATGTCAGGTTGAATGCAGATGCCACTCTCATTCATGTTTCTGAAACCTACATGCTGACGTCTTTTCAGGAGGTGTGGGACGAAACCTCACCTGAAGCTCGTCACCATTGGGAATCCTCGCTGCCAGAACATCTTCAAGTGTAGGAAGGACTGACGGTTTTCTAATCAGTAATGGTGGTAAAAGTAGGAGGTGACCTCGGGACCCCGCAGACCTCGCCGGAGTAGCCGGAGTCTACAGGCGCTGCGTTGAGACGCGACATGTTTGCAGTAACAGGAGGTGCTCAGGTTCTTCTACGGTGAGATAATTATGGTGTGAGCTCCTGGTAAAGGGCGTCCTGCTGCCATGTCACATGGTCTCCTGGGAGACCTTGTCCTCCTGTAGGATTTGAATTTTGCTAAAATGAGCAGGAGTTGGTGGAGCGCGAGAAACATGAGCTGCTGCTGGAGCGAAGACGTGTCAGTGCGTATTGATGAAGAACCTTCACACACGAGCAGTTCTGGGAGTGTGTGAGTGAGAGTGTGTGTGTGAGAGTGTGTGTGTGTGTGTGTGTGTGAGAGTGTGTGTGTGAGTGTGTGTGTGAGTGTGAGTGTGTGAGTGTGTGTGTGAGTGTGAGTGTGTGTGTGTGTGTGTGTGTGAGTGTGTGTGAGTGTGTGTGTGTGTGTGCGTGTGTGTATGTGTGTGAGTGTGTGTGTGTTTTTTCAAACCTATGGGTGACATCACAGGGGGTGTGTCCAGTTCTTTTTAATACATTTGATTGAACAGTATGGGTTTAGTTGGAAAATGATTCTATATGACTGTGACTTTGCTGAATGTGTTTTCTGTTGCATAAAGCGCCTTGAGATGATGTTTGTGGTGTACTGGTGCTATAATTGGTGTCCTATTTATGAACTGGCCGGGACCCACGCTGGTATGCAGCCGCACACGCCACCCGCATGACCCTCCACGCCGCTGTGTTGTTTACGCAGTCGAATGCTTTCACACTCGGGTTGAGGCGTTGAATGAGTGATGGAGACCCGGCCGGCACCGTGTTTGTGCTGAGACCAACACTTTAGTCCAAACACGCTGGGCCGGATGGTTTGGGTGGGGTCAGCGGGTGGGAGGGGCTCCTGCAGTCAACCTTTACATTCTACACTGGACCGGGAAAGCCAGAGACCGAGGCCCGTCAGGGCGGAGAGGTCGGACAGAGCTGGAAGCTCGGTGGGGGGAGAATCCAGCGAGATGCCTTTGTGGTTTTTCCCGTCAGTCTAGGCTTCCGATTGAATGTTTGTCGTCTCTCTTCACTCTCTTGTCTCTGCAGTCATAACCAGAGGGCCACGTCGTTTCGCCATCCTGTAACCGGACAGGTTTCCCCGGAGAACGTGGACTTCCTCCTGCAGGAACAGTGAGTGATTTGGGGATTTTTTGTACTTTTTTGCCATTTCAGCTACAGAAAAACGACTTCCTGTTGAAATAAAAGTGTCGTTTGAACCAAGACTTCAGGCAGCAGCTGTTTTGAGGTTCATAGTACAACGACTCCTACATTTCTTTTCATCCGTGGGCGAAGGCCATGCCGGTGGGTGTTTTGTCTTTTTCTCAGAAAGTATGATGTTAAAAATGCCACGAGGAGACGGGAGGTTCTGTCAAAAGTTCAACGTTGTTTTAAGCCGAGCTGTCGTCTTTTTATTTCCGGGCTGGTTTTTATTAAAAAAAAGAAATGAAAGAAGAGCAACGTTGTTGGAGTGTTTTGACTGACTGGTGGTGCTGCAGCAAAAAGGATTACAACAATTTTTCCTCATGATTGGACCAGTGGTTGAAAAGTGCAACCTAATGGGCTTTTAGTTCTTTTTCTTCTTTTCATCTCTTGATAGAAGTCAGACTTCACCATCCACTTCTGGTGTCTGTCCTTTAAATATTATCCACAAACTGGTTGAGGTTAACCTTCAAACGGGTCTTCTGCATTCATTTTCCAAAAAATGTGATCTGATCTTAATCAAAGCAGAAAGAACAGACAGATGTTGTTAAGTTGTCCTTACTGAACTCACCCTTTAAACATTTAAAATGCTGGAGAAAAAAGTAAACAAAACCTAACTAGTTCAAGGAAAGCAAACTGGAGTCGGAGTAATAAAATGAGTTTCTTTGATAAAAGGAATTCAAATACTTGAAGTTCGCTGTTCATAAGAAGCACCTGCTTCGTTGAAAGCAGATGTTTGAAGACGTACAATGATGTGCATGAAGTTAAAGGGATACAAAGTAATCTCAGGGTGTCCAGACAGCCGTCAGTCCAGGTGAAGTGTCTAGAGGCGGAGACACTTTAACTCTGGAGCTACCCTGCCTACAACTGGACGTCCAGCAAACGTGAAAGTACAGACGCAGCGCAGAACCTCAATGAGGTCAAGAAGAACCCACCAGGAAAAGTTGAAGACTTGAAGACATCACTGGAACTGGAAAGATCTCGTTTCTGGAGTCTATCATACAGAAGTATAAATAATAAAGAACACAGTGGTAAAAAAAACTAATATTGGTGATGTTTTCCAAAGAACACCTTGGAAATCTGCAGCGCTCCTGGTAAAAAATGTTTGGTAGACTGATGAATAGAAAGAACAGACTTTTCCAACATCAAAAGGTCATCCCAGTGGTCAGGGACGGTGACGGAGGCGTCATGATTTGGGCTTGGACCACTCATCATCATGGACGTGAAAATGAATCCCAGTTAACCAAACTCTCCTCCAGGAAGATGTCAGGGGTCCACCATCTGATCTGATCTGATGTCCACCATCTGAAGATCAGTAGAGGCAGGAAGAAGCCCTGTGGCGGACCCAGGACACCCAGAAGGATCATATTTTTTGTCTGGCCTGGAAACGGCTTGGCGCCTTTCTGGAAGACATGGTGGGGGATGTGGTCTTCTCTGCTTAGACCTGAACTCAGGCAAGCCGATGACTGATGGATGGATGATGGATGACTGATGCAAATCTGCCAAAGGATGGATTCAGAGAAAGAAAATCCATCATCTGGAGTAGTCCAGTCAGAGTCCAGACGAGAGAAACGTGAAGAATTCCTGCTGAACATCGAACAGCTTTGATCCAGAGATACTTGAAGATCTTGTTGAAGACACTGCGGGGAGATTAGAACAGAAAATCTGGTGATCTCAAGAGGTTTTCTCCCAGAGCTTCTAAACTGGAATCGATGAAGCTCTGGCCTTCAGATACCTCGTCTGTCAGGGTGATTCTTGTGTTTGTTCATCATTTTAGGAACTCTGGATCTAGAGTTCAGTTACAGAGCAGCAAATACAGACAAAGTGTTTTAACGTTAAATGTTGAACATAGCTCTGTCTCTGGTTTTTCATTACGGATGCTTTAATTTTGTTGGTTTAAATGATGAAATCCAGCACTTGCAGCAACTCCTTACAGGAGCTGAAGGAGGAACTTTAGGAGCGTTTTCTTTTACTGCTTCATGAGATGTTTACAGGTGCGTCAGATGCTCCTTCAGCTGTCGTGCTTGATTGTTTTTCTTTTATAACTCAAACTCATCTGAGAAGAACCGAGTCACTAAAGAACAGTTCTTATTGGCTTTCTAGCTGTTGAGGTGATGAAGGAGCTCGTTCAGATGTGATGAAGAGTCAAGCTGCCGGCGGTCTTCAGAGCAGTCTGTTTCCATTTCTGCCCCACCCGACCACTGCTTCTCTTTCTGTTTTGTATTGTTTTTCATAACTTAATTCACAGTTCTTTCAATCAAATGCCAGTTAACGAACAACAGACTAATTAATTGTTTTTATTTATGCTTTTTCTTTGTTGGGTACATTTATTTAGAATATGACTGTAGATAGTATGAAACTACGATCGTTCATTAAACATCCGTTTTTATCATTGTAACAGGTTCCAAACAAGTTAGGACAATAAGTCTTTTAGCTCTTTGTAACGTTTCGGTTCCTTCTCACAACACTTAACCCTTTTTGACCTCTTCACCAAACCCAGAATCTAAGTCAGGGAGACGGTCCACCTGTGGACAGGAGTTCTGGTCCTCGTGGACAAACGTCTCCAGATGTCTCAGGTCTGAAGGTTTCTTCTCCGACTCTAGCAGGACCCTTCAGAACAGTCCAGTGTTTGGTTCTGAGTGTTTCTTGGCTGGTTTTAGTTGTGTGTTTTGGGTCATGAGGACCCAGGACCTGCGACTGAGACCGAGCTTTCTGACACTGGGCAGCACATTTGTCTCCAGAAGGTCTTGATGGTCTGGAGGTTTCATTGGACCTGCAAGACCCCCTGAACCTGAACCAGACGCAGCAAAGCGGCTCCAGAACCGAACCTCGTCCATGTTCCACAGCAGATACGGCGACAACGTTTAACCTTTAAATACCGACTGAAGATTGAAGACACCTGTGATGTTTATCACATTATTTTCTTTTCCAGAGGTACCAAGTCGTTTGTCCAAGACATTTTCATTAGTGTGTTTTTTTAAATAATCCTGTTGAGCCACAGTTTAAATGCAATGTCTAATTGTCTGATTCATTACCTTTGTCCGTTTCAAGCCGTTTCACTGAGCATTGTGGGACTTTGCTTCCCTTAATGCAAGGAGGTCAGTGAATGTGTCCACGTATGGACTCGTCAGTTAGAAAACGTGTCTCCGTAGATGCCTCATTGATGCTGCTTTTCTACCAAATCACCCCTACAATCTTTTACTATTACGAGTATAGTTTGGAATAACATCATTAGTTATTGTAGATGTTTCTTTCATCTCATTTGTAGCAACAAACTGCTCTGTTGTTTTTTGGAATATGTTGCAGGTCTGTGAGAATCGATGGTAATACTTTCTGCAAAGGCATAATAGTCGTTTTCAGAATCATGTTCCATATCATCCCAAGTCGTCATGAAACGAAACGCTCCTGTGGTCTTTGGTGATGCTGAGGTGGACTCGTTTGTCGTCTCTGGAAAGGCTCAGCTCCATCTGCTCGTGTCCCCCTCTCTTTTTCTCTCCTTCTCGCTCCGTTCCAGATGCCAGAGTGCCAGGTTATATTTTCCACACTCTTCTTCTAATGGCTCTGCTTCGATAGCAGCTGTGTGGGCGTGAACCCGGCCCGTCCAACCGGCTGTAATAGCGTGTCGGTATGATACATGTGCACTTTAAACACCCGTATGTGTATATGTGTGGCCATAAAAATAGATTTTGTACACATTTGTGATAAAAGGGGTCAGTGTATCTGTAGGTCCATTTGGGAGAATAATAACTCCATTATGTTTGCTGGTGTGAGGCTCAGCTCATTAACATCGGTCCAAAGACCACCTTCGTAAAGAAGGATCCGCTTTGAGGCCAACACGTTACAGCTTTCATAGACGGGTTGAACCTGCACAGGAATACAGTTTCTAGATAGAAGATCCGGAAAATAAAGATTATTTACCCACCTCTGCACTAAGCTGGAACTCATAAATCCTACTTATCAAACATAAAAGGCTCAAATTATAAAGTCTATCTCATAGTTAGTTGGTCTAAAAGCGTGTTTTCAAACATCTCTAAGACCAGCTGGTGCAAAACTTCACCGTTTTCATCTTTATGATGATTAATGCTTTGTTGCTCTGGAGCATTCAGATGTGTCGTAACACAATGCAAAGAGGGAAAAACACCAGCTGGTCTGAGAGAATCAGCTGTTGCTGCACATCAGTCTGAAAAAGGTTATAAAAGCATTTCCAAATTATCTGGTGTTCAACATTTTACAGTGAGAAAGATTAAGGGAAAACGTTCAAGACAGCTGTCGGTCTTCCCTGGAGCGTCCCAGCGGGTTTACCTCAAGATCATACCGTGGAATGGTCAGAGAAACAAAAACTCCAGAGCTCTGTCTCAGAGCCTCCAGCCGGCAGTGATCGCGTTACATATTACTGGACTTAACCTCCTGTGATGTCATCCACAGATTTCTGGAAGCGGTTTTAAAGTTTCTTTTTCCTCTTACGGTGCAGCGCCGCCGACACGCCCACCTGTCACAGTTAGCTATTTTAGCCTACACTATGAAGCTAATTAATATTACTTTACATTAATTCTTGTCAAGCTGTCCAAACATCCCCATTTCAAGTGTTGCTATCTGAACAACATCAGAAATGAGCGTTGCCCGATGTGGAATGAAGACTAGCCGAGAGCGCTGCTGGGACCTGCGGTTGCTGGGCGGACTTGGACCTGTTGAAGTTGGGAACCGGTGCCGCCTGCTGATTGACCATGGACCATCACTCCTCCCAAATGATTCAGCTGTGGAGCTGCCAGGGGACATCACAGCAGGACCTCCTGTTTCAGGTGTTGTTCATCCCCAGATCCTTCCAGACCCGCCCACAACCAGTCACGGTGGTCTGTTACACTTGTCTTGTTCACAACCCAGAAGAAATTACAGAACTAAATACCCAAAGTGATGACAGCTAGCCATTGGCTGTACAATCTGCCAATCAAAAGACCACACCTCTAATTCTGCCCACATATATTTCAGCTGTAAAGTTGGACGTTTTAACATGGAAGTCAGTGAAGATAAACTCCCTGCTGGATCCAGACCCCAGTGGACAGCAGGGGAACCACAGGTCTGGATCTGGACAGTAGACGTTGGACTGTTGGCACTTACGACGTAAATTTTACCGTGTTTCCTCTGCAGACGTGAGCCGCAGGAGGAAAACGAGTGAAATGACTAACCTGGACGGTTCTCATTACAATGTTTTACTTTTTAATCAACATAATCAGAAATGTTTTTACTTAGAGATCATTTATTTCTTGGTCAGGACTTCATCCTGGGCAAGTGATGAGAGCGCCAAAATGACCTGTCTTAAACTCTTTTGCGAGCAGCTTATATAAATGTTAGAAGAGTGTAAATGAGGAACGTTGTGCTCTGAAGCAGTTGTCTTAACCTTAGTATGCATCTGTAATTAACTGTAATTAAACTCAGCTAATTACCTGACAGCGTTTTAGGCCATCTGTCGTTTCCAGGACGCCAAACTAAACCTTCAGATTGTCCTACAAATACGAGTTACCCTGATCAGCTCGCTTAAGATCAACTCTGTCGCGCTTAAGATGGTGATTGGTGTTGGACTTTAATCTGGACTTTAATCAGTTAATAGGACCGGCACTGCCAGACGGTGTTTCCTTGAGTCGGAGCTCATCAGTGCCAACAGTCATTAAATGCACCGTCTTCCAGTCTGCGTCTTCTAGTGCTGTTGAAACCCCCAGACAGAAAAAACAATGGAGGGATTTATATATCTAAAAAACGCTGAGAGAAATAAAACTGTTGAAAGTTGTGATTTATAATTACGACACGAGTCTGCTTTAGTTTCTGTTACTGGAACATTGTGATTTTCCAGATTTGTTTTAGATGCACTTTTGATTAAAATCAATTTTCTCTGTCATGCAGAAATCCAGACTATAATGCCAGTTTTATACCAAATCCTCCTTTTAGGTGGATTATTGTTTAGTGTAACCACTGAGAGGCTGATTTAATTTGCTTAAACTGTTTGATCACACCATCCATCAGCTTCTACACAATGATAGAAGGAGGTCCTGGAAGACTCCACAAATGATAGAAAAGCCTAATGTTTGCAAAAAAAAAAGGAAGAAAGACAGACTGCAAAGTTTCTGGGAGAAAGTCTTTGGACTGTTGAGTGAAAACCAAAACACAAACTTTCAAAATGAACATCATCATACCTAATCTGAGCAGAGACGCGCCCAGTTATGATTTGGGGGATGCTTTGTTGAGTCTAACATGGGGGTCTTGAATCTACCTGAGTCTCTCCTAGACAACTACACGGCACCGATTTCTTTAAAAGAAAAAGATTGCTTAAAACTGATTTGGGACATAAAGCAAAATGTCATCTGCATATAAACTCGTATTAATGAACACCAGATCACACCGAGATCCTCATACAGAGACTTGTGGTACTCCTCAGTTAGTACAATCCTTGGTTCCACGGTCATGGTCCATTCCAGATGCCTCAGAGTCCAGAGATTTCTGCTGGATTGTAGTGTTGACAAAGGTTTCCGTGGTAACCCTTGTCCTGAGTTTCTACCTGCTGTTGATGAATGATGGTTCTTGATTCAGTGTTGCTGAGGGATCAGAGATCACAGGTGTCCAGACTTGGTCCCTTGCCCTTTGCACACTGAAATTCTTCTAGGTTCCTGGAGTGATTAAATGATATTCTGCTCCGTGGGAAAGAAATGTCTCCCAATCTTTTTTAGAGGAACATTGTTGGTCTGTTTGACACAAAAAAACAACAACATTGATAAGTTGTGGGCAAACAAATGTGCCTAAAAACAAGACAGCTGGCTCTAGAAGACTACTTACTGTCCTGCATGAGGTATTTCATCTTCTTCATCATCACTGATGAAGATCATACTGAACGGTTTAAGGCGGAAACAGCTTGTCAAGACAGTTTGCAGTGGGGGAACTGAGGTGGTCTGTCCTGGCTGATGTGAAGAATCAGTGTGGGTTCTCCGCAGGTCCTGGCATCGGTATGGCTTGAACTGGGGTTTAAAACATGGCAGTGATGAAAAACAAGCTTGAGTTTTTGCTTAGTGGAGTTTTTTTCCTCTCAGATAATTTATTGCAGCATTTCTGAATGTTTGGGTCTGCAGAAGCTGAAGGTGACTACATTTAAATGTCAGCTGAGGCTGCGTGGGCTGCTGCTGCTGTGGGTTTCCACATTTCTTCTTTGTTTTCTGCGGTATCTGTGCTTTATATGTGGCTGTGGGAGTTTTTCCCACTTTTTTATGTGGTTTCATTAAACTGTAGGAAACGTCTTGTGGTGAAATGTCAGAACTTCTTACTAATTACTTTTCCTGTGTGATTAAAAGTCATTAGTCGTCTCCCTAGAACCTTTACTCCCACTAAACCTACAAATCTCACGTAAGTTTGTTCTCTGATGAGCCGTCATCGCGGCTAGTTCACAGCTGATGTTGCAGATCCGGATTTGTGGTGTCAGCTGTCAGGTTGTGATCTTGAGCGTTGCGTGTCCTTTTGGTTTTTCACCCAGGTATTTATCGACATCCGAGAGGGACCTTCAGAGGGTATACTTCCAGCAAGGCCACTGGAAACCTGCTCTTTTTTCTAATTTTCTGTTCCTCGTACATCTGGAGTGGTTGTCCACCTGGACTAACTGCAAAAGTCTAATTATCTTCAAACAGCAAAGGATGATTACTTGAACCAAAGAGATTTGGGTCAAGTGTATTCTGAATTCATGGAGGCGTACTGATGGGCGGAGCTAATGGCTGATCATGAATGTTGGCGCGCAGCTCCTGTTGGAGGTCAGACCGGGAGGCTGCATCCAGCTAAGCGTGACAGTAGTTTTTGATTTTGCCGTCGAGTCGACACATGAAACAGCACATTCTGCTGCAAACGTCTGCTGGCAGCTCTGCAGATATTTTGGCAGGGATCAGCTGAAGGAGCTGATGACTTTGATTGACATACAGTAGGCGTGTTCCTGACGTACGAAGAAAAGGAGCTTCAGAACCGCTCTTCAGACACCACTGGGTCACGTGACTGGTGCTTCATCGACTGGGATGGAAAACAAAGTCGGTCTTTGCTGTGCAGTCTAGATTTCCACTTTTACAATGGCTGTTAAAGCTTTGCTGAAGCTGAAGGAAATTCAACCCCCTGTGACGTCACAGAGCGGATGTTGGAACAAAAACTCCAGACTCCAGAGCATCGTGTGCACATATGTTTATTTTGAGCGTCTGGTCCCAACTAAGATGATAATTTATTTATAAACAGAGACAGAGGATGGCCGCTTCACAGAAACGTAATGTTTGTGTCTGAGACATCATTAGTGATATTTGTTGTTTTTATGTTTTTATGATGGGCTGTGAGTTCCGTTCATGCAGTTTATTTAAAGCACGGGTTGACCGGAGGTCGGGTCATTTTTAATTCATCGCACCGTTAGGTCACCTGCTCGCGTCGCCACCGTCCGTTCAGCTGTGAAAACTCGTTGTTGGAAGTTGTCCTGTAATTCAGTTTTCCAATAGATTAATGATCAGGACCCACAGGAGTCAGTCAAATGAGCCGAGCCAGAAACTTCTCAGCTTTTCCTCTCCGGTCGAGGTAAATCTGCCTAAACACGTCCAGAGCAAAGGAAACCGCCTTTGTTTTATTGCAGAAGTAAACTAAACGTCACGTGCAGTGCTGATGACTCGGGGTTTGTGGCACTGACAGAAGTCTGCCATGGATGCAGCTGTGGACCGATGTACTGGTCAAGTGTAGGTCCACGCATCTGGACTAACTGCTCCGTCGGTCCCAGGTGTGAAGGTTCTCCGCACCAGTTTTCACACCACCTCAACAATTTCTAACCGAATGGAGATGAGAAAGGAGCAGGGGATTCGAGTATGGGTTTGACTACCTCCCATCATGAAGTAGGTAACAGCATCTCCAGAGACGTTCACACCAGACACCCTGCAGATGTGTCTGAGACGAAGCAGTTCTGTGTTATTCAGATGAAGATCACATCACATTTGATGGCAAATGGAAGCAGAAAACCAGTGAATTCTGTGGGGTCCAGGAAGTTCTTCTGGCCTCTGGTCCGAATGTTAAACCAGGAGTGTGTGAGGAAGTTTGTGACCCACAGATACAGTCAGTTCTGTTTAAAATATTTCCGTGGAAGATACTCATTTCACTTTCAGTTTGTGGAAACAAACAACTCATTTACATCCAGAGTGGTTGAGCTTTTTTTTCAACAGTAAAGTGAAGCCAGAACAAATAGTTCTCGGTCCTCCCACAACTCATCCCAACGTTTACGTGATGCATCTGCAGGAGGAAGCTGCAGCTGAACACAATCACACTCAGGATTCTTCACATTTTCAAACACAGACACCAATATTTGATTATATTCTGGAAACGTTTCCAATTCAGGGAACATGAGCGGTCCGTGCGGCGACGCAGCCTCCCAGACAGGCTAATCTGTTTAGAAGAATAAGACGGAAAAGATGTGAGGAGGCCGGAGGAGCGGGTCTGTGCGTTTCTGTTGGATTCTGCGTTAAACAGACGCTTGTTTCCGTCTGAAACTAATCAGACGGATTTACAGACGAGCGGCAGCCTGTCTCCCTGCCGGCAGAAAACAAACACAAGTCCTGTCTGGTGTCGTGGATGGAGATCCTGGAGCGTTGTGTCATTGGGCTTTTCAGGTAACTGGTAAAACTGGATTATTTGATATATATATGTCACTAAATGGGTACATTTATGGCAAATAGAACTGTTTTCAGTTTGTTTTTGTCAGCGGAGCTCTTCCCGCGTGAGGATCATAGCTCAGGAATGGCTTGACGGGATGTTGAAGCCATTCAGGGTTTGATTAAGAAAAAAATCAGTGTTTCCTGACAGAAGCAGAGTTAATAATTCTGTGCCAGTGGTTTTTCCAGAACTGGACCTTATTTTGCAGTTTCAGAGCAGTTTGAGGCTCTGAGTGCAAACAGGACGCTGCTGCAGGGATGGCGCCGCCACGACTATCTCGAGTCTCCGATGGATTTCTCTGACGCTCAGGCTTCTGGAGGGTTGTACCGTCCAATGATGAAACTGTAGAATAAAAGATTAAAAACTGGGGGCCAGCATATCATACATGTGAATAAAGCCTGAGATCTCCTGTAGCTCTCAGAACCCTCCAACATCCATTCTTTTATTTCCAGAGCTCTCAATAGGAAGCAAGTTTCAACGTCTGGATGCTTCTTCTTGATGCTTAGACACGTTTCTCCTTCCATCCAGAAGCTTCTTCAGGTCAAACTGACTGGTGGGGCGTCTGGAATTCGAAACTGTCGGGATGTAAATCCCCGACTCTCCATCCCCTCTGTGGGCCGTTGGTCTTGTCCAGCGTCAGTTGTCGACCTGGCTTCAGTATCACGGATCAGACTGTCTGGGTATCAGATTCAAGTGTCCCTGATCATGGAGATGCAGGTGGATCGCTAAGTCTCGACCTGATGAGCTGCTCATGAAGCTCTCCTTTTTCAGTCTAAACTTATGGACAGAAGGTGAAGCTTCTTCAAGAACACAAGAAAAGGAATTCCAGTTGACTTTGATTTAATGTGAGCGTGGAATCTCTAGCCGACCCAGGAGCAGTTCACAGCCAGGTGTGAGATGACAATCGGCACCTTCAAATCTGAGACCACGCTTCACTGTCAGAAGAGGATGAGGTCTACTGTCTGGACTCTCCCTAGAGAAGTTCAGTCATCCAGGAGAGACTCGGAGTGGAGTCACCGCTCCTCCACATCCAGAGGAGACAGCTGTGCTGTGTTTGGCATCGGCTGAGATGTTCTGGTCATGACTGACCAGCAGACCCAGGACATGCTGGACACTTTGTATCTCCAGGCTGAGCTGAGGACACCTTGGCTTTCACCTTGGTGCCACC
>CM026199.1:32446308-32456308 GCA_014839995.1 Xenentodon cancila | reverse complement strand
TGCTCCTGGTTTTAGATCTGCTGGTCCTGGTTTTAGATCTGCTGGTCCTGGTTTCAGCTCTACTGGTCCTGGTTTCAGCTCTTCTGCTCCTGGTTTTAGTTCTGCTGCTCCTGGTTTCAGCTCTACTGGTCCTGGTTTTAGTTCTTCTGCTCCTGGTTTTAGATCTGCTGGTTTTGGTTTCAGATCTGCTGCTCCTGGTTTCAGCTCTACTGGTCCTGGTTTCAGCTCTTCTGGTCCTGGTTTCAGCTCTGCTGGTCCTGGTTTTAGTTCTGCTGGTCCTGGTTTCAGTTCTGCTGGTCCGGGTTTCAGCTCTTCTGGTCCTGGTTTCAGCTCTGCTGGTCCTGGTTTCAGCTCTGCTGGTCCTGGTTTCAGTTCTGCTCTTCCTGGTTTCAGCTCTGCTCTTCCTGGTTTCCGCTCTGCTGGTCCTGGTTTCAGTTCTGCTGGTCCGGGTTTCAGCTCTTCTGGTCCTGGTTTCAGTTCTGCTGGTCCTGGTTTTAGTTCTGCTGGTCCTGGTTTCAGTTCTGCTGGTCCTGGTTTCAGTTCTGCTGGTCCTGGTTTTAGATCTGCTGGTCCTGGTTTCAGCTCTGCTGGTCCTGGTTTTAGATCTACTGCTCCTGGTTTTAGATCTGCTGGTCCTGGTTTTAGATCTACTGGTCCTGGTTTTAGTTCTGCTGCTCCTGGTTTTAGATCTGCTGGTTTTGGTTTCAGATCTGCTGCTCCTGGTTTCAGCTGTACTGGTCCTGGTTTTAGTTCTTCTGCTCCTGGTTTTAGATCTGCTGGTTTTGGTTTCAGATCTGCTGCTCCTGGTTTCAGCTCTTCTGGTCCTGGTTTCAGCTCTGCTGGTCCTGGTTTTAGTTCTGCTGGTCCTGGTTTCAGTTCTGCTGGTCCGGGTTTCAGCTCTTCTGGTCCTGGTTTTAGATCTGCTGGTCCTGGTTTCAGCTCTGCTGGTCCTGGTTTTAGTTCTGCTGGTCCTGTTTTCAGCTCTACTGGTCCTGGTTTTAGTTCTGCTGGTCCTGGTTTCAGCTCTGCTGGTCCTGGTCTCAGCTCTGCTGCTCCTGGTTTTACCCATCAACAGGTGTCGCAGGACAGTTTGAAACCGTGTCGTCTGTTGCAGTGCAGACATGGCGGGGGTTCCATCCCAACAGCTTCCACACTCGCCGCTTCCTCGTCCTGCGGCGTTCCCACGTGTCCTAACTTGTCACTGCCGCCATCAAATGGTTGAGAAACAGCGCTGAAGCCTCTTAACTCTTAACAGAAGAATCTCCGAGGAGACATGAATCCTTCTTACGCCCTTGTGCATCGAGCGGCGCCGCCGTGAAGTGAATCCTCAGTGCGAATCCGTCACTGAGCCTCTAAGAAAACATGAAAGGAAGCGTTGGGGCAGGATTCCCCACAGGTGACATGTCACATCTCTCCTGGAAGCACTTGTCTTCTCTGTTGTTGCATGTTTAGGGATGTTGTGTTCCTAACCAGCCTGCACATCGTCAGTGTGCTTCGTCAAAGTCGTTTAAGAGTTCCTGCCTGCTTCCACTTTGTTGTTGTGGGTTATTACGCCGCGATGTGCCTCATTAGTCCTCTGCATCGCTGCATGAAAGCAAATCACCTCTTGAAGGAAGCTTTGCACATTAAAAACAGCAAAACCCAAGAGTTTATTTAAATAAAAATATACTGCAGCAGTTCTTAAATTTGCTTTGACTTGAACCCAGGATATTTCATCTTTTTTGTTTTTTTTTTTACATCTTTTTATCTGTTTATATACATCCGTTTTTGCTTTTCTGGCCTATCAAACACGTTTCAAAGTAGTTGACACAAGCTGCCACTGAGGACACCAAGTGAATTTCACTTATTTTGTTCAGCTCATCCTGCAAACGCACCTTAAAGTGTCATCGTCGCATTTTTGGTTTCAACATCCTCCAACATTGTCGACTGTGGACTGGATTGGACTCCAGGCAGACCCGTCCAGTTAGAAGTGGAAATAATATCGATAAAGACACTGATGCAGCCTTGAGACCATGACGGAGTCTGGATTTGGAACTGGTTCCTGATAACAGTCCTGATGATCCTTTTCCTTTTCTGTCTAGTGTTGGCGAAGGTTTCCGTGGTAACCCTTGACCATGTGGTTCTATCAGCTGCTGGTGAATGATGCTTCTTGGGTCAGTGTTGTCTCAGGGATCAGAGATCACAGGCGTCCAGCTTCCTTGCTCGTCCACACACTGAAATTCCTCCAGATTCCTGGAACGGTTTCAGGATCATCGGCTCTGTAGAAGGAGAAATATGTGTGTCTTCTAATGTTTCTTTGAGGAACACATTTTTTTAACATTTTAGGGATTTTGCTGCACATTTCTTGACAAAGTGGAGATCGTCTGTCCATCTTTGCTCCTCAGTGACTCGGCCTTTCACAGATTCTGCATCATCTGGTTGAGGTAGCTGAAAACAAATAATGTGGAGCAGTTTTTCTGCATCACCTTTTAAAAGCTTCAAAGATGAGATTAGTTTTTCTTAATCAGTCGGCTGGATGGCTGTTTTAGCAGTTAAAGTAACCAAGAATCACTCTGGGGAGTTCCTGTTGGCCTCTGATCACATTCAATTATGCGGACTGGGATTGGATGTCTCCTAATGGAACTGTAACCCTCTCAGGCTCCCAACAGGGGGAACACGGCTTCTCTTTAATTAATTATGCCTTCTGGATAATTCCCGTCTGGCTGTGGATTTGAGCTGGCAGGGTTCAGGTCCCGGGTCGGACTTGCAGCTTTCAGGTCATCTGATTGTTTTCTTAACGAGGAGCTGCGTCGACTTGGGGTTACTTAACGTACAAGACTGAGTGCTGCTGTGCAGCAGGGACCAGAGCCCGTTCCACGAAATTACCCTCCGCCTAAAAATAGACCTCCGCATTACATACAAACACGCACACGGGGACACGCACGCTTCATGCTCCTGATGTGGCGGGAGTCCTCATCATGCTCGGATGACCGGACTTTCTCTCATTAGTGAGTTTGTTGTCTGTTTCCCAGCTGTGCTGCTGCCACACACACACATACTCACACACACACACACACACACACACACACACACATACTCACACACACATACTCACACACACACACACACACACACATACTCACACACACACACACACACACACACACTTACACACACACACACACACACACACACACACTCACTCACACAGATGTCAGAGGGGTCAGTCGTTCTTCTGAGGTCACAGCGGGGTGATTAGATTATTGACAGTTTAGGGGGTTTGTGGCGTCTACGTGTTCTTCATCTGTTGCTACGTAAATGTCCAGATGTTGACAGCAATAGTTCCTAAGAACAAACAAGACACCTTAAAATCCAGATGTTTCTGCAAATCCCCTCAACAGCCAGATTCTAGCAGAACGACTCGCAGTACTGGCTGTAGGTGAGTCGCTGTCACCCAGCGCTCCACCGACCTCCAGCCCGGGCCCAGAAGGGACAGGCTTTTTAACCACAGGTCCTGGTGGAGCTCTGCTAGTCCTCCTTCCAGCTCTGGCAGCACCTGTGACGGGTGTTGTTGGCTAGTGGTCCGGCTACTTGAAAGGGTTCAGAAAAGATCCAGGGAGCAGGTCGCTCAATGGAGGATCCAGCAACAGAGGATCCAGCAACAGAGGATCCAGCAACGGAGGATCCAGCAACGGAGGATCCAGCAACAGAGGATCCAGCAACAGAGGATCCAGCAACAGAGGATCCAGCAACGGAGGATCCAGCAACGGAGGATCCAGCAGCAGAGGATCCAGCAACGGAGGATCCAGCAACGGAGGATCCAGCAACGGAGGATCCAGCAACGGAGGATCCAGCAACGCAGGATCCAGCAACAGAGGATCCAGCAACGCAGGATCCAGCAACGGAGGATCCAGTAACGGAGGATCCAGCAACAGAGGATCCAGCTGCTGAAGGAGGTGGAAGAGTCCTGCTGGTGGGCTGGGTAGCCCTGGCTGGCAGCCATCGTTTGGGGACAGGGTTTTGGGCCCATGCCCTTCCAGAAAACCTAAAACTGGTCGCAGCAGTCTCTTAGTGCGCCAAAATGTTTAAAAGTGTGATAGAGATCTGAACACCTGCTGATGGTCAGCTCATCAATGATGAGCTCTTAAATCCTCTGGAAGCAGAACGAAGGTACTTAGGATTGACCAAAGATTAAAAGATTTAGAATAGTTTTATTTTATGGAATGATAGTTTCCAAGCCCGACAGATCAGAGCCACGTCGTCAAAAAAGGTGACAGCAGTTCCTCCCTGTGCAATGGGCGGAGCTAATGGTTGCTCATCAAACTGCCTGCCCCACAACCAAACCAATCAGAGCAATGAAGGTGGCGTCTTCAGAGCGACAAAAGTCAGCGGGAGAGTGAGTTGTGTAGAAAGTGAATTAAACTTGTAACTAAATGCATTTACTAACCTTACAAAGGAATGATTTGAATATCGTCTTCTGTTTAATGTCTAACTTTAACTGCCAAAACGGATTCGAGCGGCTGTGAATCCTCAGCTGCAGCAGCTACACCGCTTACATCCAGATACGTCGCCGCTCTGTCGTCGTCATGTTAACTCCGCCCACAGACTCTCTCAACAACGATAGACTGATTTGATTGGCTCTCTACAACTGTTCGGCATATTTAATGAGCTCCACCAGACGGTAGCTACACGATTCTGCAAAGGAACTTTAAATTTGGCAGCGGTACGTCTGGATTTGTGGGCTATAGTTTCCCTTTTTCTGCCACCTTTATCATTTTCTCGTGCGGAAAAAGCTGCTTCATCGGTAAAACTAGACTGTAAACGCATCCATGCACTCACATGACCACAGCGTGAGGTATTCTGGGAGTTATTGGATTGTGGCTGTTCAACTTCATTGACCAGATTTCCAACAGGTGCGTCTGACAGCTGGTGCACTCCCATGCAGGTCGCGCGTCTTCGGCGCTTTCCTCACGTCAGCCGCCAGAGGTTCCATGTGGCTCCTGTTGTAGCAACACCGGCGTCACTGTCGCACAGATCAGCTGGAAAATTGTCTGTTCTCAAATAAAAGCTGTAATTAGGAAACAACTGGGGCAGAAAATAAGAGGTGCTTTAAAAGAAGGATAATGACGGTGTGGGTGAAGGTCCATTCAGTGCAGTGCTGAGTGAGATTGAATGGTCTGATGAGGAACCGGCAGCCTATTTCCAAATATACACCAGCGTGACCCAGAGGTCTGCCTGACTCTTCATCTTAGTCTTTTAAACTGCAGATTTCATGGAGCTGAAGTGAAATCAACCAACGACTGCCTGTGGTTCTCTCATATAAGTAATGAACCGACAAAACTGAGCTGACAGCTGAGTGATGATGTTAAAATCCGGAACCTAGTCAAGTTACATGTGAGAAATTAATTAACATTTTTAAAACCAATCTTTCTCAAAGAAAGGCAAGAAAGCATTTGCATTTTTCTCCTTTTGCAATCCAGCATATCATAAAACCATTCCAGGAATCTGGAGGAACGTCGGCGTGTAAGGACCAGACTAAGCTGGACACCTGTGAACTCTAAACCCTCAGACGATGCTGAATCAAGAACTGTCATTTACCGACAGCTAATAGAACCACGGACAAGGGTTACCATGGAAACTCCTGTGAAGTGCAGCAATGCTGGCCTGCCGGGTCGTGGATCTGGTTCCCCGCCCATTCACAGACATTTCCAGTGAGACAAAATGTAGTGAACCAATCACAGCAGGCTAGGGGCAGGCTTTTTACAAAGACTCAAACAGGAGCGTCCATTGAGCGTGAGACACGCGCACTTCCACAAGTTCACACGCCACACACGGCATTTCTCACGCTGAGCGACAGCCCATCTCACAAACGAGTCAAAGGCAGACCACGCTACTGTGCACTCAGCGCTCATACAGCTCAGAGCACCTGTCTTGAGTTACCAGCTTATCAGCCAATCGGAAGATAGAAGTAGTTGTTGCCAGGTGAGGTCTGAGGGACCGCATCCCACTTACTTCCACTTATCCGAGATTGGGTCGCAGAGGCAGCGGTTTTGCAGTGGTTTTCCAGCGGTTTTGCAGCGGTTTTGCTGCGGTTTTCCAGCGGTTTTGCAGTTGTTTTCCAGCGGTTTTGCAGCAGTTTTCCAGCAGTTTTGCAGCAGTTTTCCAGCGGTTTTCCAGCAGTTTTGCAGCAGTTTTCCAGCAGTTTTGCAGCAGTTTTGCAGCGGTTTTCCAGCGGTTTTCCAGCAGTTTTGCAGTTGTTTTCCAGCAGTTTTGCAGCAGTTTTGCAGTTGTTTTCCAGCGGTTTTCCAGCGGTTTTCCAACAGTTTACCAGCAGTTTTCCAGCAGTTTTGCAGGGGTTTTCTGGCGGTTTTGCAGTGGTTTTCTAGCGGTTTTGCAGCAGTTTTCCAGCGGTTTTGCAGCAGTTTTCCAGCGGTTTTCCAGCAGTTTTGCAGTTGTTTTCCAGCGGTTTTGCAGCAGTTTTGCAGCGGTTTTCCAGCAGTTTTGCAGCGGTTTTCCAGCGGTTCTCCAGCGGTTTTCCAACAGTTTACCAGCAGTTTTCCAGCAGTTTTGCAGGGGTTTTCTGGCAGTTTTGCAGTGGTTTTCTAGCGGTTTTGCAGCAGTTTTCCAGCAGTTTTGCAGGGGTTTTCTGGCAGTTTTGCAGTGGTTTTCTAGCGGTTTTGCAGCAGTTTTCCAGCAGTTTTGCAGTTGTTTTCCAGCAGTTTTGCAATTGTTTTCCAGCGGTTTTGCAGCAGTTTTCCAGCGGTTTTGCAGGGGTTTTCTAGCGGTTTTGCAGCAGTTTTCCAGCAGTTTTGCAGTTGTTTTCCAGCAGTTTTGCAGTTGTTTTCCAGCGGTTTTGCAGCAGTTTTGCAGGGGTTTTCCAGCAGTTTTGCAGTTGTTTTCCAGCGGTTTTGCAGTGGTTTTCCAGCGGTTTTGCAGTGGTTTTCCAGCAGTTTTGCAGCGGTTTTCCAGCGGTTTTGCAGTAGTTTTGCAGTTGTTTTTTCAGCGGTTTTCCAGCAGTTTTTCAGCGGTTTTCCAACAGTTTACCAGCAGTTTTCCAGCAGTTTTGCAGGGGTTTTCTGGCGGTTTTGCAGTGGTTTTCTAGCTGTTTTGCAGCAGTTTTCCAGCGGTTTTCCAGCGGTTTTGCAGCAGTTTTGCAGGGGTTTTCCATTAGTTTTGCAGCGGTTTTCCAGCGGTTTTCCAGCGGTTTTCCAGCGGTTTTCCAGCGGTTTTCCAGCGGTTTTCCAACAGTTTACCAGCAGTTTTCCAGCAGTTTTGCAGGGGTTTTCTGGCGGTTTTGCAGGGGTTTTCTAGCGGTTTTGCAGCAGTTTTCCAGCAGTTTTGCAGTTGTTTTCCAGCAGTTTTGCAATTGTTTTCCAGCGGTTTTGCAGCAGTTTTGCAGCAGTTTTGCACCAGTTTTCCAGCGGTTTTGCAGCAGTTTTGCAGTTGTTTTGCAGTTGTTTTCCAGCAGTTTTGCAGTGGTTTTCCAGCGATTTTGCAGTGGTTTTCCAGCAGTTTTGCAGTGGTTTTCCAGCAGTTTTGCAGCGGTTTTCCAGCGGTTTTCCAGCGGTTTTGCAGAAGTTTTGCAGTTGTTTTTTTCAGCGGTTTTGCAGCAGTTTTGCAGTTGTTTTTTCAGCGGTTTTGCAGCAGTTTTGCAGGGGTTGTGCAGCAGTTTTCGCGCGGTTTTGCAGCGGTTTTCCACAGTTTTGCAGTTGTTTTCCAGCGGTTTTGCAGCAGTTTTGCAGCAGTTTTGCAGTGGTTTTCCAGCGGTTTTGCAGTTTTTTTCCATCGGTTTTGCAGCAGTTCTGCAGTGGTTTTCCAGCAGTTTTGCAGTGGTTTTTCAGCGGTTTTCCAGCAGTTTTGTAGTGGTTTGCAGCACTTTTGCAAAGTGCTCATTATGCCTAACCTCTCCTCGTCAAATTTTCTGCATTTGAAATTGTTTTCTGATTATTTGCTGCTCTTTGTAGAGCGCATCTACTGGTTCCACTTTTCAAAAACTTTCCACTCTCATGGATACAGGACCGCATGTCTTCCAAAGATGTCCACGAATGTTTCTACAAGACAATGAAAACCCACATTCTGCACAGATAAGACATGTCTGAGGACGGCGATGGTACGATACTGGGCTGCTCTGTCTGCAGCCCTGATCTGTCCACCGTAGACAATGTTGGACGGTTTTGAAAAGCAAAAATGTGTCAATAATCACATAACTATTGGTTTTTAATTGGTTCTACACAATGAACTGATTTGAGCTGGATTGAAGTTCTTACTGTCTGAATTTTTGATATCGTTCCAACTTTTACTGATTTGGGGATGTAAAAACAGGATGAAGCAGGGTAAGTAATCAACATCTGCACATGTTGCTCAACTCTGTTGAAGCAGGATTCAGTCACATTGAGAGTGAGTGTCGTTCGTGACATCATCAGCTGTTTGCTTCTATTAATGATGACCTTTTTCGTCTTCTCATGTCACTTGAACCCCATGTTCTTGTCTGTTTGTTGTCCAGGCCTCTAGGTCCAGTGGGAAGGTCCACAGCTTTGGGAAGAGAGAGCAAGCCATCAAGAGGAACCCCAACGTCCCGGTGGTGGTCCGAGGATGGCTTTACAAACAGGTGAACATCCAGCACTTCTGCCGTACTGGTTCATTTCAGATGTTTGCATGTCTCAGATGGTTTTTAATCAGTGTCGACAGCTTTCCTGGGGGGTCATGGCTTCTACCAGTCAGCACACTCCACCGCTCCAGAATAAAAAGTCCTCATGATTTCCGAAGAGACTCTGAATTTCAGCTGTTTCGGGTGATAAAGGCGCCTTCTGATTGTCTGTGCGTTGTCCATGTCAGGTCTCAGATATGTGCACTCATACCTGAGGCCGCACACCCTCTCTAACGGCGTCCGGTTGACCCTCAGCGTGATGTAGTTCCTCTGCTGCCAGCTCCTTGGTTTTACTGATGTTCAGGAGCAGGTTGTTGGTCTGGCACCACTGAGTCAGTTGTTCAACCTCCCCCGCGTACGCCCGCTCATCATTGTGAATGCACCCAACCACCAGTTCTCTTGAACGTCTTCACTTGGTTTTCATTTTTCATTGCAATTTACAACTGCTGTATCAGGAGCTGCGTTTGGGGCCCTTCCTGCAGCAAAGCAGCCCCCCATCATGATGCTGCCTCCTGCTTTATTAAGACCAAACAGTTGGGTTTTAGTCTCATCACACCGCAGCAGCATAAATGAAGATCTTTGTCCACATGCTCAGCTGTAATCTGGCTTCATTCTGGTTTCAGCTCATTTTGGTACCGAAGGTGTTTTACTGCAGGTAATGATGCTCTCTTCCGGGTTCGTGGCAGGTTCAACTCTGGGATGTTGTCTCCTTCCTGAGCGCTGAGCTGCTGCTCGTGTCACAGTCGGATGTTGCATCTAAATCCTTCAGTTGGCTGAGGAGAATGACGTAGAAGCTGTGTAAAGCTGTTCATCCAAATTCATTCATTTAAGGTGTGGCTTAAAATAAATATACAGGCCCTTGCATTTCAAGGCACACCTTCAAATGCAAGGGCCGGATTGCATTATGGGAAAATAACCAAAATGTCAGTTGTTGCCATCTCCAGGCCTCACGTTCATCTGTTCAGACAATAATATACAAGTAGAAGCAGCATCGTAGCGCTCCGGAGAGAGCACTCCAGAAGCACCAGAAGAAGCCAGATTACAGTTTACATCTGCAGCTGGAGCTGAGCGCTGGAGCTCTGGACCTCCTACTGCTGCTGTGGTCTGATGGGACTAAAACCTGACTGTTGGGTCATAATGATCATCGCTACAACCGGAGGAACTGCAGGAAGCTCGCTGGCCTAAAGCATGGAGGTGGCAGCATCATCCTGTGGGACTGCTGAAGCCAAACCTCCAGTCAGATATGGTGAGAGGTAGTGGAGGCCCACCCCGAACATCTGAGACAAGTTTAAAGAGTTTGACCAAATATTGACCGAGTACTTGCAAACGTAGAGAATGAGAGAAGAAGAGGAGAAGAAGAGACTAAAGAGAAGG
>CM026199.1:32398808-32441308 GCA_014839995.1 Xenentodon cancila | reverse complement strand
AGCACGACACACCGTGTTCCTCCATGAGCCCTGGGAACATCTGTGGAAAGATGTGGAAGATGAGCCGCAAAGAAGGAAGTTATGAGACATTTCAGAGGTTGTTGTGCAACAAGGGTCTTTTTCCTTCTGCTTTATAATGGAAAATATTCCATGAAAAACGTGGAACCAATAATCAGTTGGCGCCATTAACGAGTTTCAGTTGTGGATTCTTCATCTTCACCAGCATATCTGTCCACGTCCTAATTTTGACTCCAGGGATTTTAATCTTGCTTTGTGAAAAAACCCAGGTGTGTCTGTGGGTGTGGCCAGTGCACGGTGACATCACTGCTGGGCGTGGTTACCATCGTCCAGCAGTGGAGCAGAAATGTTCTCATCACTAATGCCAGTTGTTAACCTTTCAATGTTACTTTAAGTCTGGTGTGAAATGAGTTTTTCTTTCCTCTCTGTTGATGGCGATTTTCCCCACAGCAGGAAATTCCACTGAGATGGAAGTGAAAACAGATCAAATCGAGCTGCCGTTTGAATTTAGCTCTGGAGGCGGTCGGCCTCCATCTCCAGGCCTCACTGCCACAAGCCTCAGTTCCAGAAAAGTTTGGAGGTTTTTAAACATTCAACAAAGACATAAATCTGTTCAGTTCTGAAACATTGCTAATCCAGCAAATCCTTGTTTTTAAACTTTTACACCCGTCGGTAGTTCTCTGTAGAACCTTCCAGAACACGCATGTATGTTCTGTGAAGTCTTTTTTCTTTTTGTGTCCGATCCGACAGATGTGGTTGGATTTTCCTCACGCGTCGTTAGTCATCGAAGGTGCCACAGATCTGAATTATTTCTGAATAAGACTTTTAAAAATGTTAACATCTTACAGGTTTAGATTTTTGTTGAATCTTCGGGACGCTCCGAACCTTTCTGGAAAATGTTTTTGTGCCCCCGCCCTCCCCCTCTCCTCCCTCCGTTTACGACTCCTCTTCCCGCTCTGGCTCCCATTGGCTGGCTGCTGGGACGTCCCTCCTCCCTGAGTGTGTCTCCATCCAGTGAAAGCCCTCCTGTAAATAGGTACTCTGTCCTCACTTTGTCAAACCCTACACGTCCTCGTCGCCTGCTGCCCATGTGTTTCCGTGCAGTCCTGACAGAACGTACAGCAGCTGTGTGTTTCTCTGTTTTCTGATGCATGTCTCGAAAATAACCGGTTTTGGCTGAAATGTTTGACTTTCCTGTCGGTGTTCTGCCCCGTTTTTCTTGTCCGTCTCTCTCTTCGTCATGGCTCTATGAATCTTTGTTTTTTTGCCTCACCTGGTTTTGGACTTTTTTTTTAACAGCATTGAGAAAAACTTTAGATTACTGCTCAAGAAAACGATGATTGGAAAAGTAATGATTAAAATGTAATTGCAGGCTGTGAAACCACACAGTTACACAAGTGTATATATTCATTTACAAAGCAGAGACCTCGGGTTTCCGAACCTCTTACCCAGAGCAGACAACCACAGATCGTTCAGGTCATCTTTAATCGCACAAAACAGGATACAGTAAACACACGCAGCAGGCCAAACAGACGAAGTGCTTTCCCACAAAAACAAAACACAGTTTCAGCACTTTGTGGATAAGGATGAACTCCGCAACAAACCTTGTTTGAGCTGGCAGCAGAGAAGAAAAACAAGGTCCAGCAGCCCAGTTTGGAATTAGGTCTTGTCATTGATGGTTTATCATCAAAAATCATATTCCAGTGAAAAGCTGGAAACCTCACTGATAAATCGAAATCATTTGAATTCCCGGGAATTATGTTTGTTACCCGTAGAAACCTACAAAACCTCGACTGCCTGAGATACTGTATATATTCTTTTTAAACTGGGTTTGTCACTTATAAGCAGGAATCTTAAGAGAAAACCTCATTACCAAGGAATTAAAGCCAAACATCAGCAACCTATTTTTTTCATTTACCTGTAAATTCAGTCATCATAATGTTTTTATCAGGAATTTTGTTCGAACAAACAAGGAATTTGGTTTAGCAGGCTTTTTCTCTCAGGTTCAGCAATATCAGCAAGTGTATTAATAAAATAAAATAAATAAATAAAATAAAGCCTAGAGCATTCAGACAAATATTCAAGCTTAAAGCTGAGTTGTTTATCAACTGCATCACAGTGTTACTAGAAACTGAGGAGACCAAAGGAGATGGTGCATACTGCAAAGACAGGGCTCCCAGTACTGAGCCCTGGGGCACCCCTGTAGTGATGTGGTGGGATGAGGACATTTTATGCCAAGATCGCTTGAAAAATGCCCAAAGAGGTATGATTTAAGCCAAGACTGTACCAAGTAAGTCTGATCTGATTCTGCTTCGAGTGCAGGAGTTTAAATATGTCAGTCTTGTTCTTGAGTGAGGAAAGAATGGAGCAGGGGGTCCAAAGGTGTATTGTCATGGCATCTGCAGTAATGTGGAAGAAAATGTGGAAGAGAGTTGTTTATCAGTGAATCTATGTTAATACCTTCATCCATGGTCACCAACTGGGAATAGTGACCGAAAGAACGAGATTATGGATACAAGGGGCTCAAATGAATGCTGGATGCTCCCTTGACTTGAAACTTGAAGAAAGATTGCTTCTCCACATCAAGAGGAGCCATCTGAGGTGGTCAGGTTAGGGTGCCTCCTGGGGCCTTCTCTGGAGATGTGTTCCTGGTGGGTCCAGCTGGGAGCCGGCCTCGAAGGAGACCCAGGACACACTGAAGAGAATATACAGGCTGGCCTGGGAATGCCTTGGTGTCCTCCCAGAAGTGCTGGTGAAAGGGATGTCTGGACATCTGTGTTTAGAATACTGACTCCATGAACTAAACATGGATGGATGGATGGATGGATTGATGGATGGATTGGTGGGTGGATGGATGGATGGATGCATTGGTGGGTGGATGGATGGATGGATGGATGGATGGATGGATGGGTGGATGGATAGATGAACAGATGGATTGGTGGATGGATGGATGAGTGGGTGGATGGATGGATGGATGGATTGGTGGATGAGTGGATGGGTGGATGGATGAGTGGATGAGTGGATGGGTGGATTGGTGGATGGATGGATGGGTGAATGGATGGATGGGCTGATTGGTGGATGGATGGATGAGTGGGTGGATGGATGGATGGATGGATGAGTGGGTGGATTGATGGATGGATGGATGGATGGATGGATGGATGCATTGGTGGATGGATGGATGGATGGATGGATGGATGGATGGATGGATTGGTGGATGAATGGATGGATGGATGGATAGATAGATAGATGAACGGATGGATTGGTGGATGGATAGATGAACGGATGGATTGGTGAATGGATGGATGGATGGATGGATGGATGGATGGATGGATGGATGGATGGATGGATGGATGGATTGATGGATGGATGGATGGATGGATGGATTGATTGGTGGATGGATGGATGGATGGATGGATGGATGGATGGATGGATGGATGGATGGATGGATGGATGGATGGATTGGTGGATGGATAGATGAACGGATGGATTGGTGAATGGATGGATGGATTGGTGGATGGATGGATGGGTGGGTGGGTGGATGGATGGATGGATGGATGGATGGATGGATGGATGGATGGATGGGTGGGTGGATGGATGGATGGATGGATTGATTGGTGGATGGATGGATGGATGGATTGATTGGTGGATGGATGGATGGATGGATGGATGGATGGATGGATGGATGGATGGATTGGTGGATGGATAGATGAACGGATGGATTGGTGGATGGATGGATGAGTGGATGGATGGATGGGTGAATGGATGGATGGATGGATGTATTGTGGATGGATGGATGGGTGGATGGATGGGTGGGTGGATGGGTGGATGTATTGTGGATGGATGGGTGGGTGGATGGGTGGATGTATTGTGGATGGATGGGTGGGTGGATGGGTGGATGTATTGTGGATGGATGGATGGATGGATGGATAGATGGATGGGTGGATGTATTGTGGATGGATGGGTGGATGGATGGATAGATGGATGGGTGGATGTATTGTGGATGGATGGATAGATGGATGGGTGGATGTATTGTGGATGGATGGGTGGATGGATGGATAGATGGTTGGGTGGATGTATTGTGGATGGATGGATAGATGGATGGGTGGATGTATTGTGGATGGATGGATGGATGGATGGATGGATGGATGGATGTATTGTGGATGGATGGATGGATGGATGGATGGGTGGATGTATTGTGGATGGATGGATGGGTGGATGTATTGTGGATGGATGGGTCGATGGATAGATGGGTGGATGCTATGATTTACATCAAAAGGTGCAGTGGTCTAGTAAAATAAGAAATGAGGACTGAGGGGAGCATCTCCTGAAGCTGGACTGATGTGGATCACGGAGGTCATCGTTCAATAACCTTTAGGTGGAATGCTGCGGACGGCGGTCGGTGGTTTACCATTCGAGCATCGTTAAGTGCGGGTTTGAGTAGACGTCTAAATGCAGTTGAATGCAGGAACGTTTTCTTTGGTGAGATGTTTCTGACTCTAAATTCAGCATCTACAGTGGAGAGAAAGAAGGCCCATTATCAGGAGCTTTGTGAAGCTCCGAGTGCTCGGGCTTATCTGTACGAGCACAGTCGTTCTTTAAATAGCGCCTGGACAAAAGCAGAGCGAGTGTTTGTCAGTGGGCTGTCCACACCGGGTGTAAGCGCTGGTGAGTGTGAGAAGTAAGTGATATTTCGGGCTGAATAAGAGAGGCCACAGAAACGGATTCATATTGGAAAATAGAAAGCACATAAAGAGAGGAAGTGATGGAGGGGATGTGATAGCGGCTGAAGCAGGGGACAGAAAGAAAGAGAGAAAACAGGGTTTTTCCTTTTACATGACGAAAGTAACGCGGTGGAGAAAACGGATAACCAGAAACACCGTAGACATGTCACCAACTCCCACACAGACACAACCGGCAGGGACTGCGTCTGAGCGGTGAGTTCAGTGTGTAGGTGCGCCGGTCGTGACCTCGGAGCTGAGCGACCTTCTCAGCTTCCCTGTTGAACACAGACTTGTGGTTTAACCACATTTGTGCCAAGCTACCCGTATCGCGGCGTGATTAACTGCGGGTCTCAGCAGACGGCCCCTGAGGAGGATCCTGAAATGATCCGTGGTACAGCTGCTCCACGCTGGAGGAGCTGCAGAGCCGCCGGTGAACATTCACAACTGGACCTCCTGCTTCAGATGTCCTTTCAGTAGCGACATCAGTAATGACCGCTGCGTTCGCCGGCGCTCGCCAGCGCTCGGTTTGCACGGCTGCCTGCTCGTAGCTAAGCTTTGTTTCCGGATCCTTCCAGACCAACCCGCAACTAGTCAGGTGGACTGTTAGTAAAAAAGGCCACACATCAAGACAGGAAGTAGCTGAGGTGAAGGAAGTGAAAACTAACCATGGAGACAAAACTGGTTTTGTAACAGATGATAAATATGTTTATCTCTGCTGAAGATCTGATCTGAAGATCACATTTTAACATGGAGGTCAGTGGAGGATCTGGACCTGGTGGTCAGTAGAGGAACTGCAACATTTCCCTGTTCCTTGTTGGCTTTGTGGAAGTTGGAATGTTGTCAGTGGGAACCGTTCATATCCCACAGTCAAGACCAGGAATGTAGTTGTTCAGGCTTCAGGAAAGGTTCAACAGCAGATCTGCACTGAGGCCAACCTCTGCAGGGAAACGACTCGAGGTGGCCTGAAGCACAAGCTTTGATGTAGTCAACTGAGCAACGAAACCATTTTTACGTTGTGAGCTTGAAACTCAGATCACCATGAGGAATTTCCAGTTTTTGTTTTTGCAGGTGTGCAGACTCTAGTACTGAGCGTGTGCAAACATGACGAGCGGCGCTGCGGCGCCGAGGCCGCCTGGTTGAGGTCTGACGGTGAATGAAGTTTTCACAGCTGCTTCCTGAGGATGCTGCCAGGCTTTCGTCATGATACTGAGCTTAAACTTGGACACTGGATTTACTTTTTCAGATAAGTAGCTGCTAACTGATTTCCGCATCTGTTTCCTGGCCTCTCAGGAACTTCTGGACAACATCGCCGAGCAGTTAAGGTCATGAGCGAAACCTGCCCAGAGTAGGAGAGCTCAGAGCGTTATCTGACACGTCATGAGACATCTGTGGATCATTCAGTGTGAGCGGATGTTTACCACACCTGCCACTGTTTCATTTCAGCACCGTGTGCTTGACAGGACCGCGGACCGGCAGAAGACGGGGCGCTCCCCTGTGATGTCATTCGCAGGTTTCTGAGGAGTAGTTTTGGAGTCTGCCCAGACCAGGTTCAGACTGCCGGGGCCAAAATGAACTACCAGTGAAGCTCTGGCCGAGCTCCGCCACAGCCGCCGCTGGCCTGTGGTCACAGGCTAGCTAGCTGTTGGCAGTTGCCCCAAGTAGACGACCGACCAACCGCCACGGAGGCCGCAACCTGCAAACTGTTTAGCAGCTTTCTCCCTGAAGCCTTCAGGACCAGCCCAGAGTGGGCTGCAGCAGTCTGTCAGCAGCTTTACAAGACATATTATCTTTTAAAAAAGAGTGATTATGTTCTCTTGACTCTTAGTCCACATTCAGATGTCATTAACACCACAAACTGCAGTGCAGCTGTCAATCACAAGACCACACCCTTAATTATACATATATTTGTTGCTTTATATAATTTTACCTGAGCATGAATTCACTGCTGTACAGTTGTCAAGGATGTGAACTCTAACCAAACGTTGCAGTTCCTCAATGGACCACCAAGGGGCGGCTCCAAAGATGAGTCGATCTCCACTGACCTCCATGTAATTTTACTAGCAGAGTCCTTTAGTCCCGCTGGAGTCCTGGTTCAGTCCTGGTTTAGTCGTGGTTCAGTCCTGGTTTAGTCCTGGTTCAGTCCTGGTTTAGTCCTGGTTCAGTCCTGGTTTAATCTTGCTTCAGTCCTGGTTCAGTCCTGGTTTAGTCCTGGTTCAGTCCCGCTGGAGTCCTGGTTCAGTCCTGGTTTAGTCCTGGTTCAGTCCTGGTTTAGTCCTGGTTCAGTCCTGGTTTAATCTTGCTTCAGTCCTGGTTCAGTCCTGATTTAGTCCTGGTTCAGTCCTGCTGGAGTCCTGGTTCAGTCCTGGTTTAGTCCTGGTTCAGTCCTGGTTTAATCTTGCTTCAGTCCTGGTTTAGTCGTGGTTCAGTCTTGGTTTAGTCCTGGTTCAGTCCTGGTTTAGTCCTGGTTCAGTCCTGGTTTAATCTTGCTTCAGTCCTGGTTCAGTCCTGGTTCAGTCCCGCTGGAGTCCTGGTTCAGTCCTAGTTTAGTCCTGGTTCAGTCCTGGTTTAATCTTGCTTCAGTCCTGGTTCAGTCCTGGTTTAGTCCTGGTTCAGTCCTGCTGGAGTCCTGGTTTAGTCCTGGTTTAGTCCTAGTTTAGTCCTGGTTCAGTCCTGCTGGAGTCCTGGTTCAGTCCTGGTTTAATCTTGCTTCGGTCCTGGTTCAGTCCTGGTTTAGTCCTGGTTCAGTCCTGCTGGAGTCCTGGTTCAGTCCTGGTTCAGTCCTGCTGGAGTCCTGGTTTAATCCTGGTTTAGTCCTGGTTTAGTCCTGGTTCAGTCCTGCTGGAGTCCTGGTTTAGTCCTAGTTTAGTCCTGGTTCAGTCCTGCTGGAGTCCTGGTTTAGTCCTGGTTCAGTCCTGCTGGAGTCCTGGTTCAGTCCTGGTTTAGTCCTGGTTTAATCTTGCTTCAGTCCTGGTTTAGTCCTGGTTTAGTCCTGGTTCAGTCCTGCTGGAGTCCTGCTGGAGTCCTGGTTCAGTCCTGGTTTAGTCCTGGTTTAATCTTGCTTCAGTCCTGGTTCAGTTCTGCTGGAGTCCTGGTTCAGTCCTGGTTTAGTCCTGGTTTAATCTTGCTTCGGTCCTGGTTCAGTCCTGGTTTAGTCCTGGTTCAGTCCTGCTGGAGTCCTGGTTCAGTCCTGGTTCAGTCCTGCTGGAGTCCTGGTTTAATCCTGGTTCAGTCCTGGTTTAGTCCTGGTTCAGTCCTGCTGGAGTCCTGGTTTAGTCCTAGTTTAGTCCTGGTTCAGTCCTGCTGGAGTCCTGTTTCAGTCCTGGTTCAGTCCTGCTGGAGTCCTGGTTCAGTCCTGGTTCAGTCCTGCTGGAGTCCTGGTTCAGTCCTAGTTTAGTCCTGGTTCAGTCCCGCTGGAGTCCTGGTTCAGTCCTAGTTTAGTCCTGGTTCAGTCCTGCTGGAGTCCTGTTTCAGTCCTGGTTTAGTCCTGGTTCAGTCCTGCTGGAGTCCTGGTTCAGTCCTGGTTTAGTCCTGGTTCAGTCCCGCTGGAGTCCTGGTTCAGTCCTAGTTTAATCTTGCTTCAGTCCTGGTTCAGTCCTGGTTCAGTCCTGGTTTAATCTTGCTTCAGTCCTAGTTCAGTCCTGGTTTAGTCCTGGTTCAGTCCTGCTGGAGTCCTGGTTCAGTCCTGCTGGAGTCCTGGTTCAGTCCTGCTGGAGTCCTGGTTCAGTCCTGCTGGAGTCCTGGTTCAGTCCTGGTTTAGTCCTGGTTCAGTCCTGCTGGAGTCCTGGTTTAGTCCTGGTTCAGTCCTGCTGGAGTCCTGGTTCAGTCCTGCTGGAGTCCTGGTTCAGTCCTGGTTTAGTCCTGGTTCAGTCCTGGTTCAGTCCTGCTGGAGTCCTGGTTCAGTCCTGGTTTAGTCCTGGTTTAATCTTGCTTCAGTCCTGGTTTAGTCCTGGTTCAGTCCTGCTGGAGTCCTGGTTTAGTCCTGGTTCAGTCCTGGTTCAGTCCTGCTGGAGTCCTGGTTCAGTCCTGGTTTAGTCGTGGTTCAGTCCTGGTTTAGTCCTGGTTCAGTCCTGGTTTAGTCCTGGTTCAGTCCTGGTTTAATCTTGCTTCAGTCCTGGTTCAGTCCCGCTGGAGTCCTGGTTCAGTCCTGGTTTAGTCCTGGTTCAGTCCTGGTTTAGTCCTGGTTCAGTCCTGGTTTAATCTTGCTTCAGTCCTGGTTCAGTCCTGGTTTAGTCCTGGTTCAGTCCTGCTGGAGTCCTGGTTCAGTCCTGGTTTAGTCCTGGTTCAGTCCTGGTTTAATCTTGCTTCAGTCCTGGTTTAGTCGTGGTTCAGTCTTGGTTTAGTCCTGGTTCAGTCCTGGTTTAGTCCTGGTTCAGTCCTGGTTTAATCTTGCTTCAGTCCTGGTTCAGTCCTGGTTCAGTCCCGCTGGAGTCCTGGTTCAGTCCTAGTTTAGTCCTGGTTCAGTCCTGGTTTAATCTTGCTTCAGTCCTGGTTCAGTCCTGGTTTAGTCCTGGTTTAGTCCTGGTTCAGTCCTGCTGGAGTCCTGGTTTAGTCCTGGTTTAGTCCTAGTTTAGTCCTGGTTCAGTCCTGCTGGAGTCCTGGTTCAGTCCTGGTTTAATCTTGCTTCGGTCCTGGTTCAGTCCTGGTTTAGTCCTGGTTCAGTCCTGCTGGAGTCCTGGTTCAGTCCTGGTTCAGTCCTGCTGGAGTCCTGGTTTAATCCTGGTTTAGTCCTGGTTTAGTCCTGGTTCAGTCCTGCTGGAGTCCTGGTTTAGTCCTAGTTTAGTCCTGGTTCAGTCCTGCTGGAGTCCTGGTTTAGTCCTGGTTCAGTCCTGCTGGAGTCCTGGTTCAGTCCTGGTTTAGTCCTGGTTTAATCTTGCTTCAGTCCTGGTTTAGTCCTGGTTCAGTCCTGCTGGAGTCCTGCTGGAGTCCTGGTTCAGTCCTGGTTTAGTCCTGGTTTAATCTTGCTTCAGTCCTGGTTCAGTCCTGGTTCAGTTCTGCTGGAGTCCTGGTTCAGTCCTGGTTCAGTCCTGCTGGAGTCCTGGTTCAGTCCTGGTTCAGTCCTGGTTTAGTCCTGGTTTAGTCCTGGTTCAGTCCTGGTTCAGTCCTGGTTCAGTCCTGGTTCAGTCCTGGTTCAGTCCTGCTGGAGTCCTGGTTCAGTCCTGGTTCAGTCCTGGTTCAGTCCTGCTGGAGTCCTGGTTCAGTCCTGGTTTAGTCCTGGTTTAATCTTGCTTCAGTCCTGGTTCAGTCCTGGTTCAGTCCTGCTGGAGTCCTGGTTCAGTCCTGGTTCAGTCCTGGTTTAGTCCTGGTTTAGTCCTGGTTCAGTCCTGGTTCAGTCCTGCTGGAGTCCTGGTTCAGTCCTGGTTTAGTCCTGGTTTAGTCCTGGTTCAGTCCTGGTTTAGTCCTGGTTCAGTCCTGCTGGAGTCCTGGTTAAGTCCTGGTTCAGGACAGATCTTTGGCATCAAACCTGCACTTTGAGCTGTGAGTCTGAGCTGCAGCTGAAACAAGTTTGTTTGAAGAGCTGGGCTGCAGAGATTCCAGCAGGGAGGAGATTTAGTGTTTTTTAATTTATTTTCCAGGTTTGTTAAGTGTTGACAGAAGCAGATTCAGCAGCATCTTTACCTTCATGAATTGCTCTTTTGTGCCTCTGTGACGTTTGTGCTGTTGGCTGTTAATGAAGCCGAGGAGCCAAACTGTTGAAGGGTCACATTAATATTCTAAAACAAGGAAAGAAATGACAAACGAGTCGTTGGTGGAGATCCAAACACACACCCGCGATCATGAGAACACATGGTGGTTGGGGGTTTAGCCTTAATTACTTCTCATTTTCATGCATCTGTTGTCGAGTACACGCTCGCATCTGTCTTCCAGTTCCAAACACTTGAAAAGGAAGGAAAAGGAAAAGTGGGATATTTATAGAGCTGTGCTCGATGGAGAGGATCTAATAACCCACATTCACAACAAGGACATGTTAGATACAAACACTCAGAGGCGAGCTGCTGCTGCTGCAGGTCGCGCCCTGAACTTACTTCATCTCTGACTCTCTTTTGAGGATCGTGGCGTGTTTTGTATTTGGTTAATTCAACCTCAGATGAACAACATCATCTGGTCCTGGTTGTTGGGGCAGTCAACAGCTTATTTATGCTCCATTTTTGTGCATTCATACACCTTCATCTGTTCCCGCTTACTCCGTCTCCGGGACTTCAGGGGGCAGTGGCGCGTCAACTACCGCAACAAACATGGCGACTGTGGAGCAGATAGTTTTATTTGTGCAAACCGAGAGGGTCGGTTGGACACGCACGAACCATCTCCACAAGCAGGCGTTCAGGAGCTTCAGCTGACTTCTCTGGCTTTAGAGGATTAGAGGATTCTCATCCGACTCCAGTGTGACTGAACTCCTTCTGTCTCTAAGAGCGTCCTGCAACCCTGCAGAGGAAGCTCATTTCCACCGTGGGGAGAACGAACAGGAATGCAGTGTCCTTCTGCAAGTTGCTTGTCCCATTCTGGAGTTAGTCCTGGGGACGCGACTTGTTTGAGGGCGCCTGGTGGCCAAGGCTTTTCTCTTTGGGGCCTCGTTGGGCTCAGCCCAAATTCATTAGGTGGGTTTCTCCTCCTGAAGAAGGTCTACCACCTGCAGCAGGTGCCCTGCGAGTCAGATGCAGCTGAAGGCCCTCGGCGTTCCAACCTTGATGTTTCAACTCTGCGTTCTGACCCTCGACGTTCTGACCCTCAGTCACAGAAACGAGATCTTGGGACTTGGACTGTTGTTTCCAGAAGTCTGCTGGTTTGTTCAGATGCAGTTTTGGTTCAGTCGTCTTCTAATGGTGCTGCCATGGACTTTAACATCTAACAGGTTCAGTGGTACCTGGAGATGCTGCTCTTAAGGGTTTTTTCTTCCCGTTTCTCCAAACATTGTATGGTCTGGATTTGTGTAAGTTTGGTGTGAATAACTTTTCTCACTGTAGAACATTGAACTTGATGTAGTTTTGTAACCCTATCTAAGCCCATTGCTGATGTCTTCCCTTGCTGACGTTGGCAGCTGAATGATCCAAACTGTTAAAACACCTGTTTGTAGAAGTCTGTACATGATTCAATTCAATTTTATTTTATTTATATAGCGTCTATTACAATTGTTGTGTAGTGTTGTGTCCAGGATCTCTCCAGACACCAGAACATCAACTCCGATCAATTATTACATAAACAACAGCAGTAAAATCTTCCCTTTAAGAGGGAAGAAACCTGGATCAGGACCTGGATCATAGGGGGGGACCCGTGAGAGGACCAGGACCTCCAACCTCATTACCTCGCTCCTTCTGGTCTCCAAAAACAGTTTAGCTCCTCACAGTTCCAGCATGTCTGAGAACCGATTACACATTATTTTTTACTGAAATAGAAATCCTGCTGCAGCCAAAATGTAGTGAATGACTGATTTCACACAATTAAACTAATGAATAGTTGAAACAAGGTAAAAGCCTGAGAATAGGCTGGTATGTAAAAAATCTACTAATTATGCTGGATCTTGATTTTGGACACTTACAACCTCAGATAAGCATGAACTTTTTCACTGTGTCAAAATGTATTAAACAAAAATAGAACCAAAAACAGAAAAAGAAAATCATGTAGCCAATACCAAGTACCCCCTCAGCAGGAACCCTCAGTAGATGTTTCCTTCAGCGGTGGGAACCCTCTGTAGATGTTTCCTTCAGCGGCGGGAACCCTCGGTAGATGTTTCCATCAGCGGCGGGAACCCTCGGTAGATGTTTCCTTCAGCGGCGGGAACCCTCGGTAGATGTTTCCTTCAGCGGCGGGAACCCTCGGTAGATGTTTCCTTCAGCGGCGGAAACCCTCGGTAGATGTTTCCTTCAGCGGCGGGAACCCTCGGTAGATGTTTCCTTCAGCGGCAGGAACCCTCGGTAGATGTTTCCTTCATTAGCAGGAACCCTCGGTAGATGTTTCCTTCAGCGGCGGGAACCCTCGGTAGATGTTTCCATCAGCGGCGGGAACCCTCGGTAGATGTTTCCTTCAGCGGCGGGAACCTTCGGTAGATGTTTCCTTCAGCGGCGGGAACCCTCGGTAGATGTTTCCTTCAGCGGCGGGAACCCTCGGTAGATGTTTCCTTCAGCGGCGGGAACCCTCGGTAGATGTTTCCTTCAGCGGCGGGAACCCTCGGTAGATGTTTCCTTCAGCGGCGGGAACCCTCTGTAGATGTTTCCTTCAGCGGCGGGAACCCTCGGTAGATGTTTCATTCAGCGGCAGGATCCCTCGGTAGATGTTTCCTTCATTAGCAGGAACCCTCGGTAGATGTTTCCTTCAGTGGCAGGAACCCTCTGTAGATGTTTCCTTCAGTGGCAGGAACCCTCTGTAGATGTTTCCTTCAACGGCAGTAACCCTCGGTAGATGTTTCCTTCATTAGCAGGAACCCTCTGTAGATGTTTCCTTCATTAGCAGGAACTCTCGGTGGATGTTTCCTTCAGTAGCAGGAACCCTCTGTAGATGTTTCCTTCAGCGGCAGGAACCCTCTGTAGATGTTTCCTTCAGCGGCAGGAACCCTCTGTAGATGTTTCCTTCATTAGCAGGAACCCTCGGTAGATGTTTCCTTCAGCGGCGGGAACCCTCTGTAGATGTTTCCTTCAGCGGCGGGAACCCTCGGTAGATGTTTCCTTCAGCGGCGGGAACCCTCGGTAGATGTTTCCTTCAGCGGCGGGAACCCTCGGTAGATGTTTCCTTCAGCGGCGGGAACCCTCGGTAGATGTTTCCTTCAGCGGCGGAAACCCTCGGTAGATGTTTCCTTCAGCGGCGGGAACCCTCGGTAGATGTTTCCTTCAGCGGCAGGAACCCTCGGTAGATGTTTCCTTCATTAGCAGGAACCCTCGGTAGATGTTTCCTTCAGCGGCGGGAACCCTCGGTAGATGTTTCCATCAGCGGCGGGAACCCTCGGTAGATGTTTCCTTCAGCGGCGGGAACCTTCGGTAGATGTTTCCTTCAGCGGCGGGAACCCTCGGTAGATGTTTCCTTCAGCGGCGGGAACCCTCGGTAGATGTTTCCTTCAGCGGCGGGAACCCTCGGTAGATGTTTCCTTCAGCGGCGGGAACCCTCGGTAGATGTTTCCTTCAGCGGCGGGAACCCTCGGTAGATGTTTCCTTCAGCGGCGGGAACCCTCGGTAGATGTTTCATTCAGCGGCAGGATCCCTCTGTAGATATTTCCTTCAGGAGCAGGAACCCTCGGTAGATGTTTCCTTCAGCGGCGGGAACCCTCGGTAGATGTTTCCTTCAGCGGCGGGAACCCTCGGCAGATGTTTCCTTCAGCGGCGGGAACCCTCGGTAGATGTTTCCTTCAGCGGCGGGAACCTTCGGTAGATGTTTCCTTCAGCGGCAGGAACCCTCGGTAGATGTTTCCTTCAGCGGCGGGAACCTTCGGTAGATGTTTCCTTCAGCGGCAGGAACCCTCGGTAGATGTTTCCTTCAGCGGCGGGAACCTTCGGTAGATGTTTCCTTCAGCGGTGGGAACCCTCTGTAGATGTTTCCTTCAGCGGTGGGAACCCTCTGTAGATGTTTCCTTCAGCGGTGGGAACCCTCTGTAGATGTTTCCTTCAGCGGCAGGAACCCTCGGTAGATGTTTCCTTCATTAGCAGGAACCCGCTGTAGATGTTTCCTTCAGTGGCAGGAACCCTCTGTAGATGTTTCCTTCAACGGCAGTAACCCTCGGTAGATGTTTCCTTCATTAGCAGGAACCCTCGGTAGATGTTTCCTTCAGTGGCAGGAACCCTCTGTAGATGTTTCCTTCAGTGGCAGGAACCCTCGGTAGATGTTTCCTGTCTGACTTCATCAGTGTCTCATGGTTGTGGAGGAGTTTTAGTCCATCCTTCTGTCCAACGTTGCCTCAGTTTATTGAGGTTTTTGGACGTTGGCTCAGCTCTCTGAAGGTCTCACCGCAGCATCTTAACCTGGTTCAGGTCTGGGTTTTGACCATCTCTCCAACTGAAACACTGGAGGGGAAAAAAAAGAACAATTCTTCAATTATGACTTTATAAACTTGAAATTTATATTTTATAATAGTTACAAATTTGAATGAGAATGTTAGATATTTACATTCATAAACTCACAGATTAAAAAAACCCAACAGACCTAATAAATTCACAAATCTGACAAAAAGCTCTCAAGTTCTAGCTGATTAAAACTGCAAATTTATAGTGAAAGCTTGTGAATAATCTCAGTATAGAACGTTGAACTCCAGGTTGTTGTGTGGAAATGGTTTTATAACCCTTTCTAGCAAATGTCTTTTCTAATTTGCTGATGTCTTTCCCTTTTGGCATTGTGTTAACACACCTGAATACTCCAGACCAGCAAACTGTCAAAACATCCTCATTTCTTACAGACTTAGAGGTCTGTGCACCTGCTGGTGATTGGTTCATCAGTGGTGATCAGCAGAACCTGACTGCAACTCTTACATCTTGCAGCAGCAGTAAAGGGGATACTTAAGACTTCCCACATGTTTTTCCTTTTTTTTTTTGTTAAATAGGAGCACAGTGAAAATCAAATTGCACTTGTACTTTTATGAACATTTCCAAACTGTTCTTTGCTATTACAGTTTCGTATCAGGTTTGTTGGTTGTGACAGGAGAAGCTCTGAGCTCTTTTCTGATGCATCTCTTTCCTCTCACTGGTCAACAATTGTGGCTTCGCTGGTCGTGACTGGCTGTTGTCGTCTGTGTGGTTCCCCTCATCGTCCGCCAGCATGGCATTAACCTGCTTGTTGTTACCCTGCACCGTCCCTCCGATGGTTTCCCCTCCGACCGCCGACTGACCTCCCCCTCATTCCTCTCTTCCTGCAGGCCAGCTACACTGGTATGCGCTCGTACATTTACAAGCAGAGCTCTGTGATTGGCTCGCAGGCGGAGCACACAGGGATGCGGACGTATTACTTCAGCGCTGACACGCAGGAGGACATGAACACTTGGCTGAGGGCCATGAACCAGGCGGCGCTGATGCAGAACCAGGCCGACACCCTCGTCAGGTAGGACACACAGACCTCTGGGAACACCTGACCTGATCTGAGACCACCTGATCAGCTGTCTTGACCCTGTGAGCAGGTGAACTGGTGATGAGGAGGCCAGTTTTAGCACCATGTACACTGAGCACCCCCTTGTGTTGTAGTATTTATTTTTCCTTTGCTTCAAATGACCACTTTTATCTTTTCTATGTTGCATTATTTTGGATCCAAACAACAAACCTGCTCTTATTTTTATAAGGGTCATTATTTTTCCTCATCTTTTCTGCTCTAAAAGTGTCAGTGCAGCAAATCTCTGAATCCTCCAGACCCCAAACCTGGTGTGCAGACCCTCCAGAGATCTGACTCAGAATGATCTTGGCGCGCCTCTATGACGCACTATAATTATATTTACTTTTTCTTTAGATTTAAGATCCATCTCTACATTTTAAATCCTTGTACAGACGCCAGAGTCCAGAACGTGGTCCTGCATCCTCATTGTGCATTATGCTGAGAATGCGTTAGACTGGTTGTGGGTTAAAGTTTCACTAAGGAACCAGAACTTGACCCCCGAGCAATTACATAAACAACGGCAGGTAAAAACTCCCTTTTAAGAGGGAAGAAACCTGGACCAGGACCTGGATCGTAAGAGGGAAGAAACCTGGATCAGGACCTGGATCGTAAGAGGGAAGAAACCTGGATCAGGACCTGGATCGTACGGGGGAAGAAACCTGGACCAGGACCTGGATCGTAAGGGGGAAGAAACCTGGACCAGGACCTGGATCATGAGGGGGAAGAAACCTGGACCAGGACCTGGATCGTAAGAGGGAAGAAACCTGGACTAGGACCTGGATCATAAGAGGGAAGAAACCTGGACCAAAACAAAACGCGGTTTTACAAACCTGATTAATATTGTTTAAATTACAAATCCTGATCAAAATACCTCCAAGGTTTCTCACAGTTTTACTGGAGGCCATCTAACACCATCTAATCCCTTCCTGAGGTGTTAACCAGATCCTTTGTCTCTTAACAGACCCGCGGACATGTTAGGGAAGTTTGTACAGCAGGCCGTGCCTCAGACCAACCACGTCAACCACCACAAGACCAAGAATTCAGACTCCGACGCCCCCAGACCCCTCATTCACGAGGTCCTCCTGGAACCCCTGCACCGGGACCCAGAGGACCACTGCAGCTGCCTCAAAGACTCCCCCGCCATCGTGGCATCAGAGCCGCCCACCAGTCTGGAAATGGACACCCACATGTCCCTCCCCACCAATCCTCCGGCCACTGTTCCCCCACAGTCGGACCACGTGTCGGCCTCTGCGCCCGTGTCCAGGGTACCGTCCCGTGCACCGTCACGGGCCGCCTCCACACTGCCCTCCAGCGTTTGTACAAGAAATGGCCTTGTTTCCACACCCAGCCCCATCCTGGAGCCCAACGGCATCGCGGCGGGAACGTATCAGAGGGTCCTGGAGCCCCCGGCCCCAGACAGGACGGTCCAGAGAAGGAGCACTCTGGAGCAGGTGGAGCAGTGGGTCAAAGTCCAGAAGGCTGAGCACAAAGGGTACGTCACCTCATTTATTCCTCATAATTAAGTTGTTTTTAAGGAGATTTGAAGGACAGTTGCAGCAGGACGTTTACATCCAGTTTAGAAAAACAGTCTAATCTTCTTTTCTTCTCCATGTCTGACAGTAAAGTTGAAGAAATGTCCTGTTTGTAGGTCTGTTAGAATCATTCTTTTAGTGTTAAAATGTAAGAAAATAATTATTGTCACTTTTAGAGACTCTTTTGTTGCCTTTGTCCAAGTCAGAAGTTTCCATCAAGGTGACTCCAACCTTTAGCAGCTTGGAGAACCCACCGTTGATGATGTGGCACCAGAAACCTCTGATAGGATAAGTGGCATCTGAGTTCCCCTTCAAACACAAGGGCCTCAGTGTGTGGCATTATGGGAAAATAAAGAAATCAAACAAGACTTCAGGAAGCTGGATCTCCATCAGAACAGCACTCGGCCAGAGGAGGAAAGTCTGAGTCGAGGTCACTGTTGAGCCGAGTCCAAACGACCCAGATGCTTTTTACTCAGCACACATCTTCATCATCTCTTATCATACTTGTCTTACATTTCACAAACGTAACTCACAGCACGTCTTGATTACTGATATCTTAACCGGCAGCTTTGGTTCCATGTTGCTGGTCTGGTTCTAGTCTGGTTGGAGTTGAGTCCCACAGACGCAGAGCACAGCGAGGCCGACGAATTGAGTCCTCAGTCCTGCAGAAAACCTGACACTGGAAAGACCCACAAACTGGACTCGGGTCCACCGGTTCAGTCTGGAGAATGGACGATGAGAGAAAGCTGTGGATGATTTACCAAAACATTTAAACCAAAGTTTAAAAGTTAGCCAAGTTAAAAATCACATGGTCTTTACTATGTTTTTGCACAGAAAAAAGCAGTTTTAAGAGTTAAAAAACTGTACATTTGTGGGAGTAAAACATTTAATCTCGCTGCCTCAACAGCCCCCCCTCCAGAGAGAACACCCTCCCCCGTTGTACGCCACCAAGCCAGCACAAATACACCTCCATAGACGCCTACCAGACCCTGCCAAAAACCCCTCGCCAGAGCCCTCCACCTGGCCGCCTCGGCGAGTATAAGTATGCCCAGGACCGCCTGAGCCACTTCCGCCTGGGCCCGGATCAGGGGGGCTCGGCGGGGTCCACCACGGTCTGGCAGCTTTATGAGTGGCAGCAGCGCCACCAGTTTCGCCACGGCAGCCCCACGGCACCGCTTTACACGCCGGCCCCGGAGTACCCGTTTGGCCCCCGGCCCCCATCCACAGTGCCCGTCTCCTCCTCCTGCTCCGGCCCCAGGTCAGAGGGGGCCCCTCGCTGCGTGTCGGTGCCACCTTCGTCTGCGGACATCCCTCCACCAGGTCCTCCGCCTGGAACCAGCCGGACCCTTTCGCCCACGCGGAGGCCGCACACGCCGGCTGAACGGGTGACCGTCAGACCCGGGGGGGAGTCAGCAGTGGACATCCCCTTCACCATCTCCCCCCGCAGGACCAAGTCTCAACTACTGAAGGTAGAACATCACACTGACCATAATAGTCCATTTTCTGTTACTTTTAGCTCCTTTCATCGTGTCGTCTTCAGGCAAAACTCTCCAACAGGATGTTACTTTTTTTTTATAACAAATTTATGTAGCTGGAGTTTTTTTTGCTCCGGCGTATCAGACAAATCTTTATTCAGAGGAGAAGGTTCAAATAAGCACCAACTTTCCAAGTTTCATGTTGAAGCCAACATGGAAATAAGAAAACCACCATCTATATCGACCAAGTGTCACCTATCTAACATCCAAGGTCAAAGCGAACAGTAAAGGAGGAGACGTAGCGGTTCCTCAGCTGGGGTCCGGATCCAGACCTGCAGTTCCTTTGCTGACCACTAGAATCTGGATCCAGACCTGCAGTTCCTCTGCTGACCACTAGAATCTGGATCCAGAGCTGCGGTTCCTCTGCTGACCACTAGAATCTGAATCCAGACCTGCAGTTCCTCTGCTGACCACTAGAATCTGGATCCAGACCTGCAGTTTCTCTGCTGACAAGTGACGACAACTTTTTGGCACTTCAGCGGCTGTGTGGGGGCGGAAAGACAGTTGTTTTTGGTCTGAGGAAGACACCTCACCGTGTTTGGGTTTAAGTCTGGGTCCAGAAAGTAGGCGTGGTCCTGACAACCTGAGGGTTCTGGTTGGTTCATCATGGACCATTCAGAGGTTTATGAACCAGCAGCAGGACTTTAACTTCTGTTCTGGGACAGACAGGAACCCAGGGTAAAGATCTAAGACCTGGAGTTATGTGGTCCAGTCTCCTGGTCTTTGTGAAGACTCGGGCAGCAGTGTTCTGGACTAACTGCAGCTGTTTGATGGACCTGTGAGAACAGCGTTACAGTGGTCCAGTCTCCTGAAGATAAAAGCTTTCTTCCTCGACTCCAAACACTATTATTTTTGTTTTGTCTTCATATAACTGAAGAACATTCTGGCACATTCGCTCTTTAAGTTGATCGATGTTTGAAATGGATTATAGTCTCCAGGTGAGACGGTTATATAGATTTGTGTGTCATCTGCGTAGTTATGGTAACACATTATTGTTCTTTTCTTTCATAATTTGAGCGAGTGGGAGCATATAGATGTAAAACAACCGAGGCCCCAGAATTGAACCCTGAGGAACTCCACATGTTATGTGACGCTGCTATGTGAACATGATGATATTAGTTAGCATAAGCTAGGTCAGTCAAGCTGAAAAGGCTAACGCTGACATCACAGGGGTTTGTCCAGTTCTTTTTATATAGTTTTCTTTGCAGGCCTTAAATTCCCATTAAATTCCCATTAACACTCCCACACACCAATTTGCCCTCATTTGCCCAACAGTATTTTATTTTCAAGGTAATTTGTTTTACATTTAGTCTCGTAAACAGGCATCAGTAGCCTTTGGTTATTTAATTTATACTGCTGTTCTGCAGTAATCTTGGTATTTTTACATAACAAATATGTAATAATTGTACTCCATAATCCAATGTGATATTTATCTACGTAATGATTATAAATATGTGTTCATCTTTTACAGGCTGCTACCATTGAGAGACGCTCAATGCCTCCATCCGGCTACATCACTCACACCGTCAGTGCGCCCAGCCTTCATGGCAAAACGGTGTGTTTTACATGTAACACACACGTACTCATGTTTTATGATCACTGCAAGATGGTTTTCATGTAGGACCTACAAACTGAACACAGATCTGCAGATCAGGAAGGTGAAGGAGGGCTTGTTCCTTTTATTTAAATGGTTTCAGACAACAAACTAAAGAGCACAGCTTCGAACAAACACCTGACAACAGACGTGCAGCCAATAAAAGAAACCTGATTTAAATTTAAGAATTTTTCCTTAAAAAAAAAGTAAACAATAAAATCACAAATCCCAGACACCTAGTCGCGTTATTATGAGGTGGCTGGAAAGAAACAAAAGTCAACCAAATAAAACTACTGCAAAAGCAAGCAAAGTTATTGAAAGCAAAGAAGCATTAAACAAGACAAAAAACAATCAAAGCAAAACTAAACATACAAACAATTAAACAAAATACATGTAAGAAAAATAAAATGCCGCCCACAGTAATACAGACCATCAGATGGAGTTTTTTATTGTGGGGACGGTCCAGCAGACCGGACAATATAGGACACTCCAGACAAGACAGCGGCGGTTGGCCCCAGCGGGCCAAAAACGCACGCGCTCGCCAGATGAATTAACACATGCACTCAAAATCGAGTGGAGCCTCCCCCAGATCGCAGGGACAGACGCCAAACGAGGGAACGAGTCCCACAGTGACGCTCCCCAGGACTGCAACAACTGGTCGTGTGGAACAGCACGGACAGCCCGGATCCTCCGTCAAATCCACCGGCAGAGCCCCGCGCTACAGAGCGAGGCGAGTTCCGAGCCGACTGCTCCCCCACGCCAACCCGCCACGTAGTTGCTGGCTCACCCACAAACTGGCACAGATGTCAGGCCGCAGGGCCACAGAGCTCGTACCTGAGCACCACACCTGCCTTCTTTAAAAGAGCTGCACAGGTGCGCAGCAGAGGAGACGTCGTCAGCAGGCGGAGGATCCCGTTTCCTGCCACATTCATGTTTAAATTAAAGGAAAAAAATGTTCTTTTTGTATTTGATAGCAACAACACGTCTCAAAACGCTCTGTCTCTAATGCCCCGTTCAGGTGGGATTAAAACGGTCCGGAGTGATTTTGATACCTGCGGTTCATAGTGAGATACAGTTTTATATTACAACGTCAGCCTGTATCCACCCCATAATGATCTGATACTTTTAGCTGACAAACATACAGAAATGAATCAACATTAGGCTTCACGGGGACACAAAGACGTCCAGATCAGCAGAAGAACGAAAATGAGACCTGAGAGGCTGCATCGCGCAGTAAGAAACTTTTTTTATTTGTCATCAGCCTCTAAGCTTCTCTGACAGCACCAAACTTTAGAGCTTCAATGAAAAGTCCAGACCTGGTTACGATTATCATAAGTTTACCGTTACCATGGCAACTTAAAACAGACCAATACCTCATTTTCCAATTTTGTCACGTGACAAAATGTGACGTGACGTCACTAAATTTTAACTCTTGAGTGTCTGATCATCACCGCGAGGTGTCGAGGTCACTTCCAGGATCAATGTCTGTAAATTACAGTGAAACACTGACTTCACTTATCCAGCGCCAATTCACTGAATCCAGATGTCGGGTGTGATTTCAGAATTGCAGCAGGTCCAGGGGTCTTTCTAGTCTACTGCAGATAAGATGCTCTTTTTCTGTCCAGTCATGTCACTGACCTGTGGACAATTGGCCTCATTAGTTCCAGATGTTCCTCCAGGTGTTTCTTTTTAGTGCCACTAACTTTTCGTGCCTTTTGTTGCCCCCTTTTCAACATTTTGGAGACATGTTGCTGCGATCAGATATAAAACGAGGTAGTACTTTTGGATCAAAGGTAACATATTGTGTTTCTGATTTTACGAGGGTCAGAACTTTCTTAAACTGTCATATACCCTGTTTCTATGTTGTCTAGCTGTCACTTTTGCTTCACACAAACAGGATTTGCATCTCCAGAATAATCTTCCGATCACAGATATGCCCATGCATCTTTCGCCATGCTGGGTTAGCCCCGCCTACCTTAGACAAAAACGAAGCATCCTCTTAATTGTTTCTTTTACCCTGGAAATGAGACTGGCATTAGGGTCTCTGACTGGTCTAGGAAGGTAACCAGTAACAGCAGCGGGGAGGAGGGGAGGAGGACAAACATGGTGCTCAGCCAAGTACACGTGAAACAGGAGTACTGGTACTGGTACCAATCCAATTACAACATGGCAGGAGAAGGATTCATCCCAGCAGCAGGTCCAGGTGGGCCACATCTGGAATAAAAGTGAGCTACTTGGGTACAGCCTGGACTTGGGCTTGAAATGTGGAAATGTCCAGAGTCCGTTATGGTTTCAGTAAGTTTAGTGGCCACATATGTGGGACTCATGAAGGCCACATATATGTGACCCATGAAGGCCACATATATGGGACCCATGAAGGCCACATATATGTGACCCATGAAGACCACACATATGTGACCCATGAAGACCACATTTATATGACCCATGAAGACCACATTTATGTGACCCATGAAGGCCACATTTATGTGACCCATGAAGGCCACATATATGTGACCCATGAAGACCACATTTATGTGACCCATGAAGGCCACACATATGTGACCCATGAAGACCACATTTATATGACCCATGAAGACCACATTTATGTGACCCATGAAGACCACATTTATGTGACCCATGAAGACCACATTTATGTGACCCATGAAGACCACATTTATATGACCCATGAAGACCACATTTATGTGACCCATGAAGGCCACATTTATGTGACCCATGAAGGCCACACATATGTGACCCATGAAGGCCACATATATGTGACCCATGAAGGCCACACATATGTGACCCATGAAGACCACATTTATGTGACCCATGAAGACCACATTTATGTGACCCATGAAGGCCACACATATGTGACCCATGAAGACCACATTTATGTGACCCATGAAGGCCACATATATGGGACCCATGAAGGCCACATATATGGGACCCATGAAGACCACATTTATGGGACCCATGAAGGCCACACATATGTGACCCATGAAGGCCACACATATATGTGACCCATGAAGGCCACATATATATGTGACCCATGAAGGCCACATATATGTGACCCATGAAGGCCACATATATGTGACCCATGAAGGCCACACATATGTGACCCATGAAGACCACACATATGTGACCCATGAAGGCCACATATATGTGACCCATGAAGGCCACATATATGTGACCCATGAAGGCCACACATATGTGACCCATGAAGGCCACACATATGTGACCCATGAAGGCCACATATATGTGACCCATGAAGACCACATTTATGGGACCCATGAAGGCCACACATATGTGACCCATGAAGGCCACACATATGTGACCCATGAAGGCCACATTTATGGGACCCATGAAGGCCACACATATGTGACCCATGAAGGCCACATATATGTGACCCATGAAGGCCACACATATGTGACCCATGAAGGCCACACATATGTGACCCATGAAGACCACATATATGTGACCCATGAAGGCCACACATATGTGACCCATGAAGACCACATATATGTGACCCATGAAGGCCACATATATGTGACCCATGAAGGCCACATATATGACCCATGAAGGCCACATATATGTGACCCATGAAGGCCACACATATGTGACCCATGAAGGCCACATATATGTGACCCATGAAGGCCACATATAGGACCCATGAAGACCACACATATGTGACCCATGAAGGCCACACATATGTGACCCATGAAGGCCACACATATGTGACCCATGAAGGCCACATATATGTGACCCATGAAGACCACATTTATGTGACCCATGAAGGCCACACATATGTGACCCATGAAGGCCACATATATGTGACCCATGAAGGCCACACATATGTGACCCATGAAGGCCACACATATGTGACCCATGAAGGCCACATATATGTGACCCATGAAGACCACATTTTTGGGACCCATGAAGGCCACACATATGTGACCCATGAAGGCCACACATATGTGACCCATGAAGGCCACACATATGTGACCCATGAAGACCACATATATGTGACCCATGAAGGCCACATATATGTGACCCATGAAGGCCACATATATGGGACCCATGAAGACCACATATATGGGACCCATGAAGGCCACACATATGTGACCCATGAAGGCCACACATATGTGACCCATGAAGGCCACACATATGTGACCCATGAAGGCCACATATATGACCCATGAAGGCCACATATATGTGACCCATGAAGACCACATATATGTGACCCATGAAGGCCACACATATGTGACCCATGAAGGCCACACATATGTGACCCATGAAGGCCACACATATGTGACCCATGAAGGCCACATTTATGGGACCCATGAAGGCCACACATATGTGACCCATGAAGGCCACATATATGTGACCCATGAAGGCCACATATATGTGACCCATGAAGGCCACATATATGTGACCCATGAAGGCCACACATATGTGACCCATGAAGACCACATATATGGGACCCATGAAGACCACATATATGTGACCCATGAAGGCCACATATATGGGACCCATGAAGGCCACATATATGACCCATGAAGACCACATATATGGGACCCATGAAGACCACATATATGTGACCCATGAAGGCCACATATATGGGACCCATGAAGGCCACATATATGGGACCCATGAAGGCCACATATATGTGACCCATGAAGGCCACACATATGGGACCCATGAAGGCCACATATATGGGACCCATGAAGGCCACACATATGGGACCCATGAAGGCCACATATATGGGACCCATGAAGACCACATATATGTGACCCATGAAGGCCACATATATGTGACCCATGAAGGCCACACATATGGGACCCATGAAGGCCACATATATGGGACCCATGAAGGCCACATATATGTGACCCATGAAGGCCACACATATGGGACCCATGAAGGCCACATATATGGGACCCATGAAGACCACATATATGTGACCCATGAAGGCCACATATATGTGACCCATGAAGGCCACACATATGTGACCCATGAAGACCACATTTATGTGACCCATGAAGGCCACATATATGTGACCCATGAAGGCCACACATATGTGACCCATGAAGGCCACAAGTGCACTGTATGAAGATTCGCTATGATGGGGGGAAACTGTGTTGATCTTGTAAAATGTCATTAACCTATGACCCTCAGTAGAAAATAAACCCACCTGAAATCCAGGTAGATCCAGCTCAGAGTCCATATGGACAAACACAGCTTGGACGTGTGGGACCCATTTGAAGCTTGGTTTTAGCTCACAGGGGGTCACATGTAAAAGTGTGCAGCAGCCAAGACTCAACACAACCAGGACACCCCTCAAACACATACATGTGCCATGACATATATGATGGAAGTTGTCCTTTTGTGTCCAATATTTACTGTGAGACATCTCAGGACAGTCGCCAGTCTGAAATTGTAAAAAGCATGGATTGTCAGCGTTAGGAACAGTAACTGAGGAGGGCGGGACTTTGTGATCCATGACCAGAGATCAACACGTTTTTACTGTAAATCCATTGTAGATGTATTTTGTTGATTCAAGTGTGGCCGTTGCTATGACTACGCCACCTGATTCATGCTCTGATTGGTTGTGTGTCTGGTGTCTGTTGGTACCACCTCCTGGAAATCAAAGTTCAGAAGAACCAGACTCATGTTTTGTTTTGCAGAACCTGGATGGCCGAGCAGACTAGTCATGAAGCTCGTTAATCTGTAATTAGACTTAGTCACATTAGAAATAACCTCTCGGTGTTCCTAAAGCAAAGTCACTTATGTAGGATAGACAGGTTTAATGGAGTATGTCTAATGAGCGTTTAGATCTTCTTGACTGACCATCCTGTGGTGTCCGTGCAGCCCGAGGAGCTCACTCTGCTGCTCATTCAGCTGCGCCGCCATCAGGCCAAGATGGCTTCCGTACGCCAGCAAACGTTAGCCCAGCTTCAGCGGCTCAGTGGTCCCAAAGGGTCCTCCTACCAAAACCCCCTGCACTCTGCCACCACCAGTCGCACCAGTCCCCTCCTCAGCACCAACCCGTCTCCAGTGTCCCACCATGGTCTTGGGGGCATCCAAGGTCCACTCGGCCTTTGTAACACCCAGGTGGGGGCACGTACGCCAGCCCGCCCGCCCGTCCGCCCGTCCGCCCGCCCGCCCGCCCGCCCGCCCGTCCGCCCGCCCGCCTGCCCCTCATTTTATCAGAGCTGGTAGAAGTTGCCACTAACGGTTGTGCAGGGCTGCTCAGGATTACATTCATGTAATGATAATGTCTTTTTTGTGAGGACATCTTTAGTCCACCACGATAACTCGTTTATCCCTGCTGCTGTCTGGAACCACATAAAAGGTTGGGACAGTATGGAATATGCGAACCAAGAAGTCTCATTTCTGTGACTTTTATTCCAATGAAGATGCCATGAACTCAAGATATTCCATGCGGTGCTCACTTGCTTCTTTTCGTTCATTCCTGCATTTCAATCCTGCAACTTCTTCAACAAAACCTTCGGTGAGGGACATTTTATAACTAATAATGATGTGATTTGCTCCAAAAGCAGTAAAAGGCTGAGTCTTTGAGTGGAGATGGACAGAGGGATCTCATCTTGGTTAACAGATGTGAGAGAAGATCACCGAAATTATTAAAAAGAAAAGTTATTTAGAGATATTATATAATATAATATAAGTATTCCAGGAATCTGGAGGAATTTTAGTGTGGGACGGACAAGAGAGCAGGTCTAAGCTGGACAGCTGGACCTCTGATTCAGAACTGCCTCTTCAACACCACGATGGCCAAAAGTTCGGTTTTCGGCCCGAGCTCACCCACCATTATGACAACCATCCTGCTCAGGCCTGGGATATGCGTGCAGCTCACGTCCGTTCACGTACACAACCAACTACGCGTCTGCACGGGCAGTTTGTGTGATACCAGAGGACTCTGTCTGCAGACAAAGAGGGAAACACAACCGTACGCAACTAAGCAACTGCGTTTGAACAGGAAGCTTCGCGTCGTCTTGATTGAAATGTTCTGAGCAAATCCAGAGGTATAAGAAGTAGCAGCTCTCACAGAGGTTAACAGGCAAGAGCAGAAAGACCAGTCCGATATACCTGAGGTTGGGAGCACAACTGTAGATAATATAATCCGTCTGTTGGAAAATATAGATGTATGCAGTACAACTTCGACTCACAAGCGTTAACATTGACTAAAACGTTGGAGTCATTTTTGTCTATTCTGAAGGAAACCAAAGAGAACAAGGTTCCAGTGTAAATTAAAATGTTCCGATGTTCAGTTCCGAAGCACAGACTCGACATATGTCAACAGTCATGGTCAGAATTCCTGACAATCCCAAAGTGCGATTGTTTACAGGTTTTATACCACGTTTGAATGTTGAGGACAACTCTCGTGTTTTGACTGGTTCTGAAGCTGGCCTTCGGTTCTTGGTGTCTAGCTGTTCAGTCTGCGTCATACATCATCAGATCTCTACATGGACAGGTCACATAACTGTGGCTCAAACGTTTCCTCCCACGGCTAGTGTATTCCAGGTCTGAAACTGAGAATCTGATAAAGCTTCACAACGACTTCCTAAGTTTTGCAAACACAGAAGGACTTTAACCGATCTCAGTACTTTTCATCAAACATTGTACACGTTTCCTGACATGGTGCTGACATTCACCTCGCAGGAACCGCTCAAGTCCAACGTGAACCCGGCTCCTGCTTTGTAGCTCCCACAAATAGCAACTAAACACAAACAGCTGCTGCAGTGTCAGTATTTTAGTGGCAACGTCTACCAAAAAGCTCCGCTGCTGTGTTGTGGAGCGACCAGCTGCACAGAACCATCCACCTCTTCACCATCTGCTCTTCTTGGCTGCTCCGTTTCCATGTCGTGCTTCTACTGGTAGCGTCCAGAGCATGTTGTGTTTGTATTTCCTGGGCGTCCATCCCACGCCTTCACTAACTGGCAGACTGTCGATGTGTTGGTCGGTTCGATCCTCTGATGTGTGACGCCTGTAGGAAAGTTTGCTTCTGGACTGATGTGAGATGAAGTTGAAGCTGAACTCAGTGATGTTTGAAGACCTTCTTGCCTGATGAGTCTGGTTCGCGCTGGTGTGTTGGAGTGTTTTACTTACTGTGGGAACAAAAAGTATGTGAAGCCCTTTGAAATTAACTGGTTTTCTGCTTTAATTTTGCCATAAATATGATCTGGTTTTCATCTAAGTCTGTCTACACACAACAGGATTTTAAGAATGATTCGGAGCATCCTCGGAGTGGTGAAGCACGGTGGAGGGACCGTCATGATGGGACGTTTCTGATATCGTGTCTCTTTTGTCACAATGTTTAACTTCATATGGGTAGGACAGACTCAGTCCAACTCGACAAATCCAAAAATGGTCAAACGGGTGGGATGTGAAGACCTGGACCGCGACTGGAACACGGCTGGAACACGACTGGAACACGGCTGGAACACGGCTGGAACACGGCTGGACCATGGCTGGAACACGACTGGAACGCGGCTGGAACACGACTGGAACACGGCCGGACCATGGCTGGAACACGACTGGAACACGGCCGGACCATGGCTGGAACACGACTGGAACGCGGCTGGAACACGACTGGAACACGGCTGGAACCCAGATGGACCGCGACTGGAACACGGCTGGAACCCAGACGGACCACGGCTGGAACACGGCTTGACCGTGACTGGAACATGGCTGGAACCCGGACGGACCACGGCTGGAACACGGCTGGAACCCGGACGGACCACGGCTGGAACACGGCTTGACCGCGACTGGAACACAACTGGAACACGGCTGGAACACAACTGGAACACGGCTGGAACCCGGACGGACCGCGACTGGAACACGGCTGGAACCCAGACGGACCACGGCTGGAACACGGCTTGACCGTGACTGGAACATGGCCGGAACACGGCTTGACCGCGACTGGAACACGGCTGGAACCCAGACGGACCACGGCTGGAACACGGCTTGACCGCGACTGGAACACGGCTGGAACCCAGACGGACCGCGACTGGACCACGGCTGGAACCCAGACGGACCACGGCTGGAACACGGCTTGACCGTGACTGGAACATGGCTGGAACCCGGACGGACCACGGCTGGAACACGGCTGGAACCCGGACGGACCACGGCTGGAACACGGCTTGACCGCGACTGGAACACAACTGGAACACGGCTGGAACACAACTGGAACACGGCTGGAACCCGGACGGACCGCGACTGGAACACGGCTGGAACCCAGACGGACCACGGCTGGAACACGGCTTGACCGTGACTGGAACATGGCTGGAACACGGCTTGACCGCGACTGGAACACGGCTGGAACCCAGACGGACCACGGCTGGAACACGGCTTGACTGCGACTGGAACACGGCTGGAACACGGCTGGAACACGGCTGGAACACGGCTGGAACACGGCCGGACCACGACTGGAACACGGCTGGAACACGGAGGCCTCAGAGCCTGGACAATTTGCCATCATAGAGGAGAATTTACCAGGATGATATCAGTGTTTCTGTCCACCAGCTGAAGCTTAGCAGAAGTTGGTCATGCGGCAGAAAGACAAAACCTTTTTTTTGTGTTGCCTGCTGAAGAACATCGTGTTCATCTGTCATTGTGGTTTTGATGGGGATCAAGTCATGTTTTGTATTGATGCAGCAAACCAGTAAATTCCAAGGGCTTTACATACTTCTTGCTTCTGTTCCTGAAAATGGAATAAATCAGTCTTCTTACAGCAACGTTATGTAGTAATATCACTTCTGACCACATGGAGGCAGCAAACCAAAAGAACGTTATTGTGTCAGCCCCATAGACCTTATAAACCCAGCTGCACAAACTCCCCTGTGAAGTCACTCAGAGGTCTTCTGAAGGGTGCTCTGGAAGCCTATTTTTTGTGTTGGTGCACCGGCCGAAGAACAAGCAGGACTGGAAGCTGGCTGAAACTGGCCCACCTCAGCTCAGTTACCAGAGGTTAACTGCTTTAACCTGGCTGAGAGCTGAAAGGAGGACTAGCAGAGCTCCACTGAGACCAAGGCTGGTCACCAATCGATCAAGTCTACTGGCGTAGATGTGCAAGTGTCTAGCCAAGCAATGAAGGGTGTCCAGTAGTCCTGGTTCCAGGTCTGGCAGAACTTGTTTCAGAAGACTGGACATGGATCCTGGTGGTCAGTAGAAGAACTGCAGGTTCAGCTGCAGATCCTGGTGGTCAGTAGAATAACTGCAGGACTGGACCTGGACCCTGGTGGTCAGTAGAGTAACTGCAGGACTGGACCTGGACCCTGGTGGTCAGTAGAAGAACTGCAGGTTCAGCTGCAGATCCTGGTGGTCAGTAGAATAACTGCAGGACTGGACCTGGACCCTGATGGTCAGTAAAAGAACTGTGGGTTCAGCTGCAGATCCTGGTGGTCGGTAGAGGAGCTGCAGTCTTCTTAGCATGTGACGAGCAGGCCAGATGTGCCCGTTGGTCACTCCCTGGTGTAAAACACAACCAAGTACCCCTCTAGAGGGACAAACTGGTTTTACAAGACGTACCGGACCGTCCCACTCATGTATTGCTAAACCCCCATGTGGTCAGACGTGGTACTGCCACGGAGAGTGGCTTTAATTGTGTGTGTGCGTTTGTTGTGATGCATGTCAGCGCAGTTGCTTCATAGCCAAACACAAATCACTCTCCATCTTCTGTAAGGAGAAGCTGACAATTTTGTCATTTCCAGGCTGATGACACCTACATGCAGCTGAAGAAGGACCTGGAGTATCTGGATCTAAAGGTGAGAGAGTTGGTACTAACACATTCTTCTCCTGATTTAAAATGTTTCGGCTCAAACAAATACACTGGATGTTTCCTACTGACGCTGATGTTCCTGAACACTCTGGTCAGCGTTTTACTGTTGAACCAACGTGACTGTACCTGGAGACTGGGAGTAGACATCCCCATCGATCTTCTGACTCTGGAGTGGTTTTAGAAGCATCTCACAACAGCGGTCATGTGACCGCAGCTGTGTGTCTCTGTGATTTTTGACTCCCAGATCAGAGCTCTAGAGCCCCTGATCCTCGCAGTTCACAGTTTACTACTGCACTGCACTGCTGGGCCTCTCAGGCCGCTGATGAACGTAAGCTCTACCTGTCTGAACGTACGTCTGTGACTGTCTGTGGTGAAGTAGGAGCTACAGTCATGTGTAAACGTTAGTACCCCTCTTCATCTGGTTGTTTTTGTTTAGACATAAAAATCATCTGATCTTATCGGGTCTTCACACAAATACAACCTTAGACTTTTTTCACTGGGCTTTTATTTAATAACACAAATGAAGGAACAAGATGGAGGCTACAACGGTCCTGTAGAGACAGGAGAAGTTCAGTCATCCAGGAGACTCTGAGTGGAGTCACTGCTCCTCAACATCCAGAGAAGCCTGGATAGGAGGCCGCCTGCACACGTCCCTCTGGAGGTGTTTTGGAAATGAGAAAACGGAGGAGGCCCCGAGGCAGATCAAGACACACTAGCGATTACACCACTTGGCTGGTTTGGACTCCATCCATCCAATAACATCTGCTTACCCGAGTTCAGTTGTTGGAGAAGCAGGGAGGAAGGTCCAGAACTCCCCCTCTCTAGCCACCTCCTCCAGCTCTTCTGGGGTGATACTATTCCCAAGCCAACCAAGAGATGACAACAATCTAACTACAGAGGAAATGTAGGGTGATTGGACTGGAAACGTAGAGGACCCTGCCTTCAGCTGCTACCTGTCAACCATATCAGCCTGTCCATATGTCTGAAGGTGATGGACCCACGTCATGTGTTCCAACATAACCCACCCCAGGTGCTCTTAAACAGTTGCCTCCCCTCGGCCGGCTCTAAGGCGGGACCCAAGTAGTCCTCATCCAGGGATCCCAAGTTTAATCACCGTCCGTTTCCTGAAGTTCCATCAACATTCCAGCACTGTTTCACCAAAGTTTGACATGCTCTGTTATGCCTGTATACTCTGAGATGGAGCTCTTGGTTTTTTTTTTTGGTTTTTTTTTTGGGGGGGGGGTCTAAGTACCACTCCTGGGTTTTGCATTTGTGAATAAAATTGCTCACTGTAGAACACGTAACATCAGTAGGTTAGTTACTTTTGTAATGATTATATAATGCTTTCCTGATTGATGTGTAGCAAGAGTTCCTTCTAGTTATCTATGGCGGTGATCAGTCATCAATGGCGGTGATCAGTCATCAATGGCGGTGATCAGTCATCAATGGCGATGATCAGTCATCAATGGCGGTGATCAGTTATCTATGGCGGTGATCAGTCATCAATGGCGATGATCAGTCATCAATGGCGGTGATCAGTCATCAATGGCGATGATCAGTTATCAGTGGTGGTGATCAGTCATCTATGCTGATGATCAGTCATGTATGCTGATGATCAGTCGTCAATAGCGATGATCAGTCGTCAATGGCAGTGATCAGTCATCAGTGGCGATGATCAGTCATCAATGGAGATGATCAGTCATCAATGGAGATGATCAGTCGTCAATGGAGATGATCAGTCGTCAATGGCGGTGATCAGTCATCAGTGGCGATGATCAGTCATCAATGGAGATGATCAGTCATCAATGGAGATGATCAGTCATCAATGGCGGTGATCAGTCATCTTTGCTGATGATCAATTATCTTTGCTGATGATCAGTTATCAATGATGGTGATCAGTAATCAATGATGGTGATCAGTAATCAATGATGGTGATCAGTAATCATTGATGGTGATCAGTAATCAATGATGGTGATCAGTAATCATTGATGGTGATCAGTAATCATTGATGGTGATCAGTAATCAATGATGGTGATCAGTAATCAATGATGGTGATCAGTAATCAATGATGGTGATCAGTAATCATTGATGGTGATCAGTAATCAATGATGGTGATCAGTAATCAATGATGGTGATCAGTAATCATTGATGGTGATCAGTAATCAATGATGGTGATCAGTAATCAATGATGGTGATCAGTAATCAATGATGGTGATCAGTAATCATTGATGGTGATCAGTAATCAATGATGGTGATCATCTGCAGCACCTGGCTGGAACTCTGAAGTCCTCTGGAAGCAGTCAGGAGCTGCTCAGGAGTTGGATTTTTTCTTCTTTTCAGCTCCATTTTTATGAACTCGTAACGTCACAGTGAAAGTCGTGTTCGAGGTTGTATTTAATACTCGGATCCACACTGATCAGGTGATTCTTCTCATCTTCTTACCCGTAAAACAAATGTAAAGGAGGTGGTACTAACTTTAGCATGTGACCGTGAAGCGTGGTCTGTAGCGTGTGTATGTGCACATTTCTGCTCGTGCATGTTGGTACAGCGGTCAGAGCGGCGACGCACGCCTGACGTGTTTAGAGTCTGTCCTAGAAGACCATCCCATCGCTTTGCAGCGCTGCATTCACGGCATCAGACGTGCCCCCATGTGACTCCACCCCATCACCCGACCTGTGGCGAGGCCGGCGAGGCCGGTGAGTGCTTGGCATGGGATGGCTCGGCAGTGCATGTGTCGTGGCTGTGGCTGTGGCCCGGTGGTTGAAAAGCCAGCTGCTTCCACCATCGCCTCTGAAACGCTGCACCTCCTTCACAACGCAGCCCAGTAGCTCCTAACCGGGACTCCTAACTAACCCCAAATCAGGAAAAGCTGGGATGATTTTAAAATGCAAACACATAAATGATAACGCAGTTGTTGATCTTACTGACTTATTCCTTTGCTGACAGTATGAATCCAAACTACTGATTGTTTACTCTCATCAGCTTCGTCACTTGTTAACATTCATCCAGTTTGCATTACGGACCTTCACCACATTCCACATAAACGTTGGCAGAGGACATGAAGACGTGGAGAGGGTCAATGAAGAGCCGAGGCGTCTTCAGGGGAGGGATGGAGGCTTTCCCAGTCAGCACACTGCGGTCCTGACTGGGAAAGTCCATGTGTTTGGGCTGCTCGAGACTCAAACAGCCAGAAATATTTCGGAAAGTTTCACATGGAGGATGGAAACAATCACCGTTATGCATGTAGCATTTAAAAGTCCACCATGAAGCAGTTTTTATCCCCGTTTGTGCTGGTTAAGAGTCATTTTACTCCGATCGCCAGTCTTCTACCTGGGTGCTCCAGTGGTCCCCCCTTCTTGCCTCCTGGCCACTGCTCCCCGCTCACTCTGCTGTTTTTACCTAAAGTCCCGCCCCCGGTAGTCGATTTACAGTTTCAGAACAGCGACTGCGTTCTAACTTTGTCTAGTTGGGTAAAAGCAGCTCCGCAGTTCCTGGTTCCTCCCTCGGTTCTGCTTGCTGGATGTTCACTTGTGTCCTTGATGCCGAAACGCTTTCGAGGTCTGTTGGGGAGGAATGGAAACATTACAAACTGATATGAAAGAACAAGGTCTGCAATGTAAAAATGTAAATATTTTAATAAATGAAAAGAAGCTGACAAGATAAAAAAAATCACATCTTGGGTCATACTGTCTACAAAGAAGCGCAATTTCAGGTTCTGTGTTTAAGTTCATTTATCTGACCTTTATTTTGTGTTAAAATCTTGTTAGATGATCAAACTGAACCCCAGTAAAACATCAGGAGAGCAGTTGTGATCTTGAAGTCCATGGCGGTTCCTCTTCAGAGGGACACCAGCTACTAGAGTGTAGAGGTCTCACGAGTCTCCAGAGCCACTGTGGTGTTTGTGGCCAGAGCTGGTTTTGTGGAAGAAGTCTGTCGTGTTGTCATGTTGAAAGGCAGGAGAATGTGCCAGGTAGTCCTCCTCTGCTGTGATGGTCTCCAGATGGTCTGTGTGTCCTGTACCTCCTGTACTTCAGCCATATTGTGCCGTGGAGCCACAACTTCTGTTTCAGCACATGAATAACATCTGGAAATTCAAATTTGCAGGTAGCCGGGAGTCAAATACTGCGGGAGTCGGGGAAACCCGTCAAAGTAGCAGAAAGTGATGTGGATGTAAGTATAAGACCCATTCAACAGTTAAACTCCAAACTCGGTTGCCCCCACTGGGACCCAGGTTGGTCCCATCCCCGTTCCTCACCACGCACGGAGCCATTTCAGCCCGTTAACATCTCAGATGGACCTCACGTACAGATGTTGGCTGGAAACAGAAGACCAGTCCTGAGACGCTAAAAAATAAAGGAACAGCGAAAGAAAATGGACAAACAACGAAGACGTTCAGATGTTTCAGCAGCAACACTTTGGATGTTTGGGCAGATGTGATCAGAAGGAACATAAAGTAATATTAATCAGCATCATAGGTAAAACTACCTCAGCCGGTGTGGTTGGCGGGAGGTGGGCGTGTCCAGCCAGCTTTAAGGCGGGCTCATTCTAAGAGTTAGACTCCGCCAACACGGAAAGCTTTAGGCCAACTGTCGGAGATGTCGAGGTGACATCACAGTTCTTTGTCCAGTTCTTTTACGTCTATGTACCAGAACCACTGGCTGGAGTTACGTTTGTGAGGTGGACGGGTATGACTGGCCGGGGCGGTTGGTTAACAGTCGTGACTAACAGTAGAGGCCGGCCAGCGACTGCGTTGGCTGTTTGCTCCCTGCAGATTTGGGAGTTTACAGCTCTTCTGTTTTTGTCAGGACACTGAAGCAAAACTAAATATAGACTGTAGGAAAATGTGGAAGGACGTTTTAAGCGTTTTAAGGCAACGACGACGTCCAGAGTTTTAATTAGTAGAAGTTGTAACTTCCAGCTGGATGATCCAACAACTCCCTGCAGCTAATCACATCGTCCAGATTCTCTTGTGAAAGTATTTCACACGACTGTTTCAAATATTTATGAGCACATTGTCTGCAATGAATATTTGATTAGATCCAGCAACAACATCACCATGGAGACCACTCGAGGATAAACTATTTATTGAATGGACTTTATGAACTGTTGTGGAGTGTAAACATTTACATGGGTGGGTAAGTAACAATCATTTAGTTTCACAAAGATCAGACCACCAAGGAATGACGAAGGGAGCCAGCCTGGCCTTCAAGTTTACAAAGATGAATCCGGAATAAGCTGACGAGACTCAGCGACACGGGCTCTGCAATCCAAGGCTTTTAAATGGGTTCGCTCAGTAAACGGGTTTTTTAGTGGAGCTGGTGGGTTGCAGACGTTGTTCCGAACCTGCATGTAGAGACTAACAAACAGAGAAAAGGAGTGGTCACAGGTTCCAGCTGCAGCTGCATGGTGGAGCTAAAACGAGGTCGAGTCTTTCCTCTAGTAAGTTCACCAAAATAAACCGGCCTAACTGACACGACGTCAGCTGATGCCGGCTGAGCCGGCTCCATGATTTAGGCCCAGACAGCAGGGAGAGCAAACAAGAGTGTTTTTAAATTCAGACATTTTCAATCTTTTTCTTTCAAAGATTTCCAAATTTGAGGTAAAAACATTTTTTTTGTTTCATAAATTTGTTATTTTCAATTAAATTCACAATTTGTAACTTTTAACTTGTAACTTTTCTAAATATTTCTGACTTAAAAATTCACAAATTTTCAAGGAAAAACTGAATTTCTAGATTTTGAAAATCAAAAATTTGGAAAAGTTTGTAAATAAATCAACAAATTTGTGAGTAAAATGTCAGAAATTTTGGTTTAGTAAAACCAAAATTCACAAATTGACAAATTAGTGAGTACAAACTCAAAAAATCTATTTTTGTTTTCAAAATATGCTTAACTATTTCTTTATTCACATTTGTGAGAGACAACATGTTGCAGCTTGGGGGCCTCCTAGTGGCGGCGGGGGTATGTGCGTCTGCAACGCCCAGCAAGGCGCTCGTAATCAAGGCTGCTTCAATGATCTCCACTCGTTTTCCTCTAGACGTGTTTTACATGAGTTCGTACACGTCTATCAGCGCTCCTGCTCTCTGTGTCCCCCTGCAGGTGAAGTTGAGTCGGTTATGTGAACAGGACAAGATCCTGAAGGATCTTGAGGCGAGAATCAGCTCCCTGAAGGATGACAAGGTAGACGCTCTCCGTTGTAACTGTCTGAACTGAATTTACAGGCAGCAGTGGTAGAAAATTAGAAATAAATCACATCTTCATCTTTTCCTTTCAGCTTTTACCTTCAGGGTTTGCCACAGCAAATCATCCACCTCTATCCTCCTTTTCTCTCACACCAACTGACTTCATTTCCTCTTTCATTACATCCATGATTCTCCTGTGGTCTTCCTCTAGACATCATCCTTCTGCTGACCTATTCACTATCCGTCCTCACTTCATGTCCACACCATCTCAGTCTCTATGACTTTTTCTAGAAGAATATCACATACTGGTGCCATAATCAAGACCAGATAGAACATAAAAGAACATATATTTGTGTAAAGTACGGTATTTTACCATTTCATCCAACGATTTTAAAGTTAAATCCGATGGACCTGATGATGTCCGTCCAGAAAACCGGAAACGTGGCGCCCTCTGGAGGTGGTTTTAGTTTTGGCTGTTATACACTTCAGCTGCCTGTTGTTAAGGTTTTCTCACGCTGCTCCAACCTTTTGTCCTTTCAGGACAAACTGGAGAGGGTTCTGGACGTGTCCCACCAGCAGATGGAGCAGTACCAGGAGCAGCCGGCCCACGTCCATAAGATAGCCTACCAGCAGAGGCTGCTGCAGGAGGACCTGGTGACCATCAGAGCCCAAATCTCCCGCCTGTCCACGGTATCCATGTCTGTGTGGGCATGAACGCTCATGCGGCTGCCGGTTCAGTGTGGAGGGGAACCTGCAGGCGCTGCGTGTTTGAGAGCAGACGTGTCCTCTTTGTGCATGAGTCTTGTTTTGTTTGGGTGATGCAGGAAATGGCGAACGCCTGGGAGGAGTACAGCAGCCTGGAGACGTCAGTAGAGCAGCTGAGAGCGGCCATGCAGGCGCACATGAAGCACAGCGCCACCCCTCAGGTGAGAGCTGCAGCTGCAGCTCAGAGCAGCTTCACCTCCGGGTCCACCAGAGGGTCTCAGACTATCGCAGTCTGACGGTGGAGACGAGGAAACGTTTTCTGCTTTCCGGACCGGCAGAATCCCCTTTTGTTCTCATTATGATGTAAAGTTTACGTACCTTCTGTTAGTGTTTGATAAAGTTACCTGACTGAGGTCAGGTCTGGATCCAGATCTGGATCCAGATCCCAGCGGCCTGTAGAGGAACCGCAGGTCTGGATCCAGATCCCAGTGGCCTGTAGAGGACCTGCAGGTCTGGATCCAGATCCCAGTGGCCCGTAGAGGAACCGCGGGTCTGGATCCAGATCCCAGTGGTCCGTAGAGGAACTGCTGGTCTGGATCCAGATCCCAGTGGCCCGTAGAGGAACCGCGGGTCTGGAACCAGATCCCAGTGGTCCGTAGAGGAACTGCTGGTCTGGATCCAGATCCCAGTGGCCCATAGAGGAACCGCGGGTCTGGATCCAGATTCCAGTGGCGGGTAGAGGACCTGCAGGTCTGGATCCAGATCCCAGTGGCCCGTAGAGGAACCGCGGGTCTGGATCCAGATCCCAGTGGTCCGTAGAGGAACTGCTGGTCTGGATCCAGATCCCAGTGGCCTGTAGAGGACCTGCAGGTCTGGATCCAGATCCCAGTGGCCCGTAGAGGAACCGCGGGTCTGGATCCAGATCCCAGTGGTCCGTAGAGGAACTGCTGGTCTGGATCCAGATCCCAGTGGCCTGTAGAGGACCTGCAGGTCTGGATCCAGATCCCAGTGGCCCATAGAGGACCTGCAGGTCTGGATCCAGATCCCAGTGGCCCGTAGAGGAACCGCGGGTCTGGATCCAGATTCCAGTGGCGGGTAGAGGACCTGCAGGTCTGGATCCAGATCCCAGTGGCCCGTAGAGGAACCGCGGGTCTGGAACCAGATCCCAGTGGTCCGTAGAGGAACCGCGGGTCTGGAACCAGATCCCAGTGCTCCGTAGAGGAACCGCGGGTCTGGAACCAGATCCCAGTGGTCCGTAGAGGACCTGCAGGTCTGGATCCAGATCCCAGTGGTCCGTAGAGGACCTGCAGTTCTGGATCCAGATCCCAGTGGTCCGTAGAGGAACCGCGGGTCTGGATCCAGATTCCACTGGCGGGTAGAGGACCTGCAGGTCTGAATCCAGATGCCAGTGGCCCGTAGAGGAACCGCGGGTCTGGAACCAGATCCCAGTGGTCCGTAGAGGACCTGCAGGTCTGGATCCAGATCCCAGTGGCCCGTAGAGGAACCGCGGGTCTGGAACCAGATCCCAGTGGTCGGTAGAGGACCTGCAGGTCTGGATCCAGATCCCAGTGGTCCGTAGAGGACCTGCAGGTCTGGATCCAGATCCCAGTGGCCCGTAGAGGACCTGCAGGTCTGGATCCAGATCCCAGTGGCCCGTAGAGGAGCTGCAGGTCTGGATCCAGATCCCAGGGGCCCGTAGAGGACCTGCAGGTCTGGATCCAGATCCCAGTGGCCCGTAGAGGAACTGCAGGTCTGGATCCAGATCCCAGTGGCCCGTAGAGGACCTGCTGTTTGTTGTTGTTGGCTTTGAACTGGATGTCAGGCTGTTTGCATTTAGTCGATATAGAAGACGTTTACTGGAGGTCCTGATGCTCCTCTTCAGGTTTCAGCAGCACCATTATCAGGTCTTGGATGGTGGTTCTGAGGTTCATTTGAACACTTCACACCGAGGCGGAGTTGGCATCACAGGCTTCCTTCCTGAGGTCTACTTGAGTACTGTTGTTTCAACAGAGGAATGAGGGATCTTCACACATCTGGAGAATGATACTCAATGAACACTACTGGTGAAGGTCGATGATTCTTTCTGCCTTGGTTGATTTCTTTTTTCCCATGATGCCATGGAGTGACGCCCGTGGGTTTCAAGGTGAACATCAGGGAGGTGTCATCAGCTTTACTGTCAGACGTAGAGGGAAAAGAGGAGCTGTTCTGAAGAGCATGTCGGTTTCACGCGTGTCAAGAACGGGCCAAACGTTCACGTCTTCATATGTCTGTCACGCAGCAGGAGAAGGCTGAGATGAAGCGGGAGCTGTGGAGGATCGAGGACGTCATGACCGGACTGAGCTCCAGCAAAACCAACTACAAGATCACGATCGACTCGGTCCAGAATCCAGGTGGGTTTCTGGCGAGGGTTTCACAGTTCAAGATTGTGTAGTTTGGATTCGATCGACACATCTGCTGCAGTGTACCTGCGGGTCAGGTCTGTGGATGCTGCAGCAGCTCTAACCCACCTGGAGGGTTTAAAGTCCTTTTTTGATGTGTTTTCCACATTTTAGTTGACAGACTGAAGTCCTCTTTTACCATCGACTCGGGTCTGATCTGCTGGCCGATGGACTGATGCTCTTATCTCTTCCAACGATGCGTCCTCGCTCCTCGTTTACTACACTGACAAGCAACAAAGTCAACATGATGGACATCGTATTATTAAATTCACTGATGTCACAGTGTCCTTATTGAGCGGTGGAGCTTGATCTCTGTCTCTCAGACTTCATAAACTGGTGTACGAATTTAGGGAAAATCCCCCATAGTTCCTTGGGGTTTATAGGTTTATAGGCTAAAGAAAGCACCCGTGGAGTTCCTCAAGGTTCAATTCTGGGGCTTCTATATGCTCCCACTCCTTCAAATTATGAAAAAGAACAAAATGTGTTACCATAACTACGCAGATGACACACAAATCTATATAACCATCCCACCAGAAGACTAAAATCCAACATTATAATTGAACATTGATCAAATGCATTGATTCAGTGAAATGAAGGCAAAACAGAAATAACAGTGTTTGGCGTCGAGAAAGAAAGATTAAACGTCGAAACTCAGCTTCAAGCAGTGAAGCTAAGAACCAAGAGCCGAGCCAGAAACCTGGTTCTGGACCCAGACCAGACCAGCCTCAGACCGACCAGCCACATGAAGACAGTAGTGAAGTCAGCCTGTTGTCACCTAAAGAACATGTCAAGGATTGAAGGACTGATGTCTCAGCAGGACTTAGAAGACCCTGTTCTCAGGGTCCATCAAACAGCTGCAGTTAGTCCAGAACGCTGCTGCCCGAGTCCTCACAAAGACCAGGAGACTGGACCACATAACTCCAGGTCTTAGATCTTTACCCTGGGTTCCTGTCTGTCCCAGAACAGAAGTTAAAGTCCTGCTGCTGGTTCAAAAACCTCTGAATGGTCCATGATGAACCAACCAGAACTCTCCGGTCTTCAGGGCCACGCCCACTTTCTGGACCCTGAGTTAGAACCAGGTGAGGCGGCGTTCAGCTTTGTTGCTGCTCACCTGTGGAACAAACTCCCAGAATGCACCAGGGTGCTGAAACAGCGTTGAAAACCTTTTTTTCTGCTGCAGTTCAGTAATCTCCCATAATGCACCACAACCTTCTTTTCTTGCATCTCATTTGTTTCATTCTTTTAAACTTTTGTCTGTCTTCTGAACTCCTTTACTTTTTTAACTTTTTCCTTTACTCGCGTCTTAACCATGACACTGATTAGAAGTGTGAGTTGGGTTTTTTCTGGTTTCACCCAACAGAGAGGAAACTTGTGCCTTCGGTTTCAGAGCCGGCAGTGCCTTCTCACAGCGCCGAGGTCCAGCCTCCCCCTCGGACCTCCTTCCCCAGCAAAATGTCCCACACGTTGCCTCACAGCATCGTGCCAAAATGGGTGAGTGTGGCCTCACGGTCGCCACAAACCTCTCTGTCTGTCAGGCCCGAGTTGCAGGGTCCACCTCAGATAGCAGAAATAAAATGATCTGGAACCATGGGAACTTTTCCATGGTTCACTGGGAAGAACTGACGCGCTTCAGTACTGATATCTGGACACTTGGCAGGTAAAGGTTTAAGAACACAAGTCAGAATCTCTGAGATTAAACGCACAAATGAAGAAAAGATCTGAAAGCAGCGTAGAAGAGTGTGAAGCGTGGCTGCATCTGATGGGAGTAGAAGTCTGTCAGGTCTCCTTGGTGATGATCCACCTGCAGACGGTCATGTGATCTGATCGGTGCAGGGTTGAGCTTCGGATATTTGTGACGGCGCTCTGAGCCTAAAAGGTTTTAGAGTTCAAGCTTTAAGGATTAAATTAAAGTCTTTTGTTTCAGATTTG
>CM026199.1:32386308-32393808 GCA_014839995.1 Xenentodon cancila | reverse complement strand
GCTGACGACGACCAGATTGGTGTGATTACAGACTAACGCCAGTAACCGGACTGCTGTGAGGTACTTCTGTGTGCACTGCATTTCCCACAAGTCCTTGAAGCCACATTCCCACTTACAGGAAGCAATACAGCGTTGGCGACCTGCCGCTGCTTTTCTGATCGTAAAGGACAGCGAGCTGTAGTTCTCCATTTAGAGGCAACGCCCTCGTGAATTTGGTCTTGATTGTTCAGGAGCATGTTTGATGTGTTTTTTAATCATCTGATTATGGCTAATAATTGTCACTTGTCAAGTTGGAATAAGAAGCTGTTCTCAGGTGCTGCCCCGTTTTTATGCTTCGTAAAGAGGTTCCAGGAACTGGGCTGAAAAGGGTCTGGTAGATCTACGGGAACGTTCCATGGGAAAATGAAGACGAGGCATTCTGGAAATAGTTAAAAAGACATTCCCGATCAAGAGTTGAGCACTCAACCGGCGCGTTAAATCAAACCAAACCTCAGTTCCTGCGTGAAAACGAAAAACTGGCGGCAGAGGCGGAACCAGCTCGGCTCTCAAACTGACGCGAGCGAGAATTCTTCACGTTAAAACACCGGTTTCAGGGAAGCATCTGAAGTATCTTTGGACAAGCTCGCCGACGCCGCGACTCGAGAGTAATGAACGCGCGAGGAAGAGAAGACGACAGAAAAGCAGAGGACCTGAGCACGAGACGGAAAGACGATGAGAGTCGGTGTAAAAGCAAGTGAGGCGCCACAGCTGCCGGGAGACCCGCCTCGTTAGGCTTCCGTCTGTAGGGGTCGCCACAGCGCCACATCGACTTCTGCGTATTGATCTGGTATCGGTTTTTGACCGGTATGAGTGTGAGGTCGGGTCCTGCCCAGCGACGCGTGGCGCCGCAACAGCTTCGGTGTCTGGCTGAACTGTAGATACACGTGACCCTCGTGACACGTGACGAAGAAACTTCCAGGATCCTCCGAGGTTGAAAGTCACGGGAATCTGATCGTCAGTTCGGGTTAAAGGCAGAATTTCACTCGTTCTCATGGAAAGTTTCCAGCTTTGACTCCTGTAGTTGTACAACTCAGAAACAAAGTTCCCCGTAAACCTGCAGCGGGCGTCGACGTCACGTTTGGTCTCGGTGCGACTTCGTCTTTTCAGTCAGTTGTGACAGTAACATTATTTTAGCAGACTAACACTAAAAACGAAGGAACATTTCATACGAACGCGTAAAACAGAAGAAGCTTTTCGGGCGGTCTGCGGCGCGTCACGGCGCGCGTCACGGCGGACGGCACGGATGCGCGGCACGGCGGACGGCGCGGGGCTGCGCGGCGCGGATGCGCGTCACGGCCGGCGGCGCGGCGCGGCGCTCCGCTCCTCTAAAGCGTTCCCGCCTCGCTGCTTTCACGTCTCCACTTCTGTGTCGGATCCGAGAGCCGCAGCAGGACGTTGAGTTGAACACTAGAGACCGTAGAGAAGGGAACCTCATTCTTGTACCTGAGAAGCAACGCACAACTCTTCCCTTTTCTTTTCTATCATGTAGATTTGCACTCGACAATAAAGAGTTTCTTGCTTCTGAACGTTTTCCGGCTCTTTTCTTCCTGATCTGGTGGAGGTTTGACGAGTTCATGTCTGCATGGTTGTCTTTTCTCTCTGTCCTGTGTGATCAATCCTCTGAACGCAGCCCGGCATGGAAGCAGCGTTTCTGACAGCATGTGAACGCAGCGGCGGACCAGCTCCTGCCGCGGCCGCGGCCGCCGCTGCCGTGGGAAGACGCGTGCATGGCTTTGATGCTCCCTGGATGATTTCTCACAAGTATCTCTTTCACCACACAAACACGAGTTCTGAGCCACGCTTGTGTCCGTCTGCCTGCAGGACGACTCACTGTCCAGTTTTACGCGCTTTAAAGTGAAGAAGGGCGCGTGAACGGCTGCGCTGCAGCGGCTCGTTCATTCACACTATCGGCATGATGGGAAACCCGCGGATCCGGACCGTAGCTGCGCCAAAGCAGGGGTCCATCCTTCCGCTGTGGACAACAGAAGACAGTCGTGCACAGCATAACAAACGCACTAGTTTATCATATAGATGGAGGACCAGTAAAAGAAAAGGTTTGGGGAGTTGACTTTACGCAGGATGACTACTTTTACTCAACGACCAGTTTAAAGGCAGAATTCAGACTCATCTCTCAGGAAACGGGATTTAAAGCCAGATTAGAAGATGGAATTAAACTGAATCAAAAGTTTAAGATTGAAATTACAATTCTGACTTGAATTTAATTCTGATTTAAGATCTGACTTGAATTTAATTAATTTGTGATTCATTTCTGTCAGGAAAACACGCATTTAAGGTAGAATTGAAGTTAGAATTAGTTATAACTTAGAAATTTAGATTCATGTAAGAACTATTACTTTTTATCAGAATTTAAAGATTAACATCAAACATCTGATTTATATCTCAGAATTTGGAGATTGAAGTCAGAATTCAAGATGGAACTGGATTTAATCAGAATTTCGTGCTGCTGGTGATCCGGTAAACTAACGAGAAGATGCTCTTCCATCCAAACACCACAGAAGGTTTCGTGTCTTCATGAATCGTAGTTTTTTCCGTTTTTTTAGCTGCCACTGTTCCATGTTGGTTCTCCTCTTTTTAGACACGTTTTTCATTGTTTACTCTGCATTATCGAAACTCAAAGGCTAAACTACACATTGTTTTAACATGAATATGTTGAAATGAATATTAATTATATTATTGTATATTTTGCTGAAGCAAGTCCCTGTAGTTAAGTAATAAATGATCAACATTGCTGCAGAAGAATTTGCTGTCAGATAAACGCTGAGTAACGAAGCTTTACCTGTAACAGCTTTATGTTCATATATTTACAGTTTATCAGCTGCTGCTTTCACTACGAATCCGTCTGAAGATGCAACACAAAATGCTGAAATTCCTCTATTTACTTTGACTTTTTTTTAGATTTAGTAACTGACGGCATGAACCCAGGATATTTCTTGTTTTTTTATCACCGTCTTCATTTTATTTTTCATTTTATTTCCCATTTTTGTATATTTGGCTGCAGCCTATTTTAGGAAAAGTTGATAAAGAAAAACTTTTCCCACTTTGTAATGTTGTTCCTTCTCACAACATTTAAGGTAAAGTTGTGGAGTTGAGGAGGAGTTTCTGTCCCGTTCTGCTTGTAGTGTCGCTGTCACATTTCCAGGTTCAGAACCCTCCAACATTTTTATTGAGGATAGTTCAGGACTGCAGACAGACCAGTCCAGGACTGGTATGCTCTTCTCCCTCAGTCATGTCTTTTAAATGGGTCCACAATTGGAGAATACACAGAAAAGGGATACAACCTCAGAACTCCATGGAGACTGGATTCTGGACTGGTTCCTGGTGACAGTCTGGATGATCCTTTCCTTTTGGGTCCTGAGCACATGGGGACAATTTCGGTGTCATTGCATGTAAACTGACCTTTGTGTTAATGCCAGAAGATGCTAAATGGGATGATGTAGAATTAAAGAAGCAGAGGTCCTCATACAGAGCCTTGTGGTACTCCTCAGTTAGTACAGTGGTCAATGGTCCATCCCAGATGTCTCCAAGTAAAGAGTTGTGTCCTTTGGACAAGATTAACACCAGATTTCTTTGCTCCAGATTTAACTTTTAAGTGTCATTAGTGACTGTATCTCCGCATGTTGTAGTGTTGACAACAGTTTCCATGATAACCCTTATCCATTACATATAACATTGTCATTTTTTCTTTGATCTCCTTACGAGCGCTAAAGTCGTCTGGAGCAGCTTGTTAGGGACGTGCTACAGTTCTGACATGTAAAAATGGATGTAAATTAACAGATTAAATGACGTTCAAAATTCACGGAATGCATTGGGTCAATACTGGAAAGACATAAAAGTCAAAGCAAATGTAAGAATTTTTTTCTTTTTGCATTCTCCACGTCCCCATGTTTTGGTTAAACCTTTGGTTGCCTAATATTAACAGCTTCATCTAATAATTTAATAATTTAAAGCACAAGACCACAAACATGCAGAAGCAGTGATGTTTTTCTGATTGGTTAAAGTTTTCTTAAATTAAAGGCATTATCAGTAGCAGTACCACTTCTGACCACATGGGGGGGGGGGGGGGGGTGTTCAGACGGCCCAGCGGGGACGGCCCAGCGCGGCTTGTTCCAGTAGAAGTGTACTTTGTTGTGTCTTACACCAGGGGCTGACACATAAACTTCCTTGCAATATGCTGCCCCCATGTGGTCAAAGTTGGTGTTACAACATAGAGACACTTTAAATGATACAGCCAGGTGTGTGATTGTGACTCATTTCCTTGTGTAGGTGTTTGACTGGCAGGACGAGCGACCGGGAGCTGAAGGTCAGAGCGATGAGGGTTTGAATCGAGTCACAGAGCGGGAAAGGATGCTGTCAGACGAGTGGGTGACGGTGACGGCCACCCGCATACACGAAGTGGATGTGGAACCTCTGGACTATGACGTCGATATCAGCCGAGAGGTAGAGGAACAGTCCACTAGACCAGTTCATGTAATAAGTTTGGAGGTGTGGTTTAGAGGTACTTTGTGACCCTTGCTGTTCATGAGAAGCATCTGTCTTGCTTAAAGAAGATCCCTGAGGACGTGTGATCATGAGTAGTTGAAGCTGGAAAGTGACACTGGAAAATGGACACCTTCGTACTGGCCTATTGGCTACTCTTCCTGGAAGTGGAAGTCCAGTGAAGATGCCCGAAGCAGGCGTCTCGGGCTCCGGTCCTCGAGGGCCGCCGTCCTGCATGTTTTAGCTGTTACCCTGCTTCAGCACGCCGTGATACAAGTAGCGGTGTCATCAGCAGTCGTGCAGACCTTATGACCAGCTAATCAGGACACTTGGAATCAGGCGTGTTGGTGCAGGGACACATCCAAAACATGCAGGACAACCATGAACAAACACCAACATTCCAACGCCTGGGCTGAAAGCGCCGCAGAACAAAGAAAACACTGGTAGGGGACATCACAGGGTTTGTCCAGCTCATCAATCCGTGTCCTAAGCATGGAAGTAAATCTACCACAGAGTAAATTGAGAAACAGAAAATCCATCTTCTGCAGTGGTCTGGTCCAGACCTGAACCCCGTAGAGATGCTGTAGAATGAACTCCAGTGAGCTGTCCAACGCCAGGCGTCCTACAAATGTGCCTGAAGGGGTTCTGGAACGAGGAATGATCCAGATTTCTTTCTGAATTTTGAGCAGCTCTGATCGACATGCTGAAAGATCTGGTTGAGGTCACTGCTGCTGCTGGAGCTTCAACCAGCTGAAAACACCAAGGAAATGTTTCCCTCTTCCAGCCATGTAAATGTGTCATGGAAGTGGTCAGTAAAGGCAGAAACGTTATCATGCAAAGAACTTTGTCTTTGTCTGATTTTGTGACTTTGGTGAAGATCAGATCACATGAGATGGTAAATTAAAGCGGCGAACCAGTTTAATCAGGGGGTTCACATACTTTACTTGAGAATGCACCTTTCTATCCAACACACAGCTGTCAAAACCACGGAAGGTTTCCATCCCAGAGCGGTACGTGGAGTCTGACCCAGAAGAACCTTTAAGTCCCCAGGAGCTGGAGGAACGTTTCCGTCGAGCCGAGCGCATCAAGACTCTTCTTGCAAAGTTGAGGTATGAAGTCCTACAGCTGATTGTTCATGCATTTGTTGAAAGGACGTATCGATTCATGGTCCACGTGTCTGTCCTACAGCGTCCACAACATCCAGCCATCAGCACCGCTGGACTTTAACGAGCTGGATTCAGCTCTGCACCAGCAGGAGAAGATCATGAGCGTATCGCATGCGCTGGCCTCAGAGGCCTCACGCAAGAGCAAACTGGTCGCAGGTCAGTTGGTTTCACGATCACACAAACACGCTGACGTCTTTACGTGGCTGGGTTCAACACAACACCTGCGATCGGTTGATCAATGATGGTGATCGGTTCATCAATGATGGTGATCGGTTCATCAATGATGGTGATCAGCAGCTCCTGGCTGGACGGAAGGACGTACTTTTCCCGTCTTTTCAGCTTCATCTTTAAATAAATGATGTTGTTTATCTGAGGGGTTTTATTTTATTGCTGTGCTTTTTTGTATTTTATATATATATATATATATATATATATATATATATATATATATATATATATATATATATATATATATATATATATCCTTTTCAAAAATATAAAAGATTAAAGAGATGGCTAGAGGAGTGAACTGCACCATCTACTGACGCCGTCTGTTTTCGTTTCAGCCAAAGCTGCTGCAGAAAACTGATGGACCCCGACGACGGACTGGTGCCGAAATTTGAAGGAAGAATCAAAGCGTTTTAACCAAATTAACCCATTAACTTACAGCATCTCTGTTTTTTAGTAGATAGAACTCATCTCACTCTTAGAAAGATTTGATTCTAATGTTTTGAAGAAACTTTGTGTTTTCTGGCTTCATGACCAGCAGGCGTTCTTCTCGTTTTTCTCTGCAGGCTGTTTTTGTAAATGAAAGTCAGAAGCAGCAGATTCAGATTGTTTAGAAGAGAATCGTTTTTTTGTTCTTTTCTGTTGGCCGATGACGAGAAACCTGCCAAATAAAATGTATTACAAATGTATCACAACATGTTTGAATAAAAGGTTTTAAACACACGAGAACGATCACCAACAGCTGATCTGGTCTGTTCCACTGATTGTAGACCCGGTTTCACGGGTCCACTTCAAACCCATTCTGTATATACAATACAAATGACTGGCTGCATTCAACTTCAACTAAATAAAAGCTGACTTAAGCTGAAAAACAGGAACTTTTAAAAAAAAGGAACATTGTAACATAAAATGCTGTAAACGTAGATATTTTGTTGGGGAACAAAGCTAACTGTGATTGACATGCGTTGGGCGTGTCCCGATGATGGCTGATGAGCAACATGGCTATATATATATATACACATACATATATATATATACACATACATATATATACACATACATATATATACACATACATATATATATATACACATATATATATACACATATATATATATATATACACATACATACATATACACACATACATACATATACACATACATATATATATACACATATATATATATATATATATATATATATATATATATATATATATATACACATATATATATATATACACATACATACATATACACATACATATATATATACACATACATATATATATACACATACATACATATACACATATATATATATATACACATACATATATATATACACATACATACATATACACACATACATACATATACACATACATATATATATACACATACATATATATATACACATACATACATATACACATACATATATATATACACATACATACATATACACATACATATATATATACACATACATATATACTCATACATATATATACACATACATACATATATATACACATACATACATATACACACATACATACATATAC
>CM026199.1:32240032-32382532 GCA_014839995.1 Xenentodon cancila | reverse complement strand
CTTCCGGTAAACTTGAACTCACAAATCCAGCAGAGGAGGAAGTGGTTACGGGCCCTGGGCGTTTGAGTTGGTCCCAGTGAGACCCGAGGACGGAGCAGAACCAGACTACGGTGCTTCTGTGGGATTAGGTTAACGCTTTGACACTCCTGATGAGACTTCAACCAGCCTGTTTGAACTCAGGTAATGTCCATCGTCCTCCTTACCAACACTAAATTACTCCTTAAATTAAGACCACACCAGTTTTGTGGGATGTCTTACAGGTCTAAAATCCAAATGGATGTATTATTGACTAAAGACCAAACTAGCCACTTACAATCAAGTCACTTATGTTTTACTTTCCAGTTCAAAACGAGTCTGGTCCGTTCTTCTGTCCAGCGTTTCTTCAGGTCATTGAGGTTTTTGGACGTTCACTTCTCCACAGCTCTCTGGAGGTCCCACCACAGCATCTCAACCTGGTTCAGGTCTGGACTTTGACCAGGTCAGCCCAGAACCTGGATTCACTTTTTAATCATTGGGATGTAGAGCTGCTTCTGTGTTTTGGGTCTTTTCCTGTTTGCAACCCAGACCATCATCCCTCCACCACCATGCTTGACGGTGGGTCTGAGGCGTTTCTGCTCAAATGCTGTGCAGCAATGTCCAGAACCATGTTTGGTTCTGGACATTAAGACCAAGCATCTCCACTTGGGTCTCAGTTGTCCAGAGGACCCTGTTCCAGAAGTCTGCAGGTTTGTGAACCTCAGTCCTGCTTCCATGTTCCTTTAAGACAGAAGAGGTTTCCTCCTAAAAACTCTTCAAACAAACCGTCCTGGTTCAGTCTTCTTCTGACTCTGATGTCATGAACAGGCTCTAAGACTGAGGTTTGTGTTTTGGTTTGTATTTCTATGTATATCTTATGGTCTAACTTTGCTAGAATGTCCTTCTGTGTGTTAATGCAAAAGCAGAAGAAAGAAAAACTGCTGCACGAGAACTGCAGCCTCCGAACACGAGGCACCTGCTCAACCAGGTGTGGTTGAAGTCGCACAGCTATCACTCCACAAACGGACCAGCCAGAGTTCACTGGAAGCTGCATGAGTCCAGCTCCTCAAACAGTTCTTGGCTGTTTTGGTGAATGCTCGATGTGTTAACACTGTCCCAAGTGACCGGCACTCATACCCAGAGTTCCTTTAGGATGAACTAAACAGTGACAGTGTGAACACACTCTTATAGTCTATGGACCACTCCTGGGAAAATTGACAACTGTCGGGAAAATGCACTAGAAATGCTTAAGTTTATGTGAGAATGCTCTTCATCAACTCCAGTTCAGCATTCAACACCATCATCCCCCAGCAGCTGTTCACAAACTGGACCAGCTGGGGATCAGCACCTCGCTGTGCAACTGGCTGTTGGACTTCCTGACTGGGAGACCACAGGCAGTACGGGTCGGCAGCAACACATCCAGCACCATCACACTGAGCACAGGGGCCCCCCAGGGATGTGTGCTGAGCCCCCTCCTCTTCACCCTGCTGACCCACGACTGCACACCGATTCACAGCTCCAACCTCTTCGTAAAGTTTGCGGACGACACGACTGTGGTGGGTCTCATCAACAACAACGATGAGTCAAACTACAGGAGCGAAGTGAGCCGCCTGGCTGAGTGGTGCAGCGACAACAATCTCTCCCTGAACGTGGAGAAGACCAAGGAGATTGTTGCTGACTTCAGGAGACAACACACCCAGCATGCTCCTCTGACCATCAACGGTGCTGCTGTGGAGAGGGTGAGCAGCACCAAGTTCCTGGGTGGCCAGAACCAGAACCAGCAGACTGAGGGACAGTTTCATCCACCAGGCCGTCGGGAAGCTTAACACTCTCCCTGCTCTCCCACTGTTTCCCTCCCTGCCCCCCCTCACTCACTCTGACCTCAGTATCTGCACCAGGCACTTTTGGCAGAACTGGACCGCCTGCTTTGCACCAGGTCACTTTAATCAGACCGAAAAACTGTTGTACACTTAAACCAAACGTCATGCCATGACTTGTTTCTTTTTAATTTGCACTTTGTGTTTAAAATGTATTTATTGTGCAGCACCGAGGGTTTGAGAGTAACGTAATTTCGATTCTCTGTATGAACCTCACATGTGGTAGAATTGACAATAAACGGGACTTTGACTTTGGAATGTTTTCCACTTTTATATAATCTTTCTCATGTAGAATGTAAAACTTATAAACTTATAATAATTTGGAAATCATTTTATAACCCTTTCCAGACAGATGTGCAGCAGCAGTTGCTTCTCTAAGACCATTGCTGATGTCTTTCACTCTTAGCACTGAGGTTGCATTTACATCGTCAACACGGTATCAGTTTTGAAAAGATTTGTTACAGATCTTCGTCAGACTGTTCCAGGATCTACCACATTATCTTGTACCTTGCTTCCTCTATGCTCAGGCTCCAGGTGACCTCTTACCTCACTGAAACCCAGACCACAGTGTCTCCGGTTTCGGCCCGACAGCTTTCCATCCATGCCTTGCTGGTACTGCATCTCCAGATCTGCGTTGATCTTCTTATCTTCCTGCCCTGCAGAGGAGACACAGGTCACAACAGGAACATCCAGCCAGAGCAGGTCCATCCAGGCTTGGACAGACCTGCTTGGTGGATGTGCACCGGGGAAGCCGGGTTAATTCCACAGGGTTTAAGGACGGTACAGGATGCTCAGGTGGAGTGGGACACTTGTGAGAAGATGTCATCGTTCAATGCTAGAGTTTTACTACACTTCAGTAAGGCAACTCACCGGTACGGAAGTGGGATGTGGACTTGTGGTCACCAATGACGAGACGGCCAGTATGCTCTTTCTGGAAACAGAGAACATTTATTTACTTTATTCATTTGCTTTCCTTGTGGACCACAACTCCACGCCGAAATAAGAAGGCCAAGCAGAATCCATCAAACAAACCTTGCCAGCGCCCATCAGCCGTAAAAACTTCTGCTTCCTCTCATCACTTCCCAAATCAGCTGATGCCCACTGAGTAGACCCATCCTGCCAAGAAAACGCAGCACGTTATTAACAAAACATTATAGACTGGTACTAGAAGTAAACGTAATCTTTCCTTTTAACTCCTCCTAAGGAGGCCTGCTTCGATGTTTGAGACTCCTGCTTGAATGTGACACACACACACACACACACACACACACACACACACACACACACACACACACGGGCCAAAAGGTATTTATTCAGCCACTGATTGTCCAAGTTCTCATCATAGGTTTGCTTCAACTATGAGACAAAAGAAAATTCAAGAAATCACGTAGGATTTTAAAAGATTTATTTGTAAATGATGAATGAAAAAGTATTTTGTCACCCACAAAAAAGCAATTATATATATGCTTACATGCATTAATTCCAATAATCACTGTTTTGGTTTGTATTAGTGGCCTCTTCAGCATGATTGCTATGTACATGCTGTCAAAGCCATATCTCAGGAATGGATTGATGGATTTGGATGATTGACACCTCTCATTATCTATTCCTGCTTACTCCGTCTCCAGGTCCCAACGCAAAGCAGGCGAAAGGCAGGGGTCCACCTGGACAGGTCGCCAGTCCATCGCAGGGCATCATACAGGACAGACAACCAATCACACTCACATTCACACATACAGGGCAATTTAGAAGTATCATTCAACTTAGTATGCATGTTTTTGGACTGTGGGAGGAAGCCGGAGAACCGGAGGGAACCTACGCAAGCACGGGGAGAACATGCAAACTCCACACACCGGGCCGGGAATTGAACCAGGAACGTTCTTGCTGTGAGGCAACAGTGCTGACCACTGAGCCCCTCTAAGGAATCCTCTCAGCCAATAGAAGTAGCCGGTCATTTCACCAGGTATTATCTTAATCAGAGTGAAGAAACATTGTGTGTTGGCACTAGTTGATTCCTGTTGGTTCAGCTTTTGCACGGTCCTACTGCTAACAAAAATGATCCCAGAGATCAAAAATGATTTGGAATCGTCTCAGAGCCTTCGGATTACAAGAATTGAGTGGACTTTTCCACTGAAATTATGTACGACAGGGAATCATCAAAGGCCAGCATCAATTCAGAGTCAGGTTGTAGAGCGGGAATGTTTGTCTTCCACTGCCAGATCAGCAACTATCTTCGTCTCAGAGTGGTGACCTTAACACCGTTATGAGCTTTTATTAAAATAAAGCTTAAAACGGACCCGGGCTGGTGTTGGCAGGAGGCGGCAGCCGGCTTTGTGACGCCTCCACGTCGTGTGTTTTGACGTTTCTGATCCGTTTGGTCACCAGTTCTGCTTCTCAGTGACATGACGCGTTCACGTAGCTGCTGAAAGTCGGAACTGCGGCTACTGCGCAACCTAGCGGCGCTCGTTGGTTTTACGTCGTTTGGAAATACAAATTAAATTCTATTAAAAGAAAAAAAATACGACAAGTCATTCGAAAGAGTTCTTTGACATTTTACCACCCAAAAGTGACAATAAATATGTAATTTGCACAATTACGAATATCAAACGTGCAGCAATAAATGATTAAAATCTATGTCCTTATCCTGCCAATAAAAATGGAATAAATAACTAAAGATGGGGATATTTTGTGCATAATTTCTGCATGAATGAAAATATCAAAACAGCAGAAAAAAGAAAAAGGAGACAAAAACGTGCTGAAGTTCCTAAACCCGCCAAAAGACCAAGAATGTAGTTATTTTACCCCCAGTCTGTTGGTCTGAAGCGCTTTTACTCCATACACGGTAATGTGAGGTTTAAGAGTTTAAAAAGTCCTTAAAAGGTGAAAAACGTTGTTGTCGTTCTGGGTCTAAGCGTTAGGTAACTGGCTAACGCAACAACGGCCACGTTTAACCGCTTTACGTCTTTCTCTTGTGTTAATGAGCGTTTTCATTGTTCCACTCACTTGCGTGGGAGAAGCAGGACGTTTTGTGCCGTGTTTGTCCTCCGGTGAACTCATGATGAACGATAACGTTTATAACAATTTAAATAAAAATATCATGCTACCTCACAGGAGCTAGCGGCAGTGTCACTCTTCTTCTACGGTTCTATTACTGGGCGTTCACGCCACGCTGCCCGTCTCCGGTGCAGATGTGGTACTGCACTTAAAACCACACTTTCTCTTTTCTTTCTTTAGTATTTTCTTTCTTTTAATGCACATGTCGGTTTGGTGAGTTTTAGCTTTCACATGATGTCATTTTTCAGAGTTGTGAGTTAAAAAAAGTCTAAATATATATTTAAATGATTACTCTGACCTATGTAGTCTGATGAGATGATGCCTGCTATTAATAAAGCATAAACTTTATAAAAATCTGTAAGAAGAAGAAAAGGAGTTATGGAATTATTTGTTATGTTGGTGGTTAACTAAAGCATTTAACACTAAATAAATCCATTTTTATTTAAAAAAATACATATGGCAAGGCTCTGAAGGCCCGAACTCCTGCCTGAGGACATCTCTGGGGACATGGACCCGCACAAAGCAGCGTCCTGCGAACACCGGGCGAGTGAGACAGCAGCCGTATATGGCAGGGACTGCGGACCCTCATGGATTATAGAGGATGGAAAGACTCACCAGCTGTGGTGGATCCTGCTCTAGCAGAGGCACACTGACGCTGAGAAACCCAGCTGCAACCAGTGAGACCTGCATGCCTTTTTTGACCACCTCCAGTTTGCCTACTGCCCAAACAGGAGCACCGACAACCCCATCAACCACATCCTCCACTCCACCCTCACCCTCCTAGACAGAGGAAAAGGGAATTATGTGCATCTGCTGTTATTAACTACAGTTCTGCATTTAACACCATAGTTCCCCGGTGGTCAGTAAGCTCAGGGACCTGGAACTGGACTCCTCACTCTGCTCCTGAGTCAAGAGCTTTTTGACTGACAGATCACAGGTGGTGAGGATCAAAAGATACACCTCCAACCCACGCACGCTCAACATCGGCGTCCCCCAAGGCTGTGTCCTGAGTCCTCTGCTGTACTCCCTGCACATCCATGACTGCACAGCCATTCACCCAACAATATCACTGTGAAGTTTGCAGACAACACAGCGGTGGCAGGTCTCATCTTCAACAATCAGGACAGCCCACCATGCAGGACATCTGGACCAGATGGTGCACTGCCAGAGCCAAAGGGATTCTGAATGACACTCACCACCCTGGAAATGAACTTTTACAGTGGTTGTTATCTGACAAACGATTCCTTTCCTGTGTTCCTCTGTGACCCCCTAACCCACACACACACACACACACACACACACACACACACGCACACACACACACACACACACACACACACACACACACAGGATGAATATATCATGCATATTATCCCAGCCAGCTTTTATACCTGGGACTCATATTTGTTAAAACAGGCTGCAAATATGGATCCTAAGCGGGCTGGTCCACAGGTTCCGTGGAGATCCTGCCTGTGTTTGTCCAACGTATGTGGGATCCACCTGTCCTACCTGGTCTCTATATGGAACCCACACAACTGACCTCGCTCAAAGCCCCATTTAGAAACCACTTCTGGTCCCTTTACATTTGTTCCACATAGGCCCCCACTTTGGGCCCTTAATCGTGAAACCACATGGGATCAATGTCATTTCCCCTTTCAAGCCCACTCGGTACCCAACAAGGCCATGTTTAACCATGTTTAAAAGGTGCTACTTAAATGTTTTGTGTCTGGACTTTAAAGAGGGAATAAAACGGACGGAGGGACAGGTGGGGAACAGCCCCAGCTACATCCAGACAGATGTAGCGTGGGCTACGGGGTCAGCCTCCAGATCCAGGGTTTCTACTCACCTCAATAAGGACATTTACGTTCTTTAATGAATGTAGATATGTGCTGTCTGTGTTGTGATCGGAAAATATTTTCTTTGAATTTTGTGGGTTCGTGAAGTCTCCTTGTCTTTTTTCCCCGTTTTTTAATCTTTCAATGTAAATAAATGAGTTTACAAAATCAAAGTTTTTTTGTTTTTTTGCATAATAGCAACTTTGTGAAATCAAGAATTCTTTTATTTTGAAGTAAGCATTTTTAGATTTTCTCTTGCATATTTTTTAGTTTATAAATTCCAAAAATTCTTATTTTAGATAAACAAATCTAGCCTCTTTTCCTTGTGAAGTGTAACAGATTAATGCATGACTGTTAATTAGTGTAGAGGCTTAATCACAACAGTGAACCCAAGTGGTGATTTCACAAGGGGCCAATGTGGACCCGCCAACAGTCCCGTCCCGTTTATGTCTCCGTTGGACATGATAACCTGTGCATTTCTAAGAAATGTGACCTACGCAATATTTGTAGGTTTGGACAATCTGAGGGGTAAATGGTCAGGAACGTGTCAGGATTTGGGAATGTCTGCTGAGTCCATGTTGGGTTCATGTGAGTCTTCCACTCAGAATCACTTATGAGGGTGGCCCACCTGGAACCCAGGTGAGACACCCATTTGTCATCACATTTACATCTCCGCTGGGCCGTACATACAGATGTTGGCTGGGTAATCAATATCAGTCCTGAAATCGGTGCCGTTTCCAGCTCGTGTAAGGGGATGGCGGACCTGCATCAAACCACCAGTAGGTGGCGTCAGAGTAAACGTTATGACGGAGGCTCTGCTGCGACTCCGACGGCTCAAACTTCACCTCCAGACACGGTCACAGACAAAACACGAGGATTCAGACTTTTACCCACGAAGAGGAAACCCATTTTACTTAAACGTGTTTGTTTGTTCTCCGAAAACTCGACAAAAAGTAAACTTTTTCCACAAATATTTGGTAGATGAACAGTTACACATCTTTAAAAACAGAAAGTAAACACTTCGAAATTATTATTCCAAATACGTGTTTAAGACATATCATTATAATTATTTCAAATGGCCATTTGTGGGAGATTTTGTCCAAGTAGATCAAAGAGAAACAAAAAGGTTATTTCACGTTCAAAAATAGAGAAAAAGTTGAAATAAAGCGCAGAGCAGAGGGAAAATGAAGCTGAAACAGTTTAGTATTTTTGTGGACATGTTGACACAGACGGACAGAAAGATAAAAACCCTAGAGGGAGGGAGGAGGGTGAGAGGGGAGGGAGGACGGCCGGGGGAGGAGGGGTTATCCCGCCTGCGCCTCTCCGCCCGCCGGTGCCCTGCACTCGGACTGAGCCTGCTCACGGTGCCGGACGGGAAATATTAACCCCAAATCCTCCTGGAAAGCCTTGCAGCCGGCAGTCCAGCGGGCTTTCAGAGCCTCTTCTCCAGAAACACCAGAGTTTGGTTGACTTTCAGCTCCGCTTTCTGCGCAGCACACGGAGGAGTTACCCAAGTGTCCGGGGATGGTGCCTTTACGCACGGGATATCCACGCCGTTCCCACTGATCCTGCTGCGGTCTCTGCTGTCAAAGACGCGCTCCAAGTGGACTCAGGTAGGAGGGATGCGTCTCTGCGTGGAAACCTGCACACAGTCAAGGGCCAGGGCTGCAAAAACCCCCGCAACTTGTTTCAGAAAACTTTTTCTGGGATGTTTTTTTTCTTCTCAAAAATATACTCTCTAGCTCAGTGTAAGTTTTTTTTGTATCAGTGACTTTAACACTATTAAAACAAATCAAAGAAACAAAACAGAGGTGGAAGCAGCACCATACCATTTCGCTCAAATAAAAGTACTGTAACTTTAATTTATTTTTACTTAACTATAATTAAAATGACAGAAATAGATATAAAAGATGCTTATTTGCCGTTTTAACAGCCAAAGCAGGGTCTCTCAATACAATATTGTTATAAAGTAAAAAAAATATCTTCAGAATTTAAGGCACAATAACAAAATAAAACGTGTCTACACACGACATGTAAAACATCTAAATATGTCAGTGCACAAATGAAAGTGGAATTCTTCTATATTCTTTTTTTTCCCCACCAAAAGATATAAAAGTTAGTTGTGTTAGTTTGAATGACATTAATTATGTCTTCATCTGTGGAGAACAACATGCTCCTCATAATGTGAGCAGGAGTTGATTTTCAAATCAGTTCTTGAGCTGATTTCAGCCTCAGCCGGTCTGCGGGACGGCTCTCCTCCTCCAGCTCCATCGCCGTGGTTGGTGGGATTTTTATCCATCATTTCCAGGGATGTCCCGTCCAGGTATGACAGGATTGTGACCACCGTTGACTCCTGCAAGATCCTGAGCACATGTTCATCCAGCTTCTTTTTTTTGCAACCCATCAATGGAGATGATTCGAAAGATAACACTTAAAATAGATCATACTTGAGGAAAAGTAAAATTGGAAATTTCAAAAACATCTGGAAAAAAATACAGAACATTTCTCTGGATTACAGGAGCGCGAGCATAACCGGTCACTTGCCACCAATAATCAAGATAAACATTTCATAAACCTTTTCACATCATGATGGAGTTTAAAAGGATTAGAAATTGGGACATTTTTCTAAAATTGGTTGATTTCTACCACAAATTGATAAAAATAAATCAAAACTCAAATTTATAGCTCAAACTCACAACAGAATCTTAACAACCTAAAGCGAGACCAGCCAACACTCCTCCCTCTCGTAACTGCGTATAACCTGGATTAAGTTCAAGGTTATTTACTTTATTTTTTGGGCCAACACTATCTTTATTGTTTCAGTGGTCATCTGTAGAGAGATACCTGCGTACCATGTGAGTGTACAGCAGCTGGGGGAAGACAAAAGCACAGATCTGAGAGGAAAGTATGTAGGAACTCAAAAGAAAAGCAAAGCAGCAAGCGAGCACCATGGTTCTGTTGAACCCCCACCAAGTGACCGTGAAAGTACAATTACAGATGCTGAACCCTACTTTATGTCTATATAATGTCAAAAAGTAGTAAATTCAAGCTTATGAGGATGTCTGTCAGCAATTCGTAAGTACGATGTGTGTTTAGAGAAGTTGCACAGATATGTGCACAGAGACCTCAAACGTCCAGACAAAATATCTCAGAAAAAATATTTCAAAGAAGAACAAACCACCAACAGAACCCGACGTCTTAGAGGACGTAACTCCGTTGCAGACATGTACAAATTCTTTCTGAGAATAAAACCCTTTCTGGTCTGTGTAACCCTAAATAAAAGCCGACAATCTTCTTCCAATAATGACCTTTTTGAGTTTGTGCCTTGTGCAGACAGATGCATATATCCAGGAGGTGGTTATGCAGCAGTGGAACTAGGAGAGGAAGAGAAGGCGCCTCAGAGAGCACGGCTCCATCTGAGAACATCTTCTGGCATGAACTCATACGTGCTGCGTTTAAACACCTCTAAGTCTGTACAGCCCGAATAAAAGCAGACAATCGGAAGTTAATTTAGCTGCCAACAACATCTTTATGAACTTGAGTCCGCAGACAGATAAATACGAATGATGTATGTCTTTACAGTAACTCCACAAAGACAAATGTCAGATGAAGAATGTCAGATGTACAGATGAACCCTGCAAAGAAAACCAAACCCGTGCAATAAGAAGAAAAATAAAAGTACGAGAGCTGGTGCCGTAAAACATTAGGAAACATCTCAAGTCATGTTCGGATACTTGTTGGGCTTAAAAACTACTCTTAATCTGTATAACTCCAATTAAAAGCAGAAAATTCCGCACAGCAGGACTGGGGATCGTCTGACAGGCTTCCCATCTTTGTCTTGTGTCATATGCAGATGTTTGCTGGACTTGCAACACTTTCATTTGAATATTTTAGAGGGCTCGTACAGCCCCAGCGTCATGTACTAACAGAGAAGCACTCCTTTACTATTGGCCTGCTGAGGCAGTTGAGCAAATCATTTATTGATTATAATTACAGAAATGATTGCCAGACATCAGAAGTTTAAGGATTATATAACTCTTAAATCCTAAATACCCCATCAGACCCTAATTTCTCTATATTCGACTAAAGAAGGAAAGTTTAAGGTTAATTAAATACATAAAAGATCCACAGAAAAGGTTCCATTGGATCAGAAAACACACAAACAACCAACCAATGTGGACTGGAATACTACGAGAAGAAAGATGAGACGTTCATCTGCAGGACAAAGTTAACTTTCTCCTCCTGCAGTGACGCCTGTTGGCCCCCCTTAAATGTGTGGAGCATAAATTAAAACAGACTTGCAGCCTTTGAGACGCTGAGTGATGCACAACAGTCAGCGTGTCTTTTAATGCCTTCCCTCACGGTGGACATGGATGAATGTTTGCTTCTTCAGTGTAACTTGACAGATCTGCAGACCGACGGCAACGCTGCTTGACTGTGAGCGTCGCTGGACGCTGTTTGTGTTGTAAACGCTGCGTAAATGAACCAATAAGTGCCACAATGTCATATAATAACTAACAAACCGTGGGGATGTAAAAAAGAGACGATGGGACACGTCTCTCAGTGTTACTTCAAGCTCAGTTATCTATGAATAACAACCATTACAAATGTGTTTATATTGGTCTTGAAGTCAGTGGAAAACAAATCAATTATTCAGTCATCTTAATCCTTGTAGTCGAACTGACTTGATTTTATACTATAAAGATTAGTTATGGTGACACAGTTAGACAGGGCTGTTTCTAGAATTTTTGGGGTCCTAAGCATGATTTTGAGCTGCGTGTGTTTTGGGGGGCTTGTAAAATCATACATTCAGACTTTTTTATATTTGAAATATCATCTTCTCCCTACGTTTTAATTGATTTTTACATGAAATTACTTAAAAGTGGTGTTGCGCTAGTTCTGTTAGCCTCAGCAGGCACGAATCTCCACGGTCGCACTTTTATAAAAGAGGGGGCTTCTACCCTAAATACGAAGCTAACAACTTAAGCGTACAGAGTTACCATAAACGTATCTGAGCTTTGCAGAGCTAGAAAACAGAATATTTGAGTCATTTCAAGAAGAAGAAATCAATAGAAGGTAAAATGAGCAAATGTAGCGTGTTTCCTTAGTGCTTCGCCGCGTATCTGACAGGTTTTGAAATCTGCCACTGGGCTGCGGTTTTACAAAGTGGGGCCTCCAACCCCAGCACACTTGATTTGTGGGTGTAAAGGTTCGTTATCGTTGTGGAACAAACAGTGAATCTACGTCAGTCACGTGGTGCTGAGGCTAGCTAAGCCAGTAGAGCGGAGCGTGAGGGTCATTTCTGGCCCTGGAACGCCGTTGAGGGAGTAACGCCGGCGCACACGTAGGCGCTGGAAGCGCTCTGCCACCGATGGTTTGTGTCAGTGGGCTGACGGCAGATGTTGCCAAATTGAATTGTGGGTTCTGTGCGTTGCGGACGGAGCGTCGCTTCCGATAAAAGTTGGTCACCTTTGAACTTTTCGTGCTTCAGTTCGAGCGTCTCCCGATCAAGTTGCGGTTACACAGCTAGTGCTGGCCAAGTAGAGCGGACATGGGGTGGGACTGTTGTATTTGTGGTGTATTTGTGTAGAGAAGGACGTGTGATCGGGGATTTATGGTCGGATGAAGCCACGTCGGAGGCACCACCTGTTGGCTTTTCAGGGTATTTTCTACCCTACAAATACATTTGTTTTGCTCCCAAAGCTGCAAGAAAATGATGATGTCATTGCCCCCCCCAAATACACACACACAACACAACAAACAAACAAAAAAGGTAAAACAAAAGTGAATGTCACACAGGGCCCCCAAAAAGCTAAAAACACCCCTGGACAGGTTACTGAATGAAATGATTTGTTTTATGGTTTCTGCGCTGATGTTGGCTGATTTTATAGACGGGTGCGTATAGATGGAGAGAGTAGCGAGAGATATGACTTCTTTACAGCTTTTTTCTCGAGCATGCATTGATATGTATCCTCCACACCAGCGTCAGCTGCGACAGCAGTGTACAGGGAAGATGTTCTAGAGGGTACAGCAGGACAAGGCACAGGACAACAGCGTGGACTGGCGTGATAACGCCACTTCAGGGTGTTCCCTGCGTTTGGAGCCGCACTACACCTCTGAGATAAGCTTCTGCCCGCCAGCAGATAAGAAGCTTTTACAGAAACACAGTGACACATGACAGAAATGTACACGAAAACCACTAAAGAGGAGACTGCGGTAACTGTTTCAGTGATTTTATAAATAGCTTTCGGAAGTTTAGTATGAATGTTCAGTTTCCCATGATCCATCGGAGTTGTTGTTGTTTGTGCATGGACTCTCTCGCCGTTCAGACGCTGCAGCTGCCAGTCTGAGCCTGTCCACGCTGGCCCGCACGCGCTCCAAATGACAATTTCCAACAAGTTGTTTAATTGTTCAGGCTCTGGCAGAACAGTTTATACACCCCAGCCGCTGCCCGCAAGTGAGAGTGTCTGTCTGAAAAACAATCCTTAGAGGGGGAGGGAAGGGGGAGCGGGGCTCTCTGGAGCTGGAGGATTTTGTTTGGAGCAGGTGCTGTCCACAGACGTTCCCTCATAAGGTAAAGTGGCATTAGGGAGTCCAAATGGCAGACTTATATATAGGCTGCCAATTCAGCACATTGTCCTGGACTGCAGGGTTCGCCGGGGGGAGACCTGCAGCCCGTCCTCAGTCCCCCATCTTCACCCCACTTGTTTCTCTGCGGAAGCAGACCTGAGTCTGGTGGCCTTCTGCGCGCACTCCGTCCGCGCGTTCACAACGCGCTCCGTCGCGCGTTCACCGCGCGCGCCGTCCGCGCATAATTACTGTTTATGAGCGGCTGTAAAGGATCAAGAAGGCTTTTTGTCGTTCTGTACAAGAGTACTCCAAAAATAACAGTAAAATAAATAAATAAATAAATGAAATAGATTAAAATTTGGTAAAAAAACTAAAATTTAAATTGACTGTATAGATATAGCTAAATTTATTAGGAAAAAAAATCTAACTATTATGAATTAAGTAATAACTACTCAATGTACAGACTTAAACATTAAATATATATAATCGTTAGTCCATATTAATTAATACTAATTAATTAATTAAATGTCCATACCTGAGTATAGAATATAGATAAGTATGGAAATGAACTGCATTCAATTGAAAAATAACATAATAAAGTTATCTTTTTTAAAATAAAAAAAATGTCGTCAGTTTTTATATATAAACATACATTTTCAAACATTTTCTGTTTTTCTTAATAAGTGAGAAAAGTTTTGATGAGGAGAAGAAAAAGAATTTACCTTTGCATGTGTGTGTGCGACACAAACACACACATACGCACGCGCGCGCGCGCACACACGCACGCACACGCGCGTACACACACACGCGCGCGCGCACACACGCACACGCCGTACGAGGATACACTTAAAAAACGAATTCACTGACGTAAAAAAGTTTGGACGTCATTTTTGTTAGTGTACAAGAAGGAAACGTGTTTTCTGAACGTTTTCCTCACCAAATACGGGCCAACGTTGATGTCTTGGTACTTGTTAAATGGTAGATTTAACTCAGTGCAACAATCAAAGACTTCTGCTGCCGGGACTTTCTTATCCTGCTTTGAAAAACTTTTAGAAAGTTTAAAAATCTGCAGTATAGCAGCCTCTCACATCTAAACCAGAGTTTTGTGATGTTCACCTATGTACTTCACAACAACCAGTTTCCATTACGAATCAAACAACAAGCTGTTTTTTAACAGTTTTTTTTGACACTACTGATGGAAGGACACTGTCAGCGTGAAGCAGACTGGAGACCTGAACCCCGTTTGAGTTTGTCGTAAGGCCGAGACATGGACGTGTCTCCGTTTCACTCGGATTGGCACCTAACAACCGAGTCATTGCAGCGCCCCTGAAATTACCTGTTTTCCGGAGAGAATATATTCACATATGCCTAAAAGCTGCCCTTAGATATGTAAAAAATAAAAATAAGTAGCCCGCGTTCACAGCATGGGGATGTCTTCGCTCCAGCAGAGTTGTGCATTATTAAGTCAGAATTCTGTCTTCACAAAGTCAGAAATTCAGACTTTATAAACTTGCAAACAACATGTCAATTCTGCACTTCTACTTTAAATTTGGAGCTGAACCAGGAACTTCGTCAAAGTTCCTGGTATTTATCACCAGCATCGGGATTTTAAAAGGAGACTGCTTTAAGTCTTGGTCCTATAGTAGATATTTACAGGTTCAAAATGAGAAAAGCTGAATATTTAAAAAACATCATAAATCTTAAAAATAGCTAAATTTATAGCATTCATGCACTCGAAAAGTGAAAGAACGCAGTAGTTACATAAAAAAACAGGGATGATATAATTAAGATATTACTAATAACTCAAAAATACATATTTGGTAACTTCAGATGTACAAATAATAAAAAATTATGGAAAAAAGTTGAAAAAGTTAAAAGAAAGTCCTGCAATATTCTGAAATGAATCTCTGGGGTTGACATTTTTAAATTACGAGTGCTTTTTTTAAGGGTTAATAATAAAGAGAAACCGGATCACAATCGTGTGAATAAAATATGAAATATATATTTATGTAAATGTGATGTAAATACAGGAGACAGTGACCGCGCGGACCCAGAGCAGCGTAGAAACAGATAAAGATATATTAAATGTGATGTCAGATGTCAGTGTACAGAATTCACTTCAATATTATTTTACATTAAAGGTTAAGAAAATGTAGTTTTAATTTATTTAATTAAAATACAGGTGTGTAAAGGTAAAGGGAGGGATTGTGTACATCCACAACATGAAAACCGGTAAAAATGTACCAACTGTGAAGTGAAACGGAGACATTCTGCCATGAATGGGATTAATTACTCATCATTGTGTATTTGAATCCAACAAATTTAGTTTCTAAGTTAAAGATATAATGGAGCTTCGTTTTCTGCCCTCTGTTTTTATAGCTAATTGTTTTATTAGATTTTAGGGTTCATGCATTTTTACATTTTTGTTGTTGCTTTTTCCTGCATCTTCGGAAGTCCTTTAAGTTTCCACTTCAGGGTCTTTTGCTCCAGTGTTGAGCTTTGAATTGTTCATGCAAAGAAACGTCAGCCTCAGGATCTGAACTCGGGTCGTTTCGTTCAAGGCTCTGAGGCCGGTCGCCGTGATGTGATGCTGAGAGACTCTGCAGTCGTTGGAACAGCCAAAGATGAACTGTGAGGGGAGAAGGGACGGAGCAGAGGACGGGAGACCAGGAATGCTTTGGATTCTTAGACAGATTTCACTTCATTTAATGTTCTCAGGGATGTTAATGCTGTTGTTTACTGACCTGCATTAAGCTCAGCATCTATCCTCCATCTTACTGCAATGTTGCACATTTAAATGTCTCCAGATGTTGTTTTTGTGAGGATGACATTCACCTTCATCGTAAAAAAAACCCCGATCCACCATTTTAAGCCTGTGGCCGATCCGGAGAGGCTTAATTATTTGTTGTCGGGCTCTTTGAAAGAGACACCAGCCCCCAAATTGGGCTTGTGTTGAACAAACACAAATTAAACATTTAGTCCTAAGTATTTCTCCCTGGATCCTAAGTGCACATTAGTCAGCCTATACTTATCTCTGGCCCAACGGCACACCCAAATTGCAGTGTTGCTGCTGGAAAAGAAAAGCTGAGGCCCCGAGAATGAGCGCTGGAAGCGTGCTGGCAGATGCCTGCAAGTTTCTCCACCGCAGCTGAGGTGTGTTTGTTCGGCGCAGTGCGTGCGTCTTTATGGACTTTTACATCTTTTGTGTTTTTGTGAGTGTTGACAAAGGAATCCGACAAATGTGTGACTAATTATGCTCATGCGCACTCACTCTGTTTTTAGATGTGTGTGTCTATCATCCTGCAAAAGTTAGTCCCCCTCTGTTAGTGTCTTAACAGCCTGCGAGAGCAGACGCAGCACCCCTTTACTGTGCGCCCATAAGATTTAAGAGAGCAAGCTGACGCCAGGCGCTGCTAAACTTCACCTCTCTGTCATTTTGCTGGTCTGGAGCATTCAGGTGTTTGCTAATACAATGCCAAGAGGAAACAACATCAGCGACAGTCTTAGAGGAACAACTCATGCTGCACATTAGTTTGGAAAAGGGTTTTAAAACCATTTTCAAACCATTTGCAGTTCAGGGTTCTGCACCAAAGTCTGGGACCCACCAGGTGCTGAAGTGTTGTGGTCCAGCTACGCTACGGTTTCGCTTCACTGTCAGCGTGACCTCAGGTTCCACCAGGAGTGTCTCAGAAGCAGAACCGACCGCTGCCTACTTGGGTGGATTTGTGAGACTACAAGTTTACCCTGAGGTTCCAAGATAACGTGAGAATTACACTGATAAGTCTGATGATTTAAAGTCGTATTTCTTGCCGTGTATTGTACTTTCTGGAATTATACATATAAAAAGAATGTGGTGTCAAATTAAACAAGCTTTTTCCAGTCCTGAAATGAACCTTTCCTCATACATGGTTTAAATCTCTTCTAAAACCGTCTGAGTTGGTTACCAGGGACCTTCATGGGTTAACTTAATGCCAATATACGAGGCAGAGCCCACTTAAAGCGTTTTATTTTGAAAATTCGCCAAAGTAGAGCAGACAGTTATATCTGGATCGCCTGAAAGCTCACATCCAAAGATGCAGTGTATAAACGTGCCGTATAAATGGCCACGTGATCTCAAACCTCTTGATAAGATCTGAGGATGGAGTACAATTTCTGGAAAACCGCTGCAGAACCAGATGTCAGTTCCAATAGTTTTTGTTAAATACCTAAAGGCACGGTGCACAAACGTCTTCATCTGAGGATGAATTTGCCCGTTCTAAGACCCACTGTGATCCGATCGGTTTTTATGTTTTTACCGCAAAACAAAACAAGAACATAGATTAAATGAGGTTAAATACCAGGTTTTCACATATGTATGCCCTCCTCGTACAGAGTTAGATTCAATATAAATGTCCTCCTTGGAGAAACTGCCGTCGTCTTTCTGTTCCTGCTGTCCGAGTAAGTTTCTTTGGACGGACGTCTCCGTCCGTGGGTCTGTTCACTTCCACACAACCAGGAAACGGCTTCTTTGTTTTCTTCCAGAGTGGAGAAAACTGGCCTCTGTCTTCATTCATCTCTCTCTTCTATGTTTTTCTTAAAGATTTTTTTTCATTCTGGAGGTAACCTTTACTTTCTGTTGCACATTTCCAGCACCTGCTCCCCACCATCCCGTTTCAAAGCACAGATTAAGAGCTTACTTGACACACCAGCTCCTAATGACCCCACCCCACCCACCAAAACACACACACACACACACACACACACACACACACACACACACACACACACACACACACACACACACACACACACACACACACACACACCTTCAGTCGTTTTCATTTCTAAGCTCATCTGCCTTTGTTCATCATCATGGTGTCTTTTCTGGCTCAGGGCAGAACGAGTTCATGAAGTTCATCCTTTTTCACATATTTTCCTGACTTTCTTTTTTTTCCTGTTAGGATGTGAGTCTGCTGGTGATGAGCGGAACACTCATTATGTTTACGCTTAAATAAAGTCGAGTTATCACCTTAATCTGACTGATATCGAAGTTTTTAAAAGCCATGTGTAAACCTTAGTCGAACCCAACTGGAGTTCAATTGATGAGAAATATCAGTTGAGGGGACTTTGAGTCATATTTAACATAAACAAGGACATTTGTAGCTCTCCTAAGGCCCTTAGATGGGGGTGGGGGGCACAGTACACTGGGGTTAGTCTTAAACGCTTTTCAATCAGCTGTGGCTTTGTGTTAAACTGTCTTGGTTTAAGAACAAAACAGGCGAGATTTGTTGTTCTGGCAACCCACTTAACCAACATAAATTTTGCTGAGGCGAGCTGGGCGACCATGACGACGGGAACAGTGACTTTTGTGAATTAACTATGAATTGGCAACAAAACTTCATAAACGTGCTCATGTGGGAGAAGAAAACTCAGAAATCCTGACAGTAACCTCGCAAATTTCTGACACAAAAAGTCAGACTTTCTAAACTTTTTTACTAAATTTGTAAAAAAAGATTCGGAAATTCCAGCAATAAACAACAAATTTCAAATCAGGCTACGTTTGTGAATCTAAAGTTCAAATTCAAGCCGAACCAGTAAAATAAAAATGTCAATACCAAAACTCCTGAATATAAAATTTGTAAAGAAAAAAAAAAGCTTAGCAAAATTGACTTTATACGTTCACAAATTTGCAAGAAAGAATTGAAATATTTTGACTTAAAAAACTCAAAAAGTGTGAGAAAACAAACTCAACTTCATCTCAACTTAACTTTAATTTGTGAGAAAATCTCAGAAATTCTTATTTTATAAACTCTTGTAAACTCACTTTATAATCTCACAAGTTTGTGAGGAAAAAGAAAAAAACTTTAAAAACTCTCAAGAAAATACACTTACTTCTTTTTAAGATTGCAAATTTGAGGAATTATGAATAATATCAGATAATTTAAGAATAAAAATGTTTGAAGGGGTGGAGTAAAGGTGGAGTAAATTTTGTTGAAAAAACTCAGACATTCAGATTTTATAAACTTGTAAATTTAAAGAAAACTAATCTGTCTTTCAATAATTACATATATATTATATATACAAATCTGAATATGTCCCACTCAGCTCACATTGCAAACGGTGCATATTTGAGGGGAAACGCCGTCATTCATTGACCGGATCAAATTCTGCTCCGGAGGTGGATCCAGCAACAAAAACGTACTCTTGATTTTGGCCCCAAATCACAATATTATTACCAGCATCTCAACTTTGAAGAAGCACTGCCATGTTTCATACAGTTTTAACTCTTCATGAGGAGAAAATTGAAAAGTTTTTGTCATCAACCGTTCACTTTTCCTCTTTTCCGATGAGTATCTGGACTGAAATGTGGCTTCTTGCCCTTCTTTCTGTTTGTTTTGTGGATTACTTCACATGGCAACCTGCAGCATCGCTCGCTCTGCTTTCGAGCTTTTTCTAAAGTGGAAAAACTCATCACCTTTCGCTCCTGTGACGCAGGCAGCAGCCATCCGTCTGCAGCGCTGAAAGCAGCTCTTGGAAATGTAGGAGCTTAAAAACTGAAGTAACATTAAAATAATAATAACAATAAAAAAAGTCCTGGCGGCTCCAAACCGACCCCCTCAGCTTCTCCCGGCACCAACTGTAAATGTTAAAAACATGGAAAAATGTCCACTGTTCTTGTTTCTTTCTAATTCATGGGCATAAATCAGAGGATTAACATGCTCTGGTTGGTTCTGCCAGTCAGATGGCAGAGCAGAAGGTGACCAGGTGAAGGTCTTTGTGGTCAGTTTGCTACTGCTGATGATTTCACAGAACAAAGAAGAAATAATCATCAGCAGCATGTCTCTTCTTTCAGGCCACCCTCATCCATCTTTTTCTTCTGGCGTTGCAGTAAATAACGTCCAAACTGAAGCCACTGAAGCTGCAAAATCAAATGTTGACAAACGATGACCATAAACGATCAAGATCAGGGGAGAACAAGAAGTTCAACATCAGAGTGAAGTCCTTCCAAACATTTGCTGCAGTCATTTCCATTTTTATGACAATTAAAGAAGCCAGAAGGAATTTGAATGAAAAACCAGAGAACAACACCGGCTGAATCACTGCTGTTGTCACAGTTTCAGCCAAACTTATAAATCAGCAGTAAAAAAACAAACAAAAAAAACAACTTGGGTCCAAGCAGATTATTTTCCTCTTAGATATGAAAATTTAGTCTGAACCCTCTGGATTTCCAGGGACGGTACCAACAGAACCAGAAGAAACTGTCTGGACTGGAAAGACGTACAACAAATTAGAGAAAGAAAGAATGTGGAAAAAATAATAATAAAACAACAACAACTCAGAAAACCTGTTGAGAGAAAGATGCCAGAAGTTATTAGTATATATATCCGGGCCATTTAGGTCAAAATGTGTGGTGCGATGGGGTAAATAGAAGTATAAAACCAAACTGGCTTTATAACAATTAGGGAGGAAAAACTCGGCAGAGAAAGCAGCGATTTTCTCTGTTTCTGTGCTGAAGTCAAATTAACGGCGTTTCAAACTTCCCCTCGTGCGGCTCATGCTGGGGGAGAACCGAGCTTCATCTCTGTCCTGAAAACTGATTCGTCACAACTACGTTTTTGCTCTTAACAAAATGCAGCACAGTTTTCTTGGAAGATTATGAATGAGGCTCTCCTTTTCAGGAATGTGCGACTGTTTGTGCATCCAGCAGCCTTATTCCCACCTGGCCAAACAAACCCCAACACATTAACAATGTCTTGGAGTTTAAACAGAAAACAGCTGCAAACAGACCGAGTGGGCCTGTCTACCGGCCTCATGGTCGCAGTACTTTTACTGGCAGTTTCTTCCCTCCTTCTCCCGTCTATAGAAGCCTCACGCTCCTCTAAACGAAGCCCGGCGAAGCTTCACTTCACCACTTGTAATGGTTTGGAGAAGCGCGGCATGGCCGCTGGGATCGGGTGGGATGGCCAGGATCACACGGTCCCACCCACTGAGCCTTTGCCCCAGTCCAGTTGGTCATCAGCCAGCCTGTCCATGCAGGGCGTTGCCATGGTTTAGCAGCTGTAAAAAAGTCTTTAATCAAGCTGTTGCCATCATGAGATGGTGGTGAGTGTTCGGACGCACAGCCGAGAGACAGAGTGGAAAAAAGATGGAGAATGACGGAGACTGGATGTGGACTGATTGGCTCAGGACAGAGAGTAGAACTTTATGGTTCTGAAAGCAGCATGTCCTCATGGAACACACGTGCCAGGTTGGTCTCACGTTGTCCCACGTTGTTCCACACTGGTCCCAAAGTAGTCCCAAAGTAGTCCCACAGTAGTCCCACACTGGTCCCACGTTGGTCCCACGTTGGTCCCACGTTGGTCCCACGTTGTCCCACGTTGGTCCCACGTTGTTCCACGTTGGTCCCACGTTGGTCCCACGTTGGTCCCACGTTGTTCCACGTTGGTCCCACGTTGGTCCCATGTTGGTCCCACGTTGGTCCCACGTTGGTCCCACGTTGGTCCCACGTTGTTCCACACTGGTCCCAAAGTGGTTCCACAGTAGTCCCACAGTAGTCCCACACTGGTCCCACGTTGGTCCCACGTTGGTCCCACGTTGTGCCACGTTGGTCCCACGTTGGTCCCACGTTGGTCCCACGTTGTTCCACGTTGGTCCCACGTTGTTCCACGTTGGTCCCACGTTGGTCCCATGTTGGTCCCACGTTGGTCCCACGTTGGTCCCACGTTGTTCCACACTGGTCCCAAAGTGGTCCCACAGTAGTCCCACAGTAGTCCCACACTGGTCCCATGTTGGTCCCACGTTGGTCCCACGTTGGTCCCACGTTGGTCCCACGTTGGTCCCACATTGTTCCACACTGGTCCCAAAGTGGTCCCACAGTAGTCCCACAGTAGTCCCACAGTAGTCCCACACTGGTCCCACGTTGGTCCCACGTTGGTCCCACGTTGGTCCCACGTTGTCCCACGTTGTTCCACACTGGTCCTACGTCAGTCCCACGTTGGTCCCACTTTGTTCCAAGTTGTTTCAAGTTGTTCCAAGTTGGTTCCCCGTTGTTCCCCGTTGGTTCCCCGTTGGTTCCCCGTTGGTTCCCCATTGGTTCCCCATTGGTCCCAGGTTGGTCCCACGTTGTTCCCCGTTGGTTCCCCATTGGTCCCAGGTTGGTTCCACGTTGTTCCACGGGTTGGTCCCATGTTGTTCCCCGTTGGTTCCCCATTGGTCCCAGGTTGGTTCCACGTTGTTCCACGGGTTGGTCCCATGTTGTTCCCCGTTGGTTCCCCGTTGGTTCCCCATTGGTTCCAGGTTGGTCCCATGTTGTAGAAACACATTTATTTGTTAAACTTTAAAACAATAAACCAAATACGTTAATATCACTAAACGTCCTAAACCGGGTCAGTTCTGGCTCAGATGGTGTTTTTTCAGTGTGTTGTCCGTAACTGTGATAAATGACTCCCGGTAGAACTTCAACCCCCCCCCCCCCCAAAGTACATTCATATTTCCCTGCTTTATACTAATCTACAATATTGGAAATGACCATTTGCCATTAATTTATTTCCATTTATTCTCATATATTGCTGTTTACTGCCATGGAAAATTTCCAGCTTATGTCAATGGCACAACTTGGGAGCAAATATAGTTTAACCCTTTAGTCTGAGATGATTCAACATCAGAAGCCAGTAATCAGGCCAGTCACACAGCTGCATTGTTAGCGGCGGTTAATTTGTCTTGGCCTGCAGCAGATGTTTAACTAAATTAAATGGCCTTTTGCCACAGTCTTTGGAGTTGATGGTTCTTGCCGCTAAAAGAGGGAAAACTGCTGCCTCAGCAAGCGGTTCGCTCTCATTCTCAGGCAGCTTACGCTGTGTCTCCCTGTAAAATATGGGAAACATACGTAGGCCGCCCTGTGATGTCAGCGGTTATTTCTGGAAGCTTGCTATAGGAAAAATCTTACTAGGCTTTCTGAAGTAGTGAAAAGCAGCTTATGACATAAAGACACTATTGTGATGGCTGCTGATCTTGTGTGCGTTTGCCTGTTTCTTCAGGTGTCACCTCTTCGGAGATCGTAGTGAGTTTAATGGACAATAGTTTCTGTACCTGTTTGCACAGAAAAGGACTTAGGAGGATGTTTTTGTAGCTAGGATTAATGAAAGGCAGCTGCTATTGTATTTTCATGAATGATTAGTCAGCTCCTTCGCCGGCTTCTCTTTGACTTCTCTGTGCAGCTCCACGGCTGGAGTTTAAGGTCACATGATAACAGTGCTGAGAGTCGGAGCCCCGGTAGGCTTCAGCACTAGGAGAACAAATCTGAATGAACATAAACTGACATACGCATGTGCACCTGCAGCGACCAGGTGAAGGTTCCGTCTCATCCCCAACATACTGTGTTTTCTTTGAGGCCCGACGGGCCAAATGAAGGCTGGACGTATCGCTGCCGTGATGTTCATGCTTATTTCAAGTACGTTCCAGGCCTTAGTCTAACAAAAGTCCGCCTAGACCGAACTTCTCATAGTCAGACTGAGATAACGAGGTTTAAGATGAGCTGACCCATGCATCTGAATGTTCAAACTGGACTGAAAGTGGCCCCCATCCCAGTGGTCTCCTGTGACAACAGTCAGTCGCTTTTGTGACAACAATCAGACCAAAGCGCTTTTTTGTACCAGGATGTAATTTGTTTCTCATGTTTGGAGCCAGCCCCTAGTGGTCAGCGGCTGAGCTGCGTGTCTCTTTGCTTCTCGGATTGAATCAGAGTATCAAGGCAGACGTCGCTGCCAAATATTTCAATTGCAGAGATACAGCTCGTGAATGGGGGAGGGAGCAGATCAGAATAAATAGATGATATTTATAGCCGCTGTTGGGTTTTTCTTCTTGTTTTTTTAAATCATTCTTGACGACCACCTACTCCATCTCAACAAGCCCAACCTCTTGGTGTTTTATGGAGCAGCAGATTTGTGCGCTGCCTTCTAAATCATTTCCCTCTCTCAGAGATTGCTCCCTGGAATATTGGCCTGACAGCCGTTTTTTTTACTCTGTTGACTCCCCGGTGGACTAATTTACATTTATGCACACAGCAATTAATTACAACTGGTGCTGGCCTTGTAAATTAGAGGCCGCCGAGGTCGCCTTCATTAATTGCCCCTGACAGTCAAAGCCTTGTTTTGGTCGTGTGGAGGCTGACTTGAGGCCCGTTTGCTGGAAGCTTCGCCGGCGCTGGCTGGTCTTCATGCATCTGATTCCAGTTCGGTAGAAACTCAACACTGTTTTCCCACCTTCATGTTCTTGGCAGCTGTAGGTCATCATAAAGTTGTGGCTTGTGTTTTGTCTTGAGCTTCATGTCTTCTGTGTGTTCCTGGGGGTCTTTCATCCGGATACTCGTGGAGGGGATTTTCTATGGACCCAGAACTCAGGCGTGCACCTTCTCACGGTTTTGGCCTTTTCATGCGAAGATGCTTCAAGCTTTTTCCTGCTCCCGACCTCACAAGGCCTTCCTTTCTTTTCTGTCACGCAGCGATGTGTTTGTGCATACCTCTCCGGCTTGACAAAAGCGGGGAGAGATCCTATTCACTTCTGCCTTTGACATTCACCTCTTGTTTTTACAATCTTTCCAAGGCGTGCTGTTTGCACAGTGGAACAGGCTTTGTCTTCAAGGAGTTGGACAATGGCAAGCACAATAATGCAATCTCTCAAGAGGTGAGGTTTAGATGTATGTGCTGGTGCTTGCCTGTCCTTCTCCCTCCCTTTCACACTTTACTTTAGCAAAATTTCATGTTAAGCCTGACTTTGGAGAGAATACGTGTTGTCAGTTAAGCCCCAGTAATGTTCACCTAGGTGGTTTGTGAAAGAAACACAAAGGTGTTTCATTCATGCCAACTACCCCTTCCCTTGTTCCACTTTTTAAAAGTATTATGTCGCAGTTTGCCCACCCACAGGCACTCCTTTTTAAAACAAAATAATAGGAAATATTATTGTCTCAAAGTTTTAGCAGCCTTAATCTGTAAAAATGTGAAGTGGCACCTGAAAGCTTGACTTTCACAATGTTTGTACATTTTACACCTTAAATTAGTGGTCCGCAAACTTTTTTCTGGTGGGCCCCCTCGGTTTGTAAGAACATTGTTGTGACCCCTACAAAAAGTAAAACGACAAACTACATTTACAGTGAAACAGTTTTTATTTATTGCGTAACATTATTCAACGTTGTTACACATCTCCCCGTCTACTGGCGCCTTCAAAAACCTGTCCGTCATGCTCAGAGGCGGTTCTAGCGTCTCTTGAACCCCTCCGGCTAATTCATCAACCTTATATATATTAAAATATATAATTTCACATGTTCTTAAATGTTAATTCACACTGACCGAGACGTATAAAAAAAACTCCTGTTCTGCAGTTCTTCTACTGACCACTATAGTCTGGATCCAGACCTGCAGTTCTTCTACTGACCCCTATAGTCTGGATCCAGACCTGCAGTTCTTCTCCTGACCACTATAGTCTGGATCCAGACCTGCAGTTCTTCTCCTGACCACTATAGTCTGGATCCAGACCTGCAGTTCTTCTCCTGACCACTATAGTCTGGATCCAGACCTGCAGTTCTTCTCCTGACCACTATAGTCTGGATCCAGACCTGCAGTTCTTCTCCTGACCACTGGGGTCTGGAACTAACCGTGAGTCAGTCTCTATTGAGCTCCACGTTAAAATGTCTTTACAAACTTTACAAATGAAATAGAAATAAACATATTAACAGTGAATTATGACAACTGAATTTCTGTGTGGCTCTTCAGGTAAAATTGTGTGAAGAAGAGAAGAAGTATGCAGGTAGGGGCGTGGCCTTTTGATCGATCACCTGCTGAATAGCTGCCACTTTAGCTGCCTGGCACCTTCAGCGAGCTTTGAGCTGGGCAGTAAACCGTAACAGAGCCTAACCCGTCATGATCCCTTACAGATAATATGGCTTGTTGTGATTAATTGTTCTAAGAGACGATTGGTTAAGCGAACCCTGCCTCGGACCGTTTCGGGACCCTTTTGAGGCGACTTACTGGATCACTCACAAACGAGCGTGGTGGAGTGGGACCGGTTACCAGACGCTTACTCAACTACGCTGGTAGGTGTAGGCGTGTCAGCATCAACATGGCGGTCACCCGGAGGTTGACCACAAGGGGCCTTCTTCTGTCAGTGGCAGGCCAAGATGAAAAAGAGGCTTGAGTGGTGCCCTGAAGAAAGCTTTAGTGACGTAACAGAGGGTTTCGTCCAGTTCTTTAAATACAGTCTGTGGTTACGTGCTCGCTACGGTGTCGTTGGCTCCAGAAGTCTGTCAACATGCTCCCAATTAAGAGCTAAAATGAAAATACATCCCCCTCAACAGGAGACCCAGTGAAGTAATCACAGACGTGGTTCGTCATGGCCAGCGGGGCCCATGTGTGATATAAGCTCATCATTTACAGGTCAAGTAAATCTCATTTAGTTTAATTGCCCGTATGATCAGTTGGAGCCCCGCTTTGTTTCCTGTGGTCCGGACATGGACTTGGCAGCACCGAGCCCCATGTGGCGCTACGCTCATTGAGAGAGCGTCTGTCTCGTAGGGTCCCGTTTCTGTTACCCCGGCGGGTCTGCACAAGTGGCATTGACAGCTGCAACAAGATGACATTTGGGACTGTGCATATTTTGTTGCGTGAATGCGTGCATTCATCGTGCAGGTGGAAGTCTTGCTGTGAACATAATACAGTTTATCTTTGTGTCGTGGATGCTGCTGCTCACCTCTTTAATGACATCACAGCCCTGCTTTTTCTTCATGCAAGTCTCTGGTCTTTGGTTTCACTGCTTCTGCTCCAAACAAAATCACAGGTAGCATATTAGTACCTCCTCCTTCAATCCTACAGGTTTGTCAGTGCGTATAGAGAGCAGATCTCAGTGTTTGAATGCAACAACATACAGCTGTTTTCACCTGCCATTATTGATTTAATGGCTGGTGATTAGCTGCACCTGATGTCGCCTCTTAAATCCTAAGGAAACAGTAAGGGGGTACTCTGGATTGCCCACATGTGATTTCTTTCTTTTTTGGTGTCGGACCTGCCATCTGCAGATAAGCAGTGGGGTGTGAGCAGCGTGTTCAGAAGGAGAGCAAACAGAATAACTGGTTCTGCAGACATCTGTAACGTGTTCGGACGGGCCGAGCGTGAACGCCGCTCAGGGGAATTCATCAGAGTCACACGATCTCAAACGGTGGCTGTTTCGGGCTTTAGCTTTGCAAACTTTGCCAGCAGCGACGGACGCAGCTGCATGTTTTAGCTGTTTTCCACTGAAGTGTGTTTTTCCAGATTATTTCTCATTATCACCAGAACGTCTTTGTGTGCGAGCTTGAGCTGCTCTGGTCAGAATTGCTCTTTAATTGTGCCCTGAGAGGAAAAAAAACACATGCAAGAGAAAATCATTTGCTTGATTATAGACATGAATAAAAGATCATACGTGCTGCATATTTGCTTTTTTCTTCATTGTTTTCAATTAGCCTCAAATTGTGGAATCAAAGGAGTGTTTGCATCACCATTTTTGTTTGATTTTGTGCTGCGTGGTGCGGCCATGGTGTGTTTACTCTCTCTTGAAGTTTCTCTTTATCCTCTTTTGCTCTTTCTTTTCTGGAATTAGCGACCTCCCACTCTCAATTAGGGTTATCTCCCATCTTCTCCCAATTTGTGTCCCTCTATTGATCCTGATAACGGGGCCTTCAAAGAGCTCTGGATGTAGTTTGACCTCTTTGATGTGATTATTTGTCTTCCCTGACCCCCCCGCCTCTTTAGCGTGTGAGGATGCATTAATCCTGACCCCGGGTCAGATGTTGGACTCAGAGGGGGCTGTTGAAGCCCAGCAGACCAAGAATGGAGAGTTGTCCGTCTGATGAGAGGCGGTTTTCAACCTGCTCTCATTGGACTCAATTTGTGAAAGAAAATATCAGCCATCGATAACTGCGTTAAGACAGATTGTGGCCAGTTTTGTAACTTCAAAGCGGCGTAGAAGAATCGTGGTGCTTGTTGTTTGTTAGGCTCTGCGTGGTATGTGAGTGTGTGACGTTGGCCGGTGAAAGTGTTGTGAGAGGAGTACACTGATCCTCTGTTGGTTGTAAACTTAACACAGGACGTCTGTTCTGACTCCAACGCTGAATACAGAGCGCTCTCAGGTGGGCTGAAGGTCCGTTCACGCTCCAAACACACTTCACTTCAAATTTTAAGCTGTTTTTTTGACAGGATATACAAATATTTGAGCAGTGCACATTAAAATCTGTTGGATTTCCTCTGTACTGTATCTGAGTACAGTACCTGTTACTGACGAACGCCCCCAGTAGTGGGGGAAGGCATGGAGATCATTCAAACCATTTAAATCAAACAAGATAAGATACAATACACACAAATTGTGCACCAACTGAACAGGAAAAAGTGCTAAACTGACTAAATCCAGGGAACGCCAAAACATGTATTACCTTGACTGACCACTAGAGGCTCCAAAAGTGAGTCAATCTTTAGTGACCTCTATGTAAAAATGTCCAAATTTACTGCAGAAATTACCAGTTGTGTTTTCTAAGCTAGATTTAAAGACGACATGTCTTGTTATGCCGTCAAGACCACCACCTGCTCCGGACTGGCCTGGAAGCACACGGCTGCGAGCCGAGCCAGAACCCGAATCGGTCTTCTGCCAGTCGGCCTGTGGTGCTGAGCTGCAGGGTGACCAACTACAAGTGAGCCACCTTGACCTCCTCAGCATCAAAGGCCAGCCTGAAGGGGTGCGGATGATATAAAGCTGCTGAAATAAACGGTGTTTGGCTGAAATCTGGGAAAGACCCAGCCCAACTGTTGCTTCCCTTGGAAACTTAGGACTTTGGACCACAAGATACTGAATCTGTGTTTTGATAATGTTTATGTTCTTCAGGAAGTTTAAGGATTTATAACAATTTGAGACAATTTGAACCTTTGGAAAAGCAGAAGAAGTGACCTTTAAACTTGATGACGCTAAAGAACTAACACAAAAATGATATGGTACCCTAATTAGTGTAATAAAAAACCCTGTCCTTTCTTTCTTTTTTGTCTCCCTTCACTTTCAGGTGACGTTCATGACTTTTAAAGTTGCTTTCAAGCGAGAAGAGGGTGCTGGAGCTGAAGTCTCTCATTTCTGTGAGTTTTCTGCATTTCCTGCTCGTCCTGTCACCCCGCGAGCTGGGTCACGTGTCTTTTCCTCTGTTTGCGGCTTTGATCGATTTCCCCCTTGAAAAGGCAGATGATAAACGGCATCGTTGTCTCTTGTACCGGTGGTCATGTTGGATGAGTTGTGCTTGAAATGGGAAATGTGTTGGAGATGTTTCAAAACAAAAGTCTGAAAACTGAATCCGACTGCGTTTGCTGCCTTTAAGCGTGGCATCGCCACATAGAGCGAGCTTTTGATTTGTGTCGCGGTGAACGCAGACCTCCACTCTGGATAATGTTCTGCTCTGTACACCTTCAATAGTGGCTTTCACTTTAGCAAAGAAAGGGGTCTTTTAAAGGCTTTCACCGGCATCACTCCAGGAACCTTTCAGCAGCGGGACCTACAATGTGCCTTTTAATGGACTTTCACTCTGTGAGCAATAAAGATTATATCTGGAGTCAAATAGTGCCTCAGGTAACACTAGTCTAAATTAAGATGGCGAGGTCACATCTGCCAATCTCAGTGGTTTCAGCAGAGGCCAGAGATTCTGGAAATGTACAGATGGGACAGGGTTGGAGAGGAGAGGGACGGACCATCTGGCTAATCCGCCTGTTTAAGGATACTTACGAGTGAAGTCTCTGGCGGCCGTTGAGCCGTGTCAGGGCTCGGTCAACAAGTGGCCTGCCTGATGCTCGCTGGCATCTCGCTGGCATCTCGCTGGCATCTCGCTGGCATCTCGCTGGCATCTCGCTGGCATCTCGCTGGCATCTCGCTGGCATCACCGGTTAACAGTGAAACTGTGAAACCGCCGTAAAGCGAAATCACAGCAAGGCGCTAGCTAGCACCACGGTAGCGGTCAGTGAAGGTCAGTGAAGGTCAGTGAAGGTCAGTGAAGGTCAGTGAAGGTCAGTGAAGGTCAGTGAAGGTCAGTGAAGGTCAGTGAAGGTCAGTGAAGTGGCGTCAGCTACCGTGTGAACACATAGTGCAGTCGTTTGGTGAACCTGAATCCCCACCAGGACCGATCCTTTATCAGGACCTGGACCCGTCCTGGACCTGCAGTGGCGTCACGTCCGTGGGCTTGCTGATGATGACGAGCTCTGGTACGACGCCTTCATGAGTGTCTCCTGGTGTTCTGGTGGTTTGGACTTTTGCCGGGCTCCGGAGCGGAGTTTACCGACCCGGTGACAACCAGGCTTTGTGATCACAGTTTTCTGAAGGTTTCTCTCTACATTACAATTCGTCATGTAGCCGTTCGGAATTCGAAGAAAGGATCTACACCAACTTTGTGGAAAATCCTCACTTTTAATTCCATTCGCTCAGCTAATTCAATCAGTTCTTCAAGAAACCTGAAATTGTATTATTGCATCTTTTAACATGCTGTTAGTTTTCAAATCTAATAATGCAGCGGTAAGATGACAAGTGATTCTCTTAACCACATTAAAGTCTCGCTGTCGTGACAGCAACAATAAATAGCACCGCTGCTTTACGGGACTCTGAAAGGGAGAGGACGCCGTCTGGAGGCTGGAACTGCCAGGACAGGTTAGAGGCTTCGATCTGTTCGACCTGGAACAAAAACAGAGGTTTACCAGATGATTTATTCCAACTCAGTCTGCACACATCAATAAATACTGTATAACTACATGGGATGATGTTGAAAAGCTTGTCCTTTTTGTGCCATACAAAGCCAACCAACATCAGTATGACGGGGGCCACCTACATACGTCCTCTGGCTCCATATTGGCCCCATTTGAATTGCCCACTTGGGTTTGCTTATGTGATTGGTCCTGATCACCCAAGAATCAGAGTAATTCACTTTTTTTTAGCACGTTTGGCTCTCACATGGGCCTGGTCGGCCATCCAAACTCCTTCCCTCTTACATTCCTGCGGTTCGTTTGTCTTTCCAGGGGTCTGTACCAACAGATGCAGAAGAAACTACTTCTGGATGCCATTGGATAGTCATTCATCCCATCACAGACAGTGAAGTAGGCAGAGCAACACCCAGACTCGTCTGTCTGCAGGGCAGGAGCACTGCTGACTGATGGTGGCGCTTTTACAGCACAATCTCATAGTTGTCCATGCCGGGTACCATTGGTTTGGTGTGTTCTGTACTGGTGGAAATAGTCATGGACACCCTGACTCATGAACAGAGATGATTCCAGTTCTAGTGACGTCTGCAAGCCTTTAGCTGTTCCTCCTGGGTTCTGCTTTAACTTATTGAAGACTTCCGGTTGTGTTGTTGTGTCTCCGTTACTGGACAGGTTGTGTCCCTGTGGACGGATGGATGTCTGAACACTGTGAGAGGACTTTGCATCCCCTTCCAGTCTCCTGCAGATGAAGTTCTCTTGGCTGCATATCTTTAGAGATCTCCTTTTAGCTAGGCACGCTTCAGTTCTGAACCACACCTCCAAACTGGTCTCATGAACTGGACTCCAGCTGTTCTAGTTTGCCAGCCTGTTGTCAGCCTGTGGGTTCACTTACTTTTCCTCCAGTATTGTGAACGCTCCTGCGTCGTTATTTGAGGGACTCCTTTGTTGCCGCTGCTGCTGTAATGGCAGTCATTTGCAAAGAGTTAGAAAAATTAACAGCCAACCAGCAGCTGTTTGGATGATTTGTGGTGAGCTGATGAGCTAATGAGTTAATGAACCCGCTGAGGTTACCTCTTTGGCTTCCAGAAAACTGGCTCCCGCTCTGCTCGTTTCTTCCTGCCTCGTCTTTGTGAGTGGACTCCACTGTGATCCACTTAGACAAAGTTCAGCCTTTCAAGGCTTCACTTGTCCGAGTTCCTCGTCCAGGTTTTAACTCTTACATTACTCCTCAAGTATCGCTGCAGAGCGACATCAGAGATGAGGATCGATGTATCAGAGATGAGGATCGATGTATCAGAGATGAGGATCGATGTATCAGAGATGAGGATCGATGTATCAGAGATTAGGATCGATGTATCAGAGATGAGGATCGATGTATCAGAGATTAGGATCGATGTATCAGAGATGAGGATCGATTTATCAGAGATGAGGATCGATGTATCAGAGATGAGGATCGATGTATCAGAGATGAGGATCGATGTATCAGAGATGAGGATCGATGTATCAGAGATGAGGATCGATTTATCAGAGATGAGGATCGATGTATCAGAGATGAGGATTGATGTATCAGAGATGAGGATCGATGTATCAGAGATGAGGATCGATTGACAGATTTGTTCAGAATGAATGTGATCTAATGCCAATTGGCATCATAGCGTAGCGTGAGCTAAGCCCAGGAAAAATGGCGAAATTGTGGTAACGGAGTTAAGGTGGGCGTGTTCCAGGTTCCATCTGGATCTCCTGAGGATGGGCGGAGTCATCTCCTACTTATATGGTGCTGGCCTTCTGTCCCAAAAAGGCTCTAAATCGTCACAGAGGTTTCGTCCAGCTCGTTTTAATCCGGTCTGTGGTGATTCCTCAGATTATACGCTTCTGTGTGTGTGGCTGCCTGTCATGCTGCGTCAGTGCTGGTTTATTTGTGTTTGTGCGCACTCATGCCTCATCGACGGCCCATCTGAGACCCATCTGAGGCCCATCTGGTTTGCTAAAGAGGCTCGTGGCACTGCTGGCTGTGGGTCTTTGAGGCTGGGCCAAGCCAGCAGCAGTTCCTCCCCACTTCCACACCAGTCCACGCTGAGAGGAACGCTGCCAGCTCCTCTGCAGACCGACCGTTGTGGCTGCTTCTCAAACCACCCAAGCTCAGAGCCCACTTTCTCTCCCCTATTACCCTTGAAATGGGACTCGCTCTAAATATTGTATCCCCTCGGTGCTTCATCCCCCGTTTACTCCAAAAGTCTTCACAAAGAAGAAAAGAACCGTGGGGCTGAGTCACTTTTTCCCCTCTCTTCTCTTTCTCCAAAACCACAGGCAGCGGCGGTGGCTTCCTGGAGATGAGCGCTTTTGTCTGTTGTGCGATGGCTGTGGCTTCAGGCAGATCCTCTTCTGATGAAGTCATGTTCATCAGAGACGAGTTAGAGGAAGGAGATGCAGTAGGAGTGGAGAAATGTCAGGATGAGCAGATACAGTTGTATGCAAACATTAAAAAAAAAGCCAAAAAGAAAAAGAAAAACATCATGTGGGCAATCCTAAGTACCCCAATACATTTAGTAGAGGAACTCTGGTCCATTCTTTGCTGTCATCAGCATTTGCTGTGGTGGAAGAACCTCGACCAGAGGCCATGAGCCCTTCATCAGTCTTCTCCCTGAAACTCTTTTAGGCTGAAGCTGCTCGTGGACAGGAGGACAAGCTCCAAGATAAAAACTTGCATGCTCCTTGTCATGGCTGTCATGCTCTTTTAGCTCTGTATTCACAGCTCATCTGTCAAATTCACCATAAACATTAACTGATAATTAGACATGTTAACATGGTTGTCAATGGAGATGGGTTTGTTTTGGGAGCTGCTCCTCACTGACTGTTTCTGATGGAGGTCTCTTCCCGTTAACGGGGAGTTGGTTCTGCCCACCGTCGCCTTGTGCTTGCTGATTGAAAATGCAGCGCCGTTGGTTCCTTAGCTTAAGAGTTTTATCATAAACGTACAAAAGCAAAAAACGTGCAAAAAAAATACAGAAGTGTAAATCATGTGCTGTGAGGAAACAGCAGAGACACCGAAGCTACGGACCGACGGAGCGGGCCACCGCCGCTTCAACGCGGATCTGTGCTCCGAAGAACCTTAAATACCTGTAACACGCCTGTTTGGAAAAAGTGAACGCAGATCATCGTTTGAGGGCGAGGGTGGGAAACAGCCGTCTGAAGCTTCAGAGGTCACGTTTACACGCTCCGTATTTGAAGCTCTGACCACATTTGATATGAATATTTGACATTTGAACTCAGCATGTTTGTGAAAAATAAGGACCAACATTATAGGTGTCTGTTAAAAGCCCTGCTTTAAATCAAGTGTGGAAGGCAGCCGAACAGCTGGTATGGAAGCCTGGTCCAGCCGCGGCATGCCGAAGAATGTTCAGAGGTGAAGAGCCTCACTGTTGGGGGACAACTAGATGATCAAGAAGACCAGGTGGCGTCGTCAGCAGGCGAGAGGGTGACAGCTGAGCTCGACCCGACCTCTGACCTCCGGCAGCCATGACAGTTAAAACAGGAAACAATTATCCTGAACATCAGCGAGTCTGGAGCCGCTCGTGGGCAGGAGGACGAGCTGCGAGAATCAATAGTTTGGAAGAGGCGTCTGAGTCGGGCCGTGGCCAGCCGGCTGCTCGTGGGCCGAGGCCGCTTGTCCCGAGCTTTGGTGGTTCTCGTTTCCGTAGCGACATTTGAAAAGAGGATTTGATCATGATAAATGTAAAGCCATACTAATTAGTGTCAGAAGCACGGTGGCTCAGCAAGAAGGTGCCTGGTTCGATTCCCGGGTGTGGAGTTTGCATGTTCTCCCCGTGGGTTCCCTCCGGGTACTCCGGCTTCCTCCCACGGTCCAATAACATGCATGTTAAGTTGATTGGTGATTCTAAATTGCCCGTAGGTGTGAGTGCGAGCGTGCACGGTTGTTTGTCTGTACGTGGCCCTGTGATGGACTGGCGACCTGTCCAGGTGTAATGTCCTGTAATAAGTCCGGACAGGCTCCGGCAGACCCCCGTCACCCTGAAAAGGAACAAGCGGGGATGGATGGAAGTATTATGAGCTAAGTGAGCCATGCTGAAATAGCAGAAGCAAGGTGGGCGTGTCCCTGCACGTTCCGCCCACTTACACCATTTTTGGATTAACCAGTTCCTACCAGCCATGCTGAGAAACGAAAGAAACCTTTAGAAGACGTTTTAAAAAAATCGATGGAGGGTTTGTCCAGTTGTTTTCTAAACGGGGGAATAATCTGTGAAATAAGTTTTCAACACCAGATATCTCCAGTTTCCCGTTTAGATGACTTCAGGTGGAAGTGTGAATGCCAGTTTTCCAGCTGCTTCTCGGACTTTAGGACTGTTTTACTGACCGTGAAAACGCCACCGACATCACATCCTCATAATTACAGTAGTGTCATTACTGTAAAAATCCTGGATCTCATTTTAAAGCCACCATAAGCTCAAATGAACTGGCCTTAATGGCTGCTGATTGCATTCCCACACTGACCCCGCCCCCTCCTGCTCCCCCCTCCCCCTCCTCTTTTACTGATCTGACCGTTTAAGTACACGGTAGCATAATTGAGGTCTCCTCCTTGATTAGATTTTCACCAGCTTTTAACAAAACCTGCTCGGACTTAATCCAATCAGGGTCATTGTAGTGAGAGTAGGGGAGGGGTGGGGGATAGGGGGGAGGGGCTGGTGGTAGTTGGGGGGAGGGGGTCCAATTTAAAGTCTACCAGGCCTCCACCAAGCAATTAAAGTCTACATGACAGAAAAGTTAGAAGATTTAAAGTGACGCCGCACTTTTTCACAGCTGATTGGATTTTTTTCTTCGTGAGCTAAATTCTGACCGCCGCGCTGCATGCAGCTGACCTGCGAGGAAACGAACAAAGACGCTCGGTCGCGGAGGTCAGCTCTGGTCGTGTCCTCCGGTGACAGCTCGCTGCCCAGATTCCCACTCAGAGATAAAACCTGCTCCTCACCTGTGACGGTGACACAACTCAATCTCCTAATCTGCTCCTTTGTTCTCTGTCAGCGACGATTAGTCACAGAGGAGTCAGCCGGGTTTTTAATTACTCTGAATCTGCCGTCTTCTACGGGACTAGCGCCGGCTGTGGACGGCGGGGGTTTAAAGGAGACATTTCATGAGGCCTTTTCAGAATATGACACATTTTCTTAATAAAACTATTGTGACGTGATACAACAGCGTTCTCCTCAGGAGGTAGTGGTTCGTTTTCGGGGGCCTGCGGGGTGCCCCTCCTTGGAAATTGGTGCTGCAGTTTTGTTCTAGCCAGTTAGGGTTAGTCTGATATGGGTCTGTGATGTCACAGGACTGTTTACACTTGTAGGAAACTTTGAGTCTCTGTGTCAGCTTTGTGTCTCTCAAATAAATGTTCTCAAACACAGAAAAACTACGTTTTTACAATATGTCCCCACCTGTTGGCTCATGGTCTGGTTAGGAAAAGTCCAGGCCAACGTGGAAGTCCCTCAGCTGAAGAAGTGGCCTCTAACTACAGAGACCACGGAGACCAAGGTCCAGACTGTAAATGTGGTCCAGACCCCGGTGGTCGATGGAGGAACCCCGGGTCTGGATCCAGACCCCGGTGGTCGACGGAGGAACCGCGGGTCTGGATCCAGACCCCGGTGGTCGACGGAGGAACCGCGGGTCTGGATCCAGACCCCCGTGGTCGACGGAGGAACCGCGGGTCTGGATCCAGACCCCGGTGGTTGATGGAGGAACCGCGGGTCTGGATCCAGACCCCCGTGGTCGACGGAGGAACCGCGTGTCTGGATGAAGACCCTGGTGGTCGACGGAGGAACCCCGGGTCTGGATCCAGACACCGGTGGTCGATGGAGGAACCCCGGGTCTGGATCCAGACCCCCGTGGTCGACGGAGGAACCGCGGGTCTGGATGAAGACCCTGGTGGTCGATGAGGGAACTGCAGGTTTTTGACTAGCGGTCTGGGTGTAACACTTGATGTGAGCACAGACGTCGCTCATATTGTCGTCTGAACTAGCGCCACAGTTGCGATGTTTATGGCTTTTAGGACCAACTGTGTTCTCCAACAGAGATGTTCAGAAGTTATTTCCATCACACATTTTTGTTTTTAAGACAGAACTGCCAGAACACCTCAGAGACAGATTGATGCCATGCTGTTACTAAAGGATGTACATTTAGACTTACAGTCAAAAAAGGCCCAGACAGGCTTTTAACAAGAAAATATAAAATGAAAACCCATAAATGGAGATGATTTATCATGTGGATGCCATTCATTTAAACAATGAGTCTTACTCAGTAATTAACCTCTTGCCATGTGACCCTATGTCACACAGAAAACCGCGTGTTTCATAACTATGTATGTGATCAGCTCATATCGGGCTTAAAGGCCTAGCGACAGGCCTTGGCTCTTAATAAATCAGCTTTATCTAATGAAGGCCCTAACTGAGATTTACAGCCTGCAGGCTGAGCGCTGCAACAGAGACGGCAGCGGGAGCTCCCAAACGACTGGTCAGGCCTGTCCAGCCGTATGAGGCAGAAATGAAGGTCGGCTTCATTAAGAACGCGGCCCCCTTTTCAGCAGCTCAGAAACCGTCTTCGACAGACACCCTCTCAGTCAGTCAGGACCGGGGCATTCGTACGTCCACATAAAGCAGAGATCCAACACTTTTGGGTTATTTTTCTTGTTTCTTGCTCTTGGTGCAGTTGATTTGTCAGCTTCCCCTCAGAGCCTTTGTTTTATTCCTAAACTGCCCAGCTCAGCATATCTAGGACGAAGGCGTAGGCGCTTCGAGCATCGGGGAGACGGAAACACACCTTACATTTACACTGGCCAGCGTCGAACACGAGCTCTTCGTCCAGGAAAGTAATGGGGTCCAATCCAGAAACGCCTTTAGGTTCATAAATCTGTCTCTTTTTGTTCTTGGAAAGTTACCGATTAATGCATCACATCTCTTAGGCCCCATGGTTCTCTACTTGAACCGAACAGGGACGGCATATAGATTCTTGCATAATATTGTGAATGTGTCGCTGCGATCCAACAGGACCGGACCCAGATGACCTTTGCCAGGGTTTACTGTGGGGTTTTTGACGTGGTGGTCGACTCAGACCCCTAAAGAAGTCTAGTCCTGACCCTAACACGACCACAAGTGGCCCTTGTCCAGAACCCTGAGGAACTCATAATTATTTGCCTTACCTAAGCATATATTTGGGACCCCTTAAAAGCAGAAACAGCAGCCTTTCCACACCTGACAGTGCTCACGGCTGATCCTGGGCCCCGTGTGTTTACTCTGCTTCAAGGACTTAGTTCCATATGAGTAGCGGCTGCTGAGATTGGCTAGATTAACGCCAGACAAAGGTCAAAGTCAGGCTTTTTGCGTCATGAACAATCTATATTCTCTGTAGGACAATAGAGCCCTTGTTTATCGTGCAGAGGCTCTGATTTTGCTTCACATTCGCACCTTTGTTTGACTGTGGCCATTTCGTGTGTTTTTACTTGGATTGTCCACATCTCTGAGGAACGCTGGAGATGATTTCTGCTTTTTCTCAGCCAGTGTGAAGTGACCCAGAAGTGTCTCTTCAGCGTTTCACCCCCCCATGTGTTTATTGAAAGCACAGCGCTGACCCGTGGTATCATCTTATCCATCACATATAACTGTTTCAGATCACACGGCCGTGTCCCACCATACGCACATGTACATTTATACGCCCAGGAGTGCGGTGTAAAACGTGTCGCTTCAGCCGCCCGGGCGACCCGCTGCAGGAAGGATTAGTCTGGATTGTGGCGACTCGACATGCCTGACGTGCCTCCAACTGCCGAACAAGACAACTGGTCCTGAAGAGGATCTGCTGAACAGCTGGTTGAGCCGTTCAGCTCAGTCACACCTTCTACACACAACGCTGTGCAGCCACGATTGAAGTGCTTTGAGAGATAAATGCTACTCTGATGTACGTGATGGCTGACAGGATACTGAAAGTCGACGGAAGCGATGCTACAAGTGGAACAAAAGACTCCGTGGAGCACAATGATCCGCCGATAAATGTTGAAGGAAGATGCTCTTTACGTCAGACATGCTTCTATTTTTGGTTTGATTGCAAATGTCCAAGATTATAAAGTTAAAATGGCTCAGGTTTTTCCTCAAAATTTGCAAGCTAATAAATTCTGAAATTCTGAATGATGTTCAAAAGTCAGATGTTCAGATTTTCTTTCTTGCAAATTACTGATGTTGTAAAGTTGGAGTTTGACATTTTTCCTGCAAGTTTGCTCCTTTGTGAAGTCAAAATGTCTTTTTTACTCGTTTGACAGTTTACAAATGTCTAAGGTTATCATGCAAATTTGTAAGTTTATAAAATCAGTAGTTTTGAATTTCTTCCCTCACAGAAGTTCGGTATGTCAGAAGTCTTTATTTTATGTGAACACATCTGAATTCTCTCTTGTTTTGTTTCTGCTTGTAGATTTGAGTCAGAGTTTTTAACTTTATGTTTAAAATGAAAAATTCATTTTTTTGTACTCGGTACTTTACTCCCTCTTCCGACTGGGCAGTTCCGCCTAAAACGCTGCGACCACGCCATCGTGCTCGCTCGCCATCGTGCTCGCTCGCCATCGTGCTCGCTCGCCATCGTGCTCGCTCGCCATCGTGCTCGCTCGCCATCGTGCTCGCTCACGGGTTCTCAGACTAAACTTCAGACAGTTTTCTTCTTAAAATGTGACAGATGAATGCATCACCCCAGATTGTCTCAAAGAAACACCTGCTTCAACAAGGAGCACAGATATAAAAAAAATGTGTGAAGTTTGAACGCTGACTGGGCTAAAAACGCTTGACCTTCCCCGCCGTCAATCAGGTGAAGATGTCACGCAGACTGGATGAAAATGTAATCAGGTTTCTACCACCTCCAGCCTTCTTCCCCAGTGTTACAGGACATGTACAATTTAAATCGTGTGTTTTCCAAGTGCAGATGACTCACTGCAGGCATCTGTACACATTACACATTTACCACGGTCAATAATTGAATAAAAACATGTTGTTTATTGACTGAAAGTAGCTCTGCTCTGAATAATGCAGTCAGTCCCTGCTAACAAAGCTGAGGAAATCCTCAAAGCTCTTTCTCAGATGGGGAACAAAGCTCATTGTCAGAGGATCGAGACGCAGTAGGGATTACAACGAGGCTGCGCAGTGAAACGGCTTGTCAGTCCTAATCTGGGTTTAGCGGGCGTTCACGCCTCCTGGGTGCTCTAAAAGCCACCTGTTTGGACGCTGCTGCGGATGATGTTCCACTCTGGAGCTCCTCGTCCGATCCAAGTCTTTTGTTTGCATTTAGATTTTTAATAATGTATTTTGATGCAGTCTCTCATAAAAGTGGGTGTCAAAGGTACCATTTATTTAAACTCTGGAAAAAAAAACAAAGAATGAAAAACAAGAAAAAGTCGTAGATTTGTTTGCTCTGATTTCTTGTTTATCTGTTTCCTTGGAAACCTGGGTCCTGCAGCCCAGCACATCCGTCCGGGGATTTCTTTTATGCCTCTTCACCATTTTACCCCAAAGATTATTATCATTATCATTATGAGCTTTTATAACTGCAGTGATTTGCTTCTGTTTTGCAACTACAAATAAGAAAAGTCCTCTTGGGTTTGAAGCACAAATGAGCCACCCAGCAAAATAAATGTGGATAAATGTAGATTTTAAGAAGAAAAAAAATCTAAAAAGGTTCAGATTTTATGGAGAAAACATGTTTGATCCGTGAATCTATGGCGAAAAAACAATCTCACCTAATAAACTCAAATTTACAAGAATATTTTTCAGAAATTTGACTCCAGATTTGAAATTCTTTGGTGAAATGTTAAGGAATTTCTGACTTTAGAAACTTGAAGAAAATCAGCCAATTCTCACTTTCTAGATGTTCAGATTTGTGAGAAAGTAAATTCTTAATTTCTGACTTTAATAAAGATGTACATTTCCAAGAACTTGTTTTAGAAATTCTGACTTTTCATTGTTATGAAATTTTAGATTTTTTTCAAAAATTTGTGAGTAACAAAGTTATGATTATTTGACTTCATGAAGTTTTAAACTTTAAGTAAAAAATTCTGAAATTCTGACGTTCTGAATTTCTTGTATCAAACAACTTAGATTTTTGGTCTTTGCAAAATTGTTGAACTTGCAAATTTGCTGGAAAGAAAACAAAATATTTGACTTCACGAAGTTGCTAATTTGAGTCACACAAAGTTGATAAAAATAACAAAAGCAACCCTATAAAGTATTTAAGCAACCAAATCAAAGTAAAAAACAGACAAACTGAAGCAGCAAACTCTGGAGTGCATTTTTTAAAAATAAGAGAAATTCTTTACAGAAAGCTAAAACCAGAACAACGATGATGATTCATTGTCGTGGATGATGTTGGTTCATGAAAATGTTTCCAGGTCAGAGAAAAACCTCTAAAAATGATCTCTCTAAATGCTGCGAGACTGACTGATCATATTTATGCAGATAAAACAAGTCCCGACAGTCAGATGTGTCATGGACAGTTGAACCTTTGGGGTGATTAAATATGTATAAATCAAAATATGTATAAATGTTTTTTTTATTTTCCGTTTTTGTGGCTGCACTTGGTACTAAGTATTGACTAGTTCTAATTTTTTTCGTATGTTTGAAAGTTTGCACCTCGATTGTTCGTATACAAAAGAGAATGTACGTACTAATTAATACGTCCTCAACACACATCTGCAGTGTGATTTCAGATGCCTCTGAGCCCAGGGATGTTGACACTTCTAGCCTTTATAGTGAAATAAAAGTAAAATGAAATGGTTTAATCATCAACATATAATGCCAGATATTCTAATTTGAAGTTTTAAGAAGATTTCGTTTGATTATAAAGCCAGACATGTCGCATAAATGATCTCACATGTTGTCGTTATTAGAACTTTGGCTGCTCTGAGCCATCATGTCCTGTTAACGCGACGTTTGTTGGATTAGTGGTTATGAGGGCTGGACAGATGCAGTGCCTCACCTCGGAGGGCTGGTGAGTGGCTGTGGGCTGATTGTTCTCAGCTTCGCTGGGACCCTTGAGTCCCGTAATGACTTATTGAAGCTCACTTTCCTGTGCTGCTGGCCTCGGGGCTGATGTGATCGGTCATGTGCGAGGGCAGCTGTCACATTGCCACGAGCCTCTGTGATAACTTTCAGTCGCTGATTTTTACTACCAAAGATACGTCTGAAGGGTAACTCTGTGGAAGATAAACCTGCTTTGACGGCTAATCTACTTGAGTTATTTAATGCACAATCAAAAGTTAGCACCTTCTATTATAATTAAGAGTTTAATTTCTGTTAAATAAATAAAAGCATTGTGAAGAAAGCCACAATTTGTTATTCAACTAGGCTTGAATTTGTCTAATACTGAGACCCAGTGTAATCGGTTGAGTTTTTAACACGTTTTTACACTAAAATGTGTAGGATTGACAGCGAGGATACTAACTTTTTCCGCAGAGCTGTACATTCTTAAGATAATAGGATTCCCCCTTGTTTACAGCGTCTGACAGCTATATGGGGAGGTGGCAGCACAACAAGGCTTAAAACTTGTGTAATGAGCTTATTTGTGCATCCTGTGGAATCATGTTCATCTCTAAGGAGGTCAAAGGACACGGTGGCATCAGCCAAGAGTATAGAAGGCGTGAGGGCTTCATTAGATCCTGCTGATGGAACTAATGGAGACTCCACATTACCTTTAGTGAGGCTTGAGTGAAATATGCTCTAAATGTTTTGGCTTTTTTTTTCTCTCAATGACTCGACATTGAGATGTTTTAAAAACAATATCCCTCCTATAAGATTTGGAAGGGATTTGCAGTTTTCTCCTTCTACCAGACCAGAGTGTCATTAAATCATTCCAGGAATCAGGAGGAATTTCAACAATATGGTACAGATGCCATCCATCCATCCATCCATCCATCCATCCATCCATCCATCCATCCATCCATCCATCCATCCATCCATCCATCCATCCATCCATCCATCCATCCATCCATCCATCCATCCATCCATCCATCCATCCAGAGGCATCTAGGATGGACCATCACTATGGAAACATGGATCGAAATAAGTGAGAAGTACAACAAGGCTCTGTATTGGGACCTCTGCTTCTTTGATTCTACATGTTCCCACTCAGAATAACCTTGTATTAATTTCTACAAATGTGAGTTTATATGAATTTGACACTCATTTTATTATTCCCAATCATTAGTCCAGATCTTTCTTTGGAAGAAATGGACACCTTGTGCTCTGAACCAAAGATACAAAGAGCCACACTTTTGATGATAACTGTTTACACGTTGTCATCCACTAGTCCAGAATCCAGAAGCCGTTATGGTCTAAAGATGTTTCAGCATCTAAAGTTTGTTTCCACTTCTGCAGACAAAGTACTCTGCGGTTTTAGAGGAGCATCTGCTGCCTTCAAGACCACATGTTAATGTCAGAATCATTTTTTTAAAATATGTATTCTTCACGTAATCCTAGTTTTTTATGAATTAGGGTGCTAAAGTTGTCCTTCTGGTTAGAATTGTTCTGTGACCATTTTTTCCTTTCCAATACGAATTCTAATAACAGACATTTGGATCTCGGTTGATATATTTTAGAAAAACTTGCTGATTTCTTAACTGCTTCAGTGCCTGGCTTGTATCTGTTACCTGTTGTATCTCTTATTTTATTATCCCCTTTTCTAAGTAATGTCAGACCACTCAACCATATATTTCCCAACTCTCACATAATGGTAGCCTGGCCAACCATCCGAAATCTTTTTCTCTGATACACAGAGTTAGTCTGCTTCCTCCAATTTTCCTCCAAATTCCAGGAGGCAGTACCAACAGATGCAGAACAAACTGGTTCTGGACACCATATAGGGTCAGAGAAAGGAGTCATGTGACCAAGCCAAAGTCACGTTTAGACTAGTATCAACAAAAGACCTCTAAAGTGACCGCAGTGGAAATAGTGGTTTTTGGATGCTCTTGTATGAGTCATCGCATAAAGCCCACCCCACCCTGTTGTGATTGGTTCGGTATAATCTGTACCAGTGGGTATGAGCGCGAATGGGGGGGGCACCAGGCAGAGTCTCTGAGAAGTGATTAGATATAACTGGACAGGCTGTACATGAGGGGAAATGACACAGATCAGTTAAATTACAACAAGAAATGATTAAACCTGCTGTTTTATGAATAGATCTTGTTTCCTTGGCAGCGTGCTAACAGAGCTGTGATTATAAGACACAATGTTTGCACCTTTTTACTCATATGAGCTGGAGGAAGCAGACAAACGCTCCTTTTGAGCCACAGTTGTTGACTTTGGTCTTTGGGAGTTTCTTTAGCAGCTTCCTCTGAATCTTTGCCATGAACTAGATAAATGTTGATGTGAGTTGTATTTGTTTTAGCTGAGGGTGAGTTCTCCTGGGCTTGTGGGTCTGTGGTTTTCGGTCCAGCATCACCGGTCCTGAACATAGACATCCAGAGCATAGCCACGGGTTTTCACGCCCACTCTACAAACGATGCATTCATCGGTTCTCCAGGGCTCCATTGATGACTTTCATTTTTTTTTCCCGCTTACACTCTAATTAACTACTTGACGGGGGATAACATTTTTAAATCACAACATGTGTCCGTGTGGACATAATGGACTAGTCTGTGGACACTCATGAGGACCCCGGTACATGTTCCACAACACGGCCAGGAACGTATTTTGGCGGGTTTACAACAAAACAAACGCATGTTTTCAAGGTCCCCTGTTATGCAGCTTTGATCCATATTATTGATCAAGACTTTTACTTTGACTGTTTTGCCATGTTGTGCTGCCTAAATCTTCTATTCTCTGAGTGCTCTGGTGAGCACCCCTCCCCCTGCTCCCCGCTCACTCTGCGGATACTGGGTACCTGCCTGAGCCAATCACATATTTTACTGCAAGTTGCCACGGCGTTGCCACGGCGACAGAAACAGGAAGGCTATTTCTTTTTTAAGTGAGTTGTGTCTAAGGAGGGGGGGCAGAAATAAACATATCCACAACCAGATTTCATATCCATGACAACTGAACTGGGGGAGTTTTTATGCAGCACATCAGGTCAGATATGGTTTAGGGCTTGATGTCAATATTTAGCTACTAAGAGCTCAGCAGTTTTGATGAACTTCACTTCTGAAAATTAACAGCTAACAGAGCGTAATTATTCTTACTTTAGAAATAAATTGGCTTCTGGCTTCTGGCTCCTGGTAAACTGTATCTGTAATTCCTGCACAGGCAAAGCATCTAGTTCAGGGCTGGATGGTGGGACCTCCACCTTGGGCCGCTTCAGGACCTCCATGTTGACTGGACCACTTGTCGAGCCACCAGGAGGCGGGACCAGCGGCGACCCGGTGACCGCCGGTCCCAACTAGCACCGCTACTCCTTCTTTCAGTTCTGGCAGCTCTCTTTCTGAATGAGTTTTCTGTAGTGTCATCTGATGTTGTGACAGGTTTGATAAATATAAATGAATGAAAGCTCATGTTAATTAGCATCATAAGATAATCCAGCCAAGCTAAAATAGATAACTTCTGCTCGTTTAGCTCGTTTTGCTCGTTTAGCTCGTTTTGCTCGTTTAGCGCGTTTGGCTCGTTTTGCTCGTTTTGTCATCGTCCAGCAGTCCCAAAAACCTACTTCAGGCGGACTCCTCAGAAACCTCTGGATGACATCACAGAGGGGTTGTCGGGTTCTTTTTTACAGGCTGCAGTGTGCAATGCAGTGTTTTCTCCGTGTTTAAGCCTGAAACCACTGAGTTAAGTCGGGCTTAGGGTCCTGGTAAACACACGGAGCTCTTTGCTGCTGTCGGGACAAGGCTTCTGTTTACCTGAGAAGGTGGAAGTGTTTGTGGTGATGGCTGATAGATGTTCTCGCTTATGTGATCCGACAGTTGTACCCGGCAAACGCCCTCTTCGTACCTGCCGTCACTGTTTCTGTGAAGGTCAGAGAAGACCAGCGGTTGCGTGCGATCACAGCTTTGAAGCAGCAGCTGCTTGTTGAAGCACGGCGCTGTCTCTGACGCTGAAATCCACGCTAATGAGGTGGAATTTCACAAAACAAAACTGCTTTTCTTGCTATTAAGGCAGTAACAAAACGGGCCGGTCTGGAGGGTAACTGGTGAGGCTGTTGAGCTTTTCTATTTTGGGCCAAAGAGCCGGGACGAGGGAATCTCTGGGAGAAAACAGGGCGCATGTGTGTGTTCGCATTCCAGATGTCTGACCTATGACAGTGCCCTCAGTCTGCAGCGTTCTGAAAGGATCTGAGGAAAGTCCAGAAGGTTTTAGAAACAACGGACTTGTTCACACTCAAGGCCGATTCTCCTGTTTTCTCCCCAGATGTTTTCATCCAGGTAAAGTAAGTCCCTGCTTTTCATTCAAACCCGCGACCAAAGACGCCCCCTTAAATAAGAAAGTGTGTACAAAGCCGGACTAACATGGCTTTAATTAGTTTTTTTTTAAATGTCCTTCCATCTATTAGAAGTTCTCTGACTTTATGATGGTTTTATTAAGTTTATCCAAGCGGCGCCGAACGTTTCAAGAGTCTGTTTAGAGGAGCTCAAAGATGATCTGCTGTGATGAATTAATCTGTTACACTTTCAGACTATACTGACTATATTTGTGAATCAAAGTCCAAATTCCAGTTAGTTTCATCAAATTCATCAAAGTCCGTCTGTTAGTCAGTTAGATATATTATCTTTAACATTTCTGGAGGCTGTCGTGACTATTTGAGAGAAAAAAACGTGGTGTTGATGTAAAATTACAAGAAAAATACTAATTTTGATGTTATCAACTACATAAAACGATGTGCAAGAAAATTATTAACAATTTTAAAGAAAAACTTTCTCACTATAAGCTTGCAAAGTTGCCAGAAAAGAATTCAGAAATTCAGACTAAAGAAGCTCACAAATGTGAGGAAAAAACGAAAAACGCAAAGTCAGTGAGCTGGAAGTGGTTCTTTCTGCTGTGGAGTTGGACATTTTCACATTACGGTCTATGGAAATGAACTCATAGATGGATCCAGACCCTAGCCGTCGGTACGGCAACCGCAGGTCCGGATCCAGACCCTAGCCGTCGGTACGGCAACCGCAGGTCCGGATCCAGACCCTAGCCGTCGGTACGGCAACCGCAGGTCCGGATCCAGACCCTAGCCGTCGGTAGGGCAACCGCAGGTCCGGATCCAGACCCTAGCCGTCGGTACGGCAACCGCACGTCCGGATCCAGACCCTAGCCGTCGGTACGGCAACCGCACGTCCGGATCCAGACCCTAGCCGTCGGTAGGGCAACCGCAGGTCCGGATCCAGACCCTAGCGGTCGGTACGGCAACCGCAGGTCCGGATCCAGACCCTAGCGGTCGGTACGGCAACCGCAGGTCCGGATCCAGACCCTAGCCGTCGGTATGGCAACCGCAGGTCCGGATCCAGACCCTAGCCATCGGTACGGCAACCGCAGGTCCGGATCCAGAGCCTAGCGGTCGGTACGGCAACCGCAGGTCCGGATCCAGACCCTAGCGGTCGGTACGGCAACCGCAGGTCCGGATCCAGATCCAGATCCTAGCGGTCGGTACGGCAACCGCAGGTCCGGATCCAGACCCTAGCCATCGGTACGGCAACCGCAGGTCCGGATCCAGATCCAGATCCTAGCGGTCGGTACGGCAACCGCACCGCCGCATCTGCTTCAAATAGGAGAACCAGAAGCTGCCTCCTGGTCAAGCTCTACAACTGCTTCTATATTCACAAAATACTCTAGAAACTGAGCAAAAAGGAGATCTTCTGTCAACGTTGTCTAGAGGCAGCATCATCTCTGGACTTCTCCATGAGACAGCGGCGTGGATGACTTTTCTGTGGATTCTTAAAAGAACCAAAACTCTGGTTTGGGGGTTTAAAATGTGATTGAAAACTTTGAGAATGTATTTGTACCTCTTCGGACTGGGATGTCTTTGTATCACCAGGCATGGAGGTTATTTTACTGGGTTTTTGAAAAATGGAAACTACAAACCATTGAGAGCTTTTTTGATAATCCAACTAACAGAGAAAAGAGTTGTCATCCTCTTCTCCTGCTGTTTTTTTCTGTCATCTTCTTCTCCGCCGCCATCGCTCTGGTATTTCCCACTTCATCCGTTCCATCCAGCTGGGACTGCTGGAGATTTTACACCCAATTGGTGGAGTTGGAAACCTTTGTCGGAGCCCTTCTCTCGCTCCACAAGTGGCAGAAGGGACCAGGGTTGTGAATGGCGCTTTGTGTAGTGTTTTTCTAAGAGGGGGCCCTCTTTCTCCCACTCTCATCTGTCACAGGTCCCCCTCCATCCACGCTCCACAATGCCTGATTGTTCCTGCCAAGTCGCCAGGTTCCAGGCCAGATCCGAACAGCCCTCTACTGCCAAATTCCGACCCCGGTTTTCATTTTTCTTCCTCTCGCAGAGGGATTCTAAGTTACTGTTCATGTTGTGATGGGGACTGAGCTTGCTGTCAGCGCTTTGTTTTCTGAGTGTGTCTCTCAGCTGAAGGCAAAAACACATAAACCAAGATGCTCCACAGACAACAATGCCAACCTGTGATTAGTGATGAGGACCGCGTTTCAGCTTAGGTGGGCAGAGCTTTCTTTATTCATCCTCACAGAAATCTCCAAACGGCTTCATTAATAAAACTGAAAGCATTCATCTCTGTTTTTTACCAGCTGCATTGCTTTCAAACAAATGTCTTTGACAAAAAAACTGTTTTCAGAGGGAAAGTTTTGAACTCCAACACCTGAAAGGCTCTTAAATATTCTTAGAATGATGATCCAGCCCCTTGTGGTCAGTAGAGGAACTGCAGTTTCCTCACCTGAGCGTTCTTCTCAGTCCTGAAAACCAGATGTTGCCCTTTGCTCCAACCCTCTCTTCTTACGTGACAACACTTAGAATTTTCAAACCTTGGAACAGCAAAGATCCAGCGTTGTTTACTGGTAAAGTTTTGGAGGCGGCTGCAACGCATACCTCAAACACAAAAAAGAAATGTTTCCTGTAACATGTCTCCATTAAACTCAGCTCAGCCAGGGGGTCATGAAAGCTGCAGTTATGTGATTATTTGCCTGTTGATGACTGCATGAAGCAGACTTGTCTTTCACAAAGGCGCTTGTGGCATACTTACATGCGCCAACAAACTCAGTGCTGTTACATGGTGAAACCCTATCAGTGGCGGGGGGCTGAGGTGGTGGTGGGCATTCCTGGCCATATGAGACACCAGTTCCCAGAAACCAAGTCTGCAACTCCGTCATAAACACAGCAGCAGCAATATTGTCAGCTAAATATAGGCCATCTTCTGTCCTGTGCCCGCCGCTCCCTCGTCGATGCTTCCCGGGTCTGGGAGAAGCGGATTGTGGATTACTGGTTCTTGTCTGGAGTCTGACAACCTTAAGTGTTCCTACTGTCTGAACGTCATTTCACTGCAGACAGCCAGGCTGTGGCAGGTTGAAGAGTGTGATGACAACTAAAAAACTAATAGACGGTTAAAAATCAACTAAAGATCTTTCTTTGTAGTTATATGGACAATTTAAAGTATTTTTATATTCTCTTTTGGTCACAGTAACCTTTTAAAGAAATACAAACACCGGTAAACGGGTGAGACGAGTGGACCTTGGAGTCGACTGGAATACGTTCACCTGAGCTCAGTTAACACAAACCATCAGTTTACTTTCATTCTGATGGGATCTGTCCATCCATCCTCGTTTCAGACTTCACTGCTGAGGCAACATCCCAAACAAGGACTCCTGGTCCTGGCCCAAGTGTACCACCTCATCCCCTAACCCAACTGCAGGTCCGGATCCGGGTCCTAGTGGACGGTAGCAGTACTGCAGGTCCGGATCCGGGTCCTAGTGGACAGTAGCAGAACTGCAGGTCCGGATCCAGGTCTTAGTGGTCAGGACAGGGACCACAGGACTGGATCCGGGTCCTTGAAGCAGCCTCCTGCCATCCGCCATGGCGTTCCGAAGTGTCAGTTACAAAGTGGTGCTAATCAATAGGCAGCTCTCCTTTTAATCACAGACTGTAGCAGCTTTAAATACCTAGTTTATTAGAGAACCCGCACATTAAAAAAATAGAACAGGTTGTAGTGTTGTATTTTTAAATTCTTAGTTCATTGTTTAAACTCTCAGAACAGTCAACTGCAATAATGAGGTCAGGAGGAGGCAGCTGGGTCTGAACCAGCCGCCGGCCCTCCGCCAGGCCGATGTCACGCCGCAGCGTGGACGGTTAATGGTTGCTCAACCTCTTCAGGTCGGAGTTGACCCACTTTACTCTTTTCCACGCTATGACACCCTGCAACCAGTTTAACCAGCACTACGGCGTCACGGCGGTAGTAAAAGTGGCATGCTCAGAACAAGATGACCTGCAGAGTCCCTGAACAACGGTCTGACCTGCGTAGGAATGCCACATGTACATGGACCATCCACGACCACTAAACACACTTGTCCGAGTCCAGCTCAGCTCCGTCCTCTCCAACGGAGGGTCGGGATTCGGTTTCAGGGCACCCGGGAGGCTGCACATCTGAGACAAACAGCCTGCTGTGATTTACTGAACGCTACGTTTAAGAGGCCGTTCGTTTTGCCTCGCAGGAGTTGTGGTGGTGGGGAGAGAGGGGTGGTGCTGTATCATTGCCAAGAGGGAAAGACATCAGCAAAGGACTTTGAAGCAGCAGCTGCTACACACCTGTCTGGAAAGGGTTAAAAACCGTTTTCAAACTTTTTGAATTCAGTGTTGTACAGTGAGGAAGATTATTCACAAATGGAAATTTCAACACTCCCGTGGGACTGCAAACAGGCGGGTAATTCCAGAAATGTTCCACGGGAGGTACAGCTATTCAAATTTCAAACATTTCCATGGAATTTAACAGGAATCCTTAGGAATTATTTTAAAATTTGTGGCAATTTGTCATATACAAACATGGATATAAAAATGCAGACATGCATGCAAATGCATAAAAAGTTTGAAGGCAACATTTGTCAGCATCCCTCCTGGGTGACTGAAACTCCAGTGTCTCTGAGTCCTCTGTTGTTTTCCTCCACAGAATGATGTCTTCCATGCGAGCAACGCCTCCCTTTCACCCCCCGTCAGAGGAGGCAGACGCGATGGGTGAAGACACCGCAGCCTGGGCCGGTGACGAGCAGGAAGGAGACCTGAAGGAGACGGCATCCCCGTCGCCACGAGATCCACCTCACCCAGAGGAAACCAGCAGGGAGACATCAGGCGACGCTGAGTGGGAGAGTCACCGTCCTGCTGCAGCGGTGAGACGAGAGACTGGCCGCTGAAAAGCTGTAAAACTGTGAAACTGTAAAAGTGTGGCACACACAAAAATCCCGGAAACACGTGTGGAAGCACACGGACGGTGCAGATTCAGATCTCCACAGTGTGTTTTCAGGTCCTAAAGTTAGAATTATGAAATTAAGAAAATTCTGACTTTACTCTGAGAATTCTGAGGAAAACACACCCGAACGGGTTTATGTTTGTTGTCTTGCTGCGGTCTGATTCTGTCCTGCTGATTCTAAAACCTGTAAACCCAGCGAGTCGTAGAAAATGTCATAAAACCAGCAGGAGGTTGCAGCACGTCGTTCTAAACAACGTAGCACACTAAGCAAAACCTTTTGTAGTTTATGTTGAGATTTGAATCTTCATTGTCACACGGAAACCGCTCAGACCCGTCTTACATCAGTGACCAGTTCAGCCTTGAGGACCTCGCTCAATGACAATTTACAAATCCACACATGTCGTCCGGACTGCCGTGAGGCCTCCGTGCTCGCGCCGTCCTGCTTGTATAACTCCTTGTGTGCAGATTTAAAAAAAAACCACCTGAACAATCCACCAGTGACACACTATCTCCCAATCCTCATTACAGAGGCATCTCCTGCTTAAAGACAAAGTGTACCACAGGCCCTCCTGGACCCTTTTCAAGGGCATCTCAAGATCCCGCTGTTCACCAAAGCCCCTTGTCTTTGAAACATAAGCCTCCTGGAGCTCCAAGAGACCCCCCCACTCTGGACAGGGTGGAGAAACATCCAGAAATAGCCCCGGTGTTAGGACACCTGTGCTAAAGTGTCTGTTGTGTGGGACAATGTGGTCATCTTGAAGGGCTTATCTTCTTGATAAATATAGACTCCTTCTGCTTGTTGCTTAACTTTTGACCCGACAAACAGCCGTGGGACACACACAGTCGGACGTAGTCCATCAAAAATCAGTTCAATGAAGCACGAACTGATCAAGCAAACATCAGCATAGTGGAGGTCTCAGAAAGACCATATCTCAACTGCCCGGAGACACCATCGCTCCAGATGAACTGCTCTAAACGACCCTCAGACTGTATAAGAAGAACTGGACAACTCCTGTGACATCATCCACTGGTTTCTGAGTTCTTCTGAAGCCTCCTTTTACTTTACTCCTCAGCATTACGTTTAATCCAAAAACAGAGAAACAAGCGTGCCTGGAACCCGGTCTTGCCTGGCCAACCGAACTCAGTTGCCACAAGTTAGCGGTTTTAGCTTGGTTGGCTAGCTCACGCTAACTTGTAATGTTGCATTCATTTAAATCATCCTCATCCTCAGCTAACTGATGCTCCATTTGGGTCTGAAGAGCTGCACGCTTGTCCTGGAGTACTAAATAGTGGTACCTCACATCCATTCTGGTTTGTCCCTCAGAAGTGCAGTTTTTGGTTCCTCTGCATTTTTTAGAACTGGTCCAGACAAAACAATGAAGCTACAAGCATCATGGAGGTCCAAGCAGGTTCAGAGCAGCAGGTCCACATGAGTCCAGATGCTGAACTGTCCTGCCTGCAGGTCAGAACTTTCATCATGAAACCAAAAAGGCAACAGAGAAGATCCAGGACTGCTGAGCAGCGCCGATCCTATTTCTGACAAGAACTTTCCCAAACTCTCCGCACTTCCAGATGTTTATGGACTGTTGGAAGAGGGGAAGCTCCACGGTGGTAGACGTCACACTGAACCAACGTTTTACCTTCATGTAGTGACTTGTTTTTCCTCAATACGGTAAACTTCCTGGGTTTGAACTTATATGCTTTCTGTGCTCATGTTGGAACAAATGAGGATGTAGGAGACTTACAGATCATTGCATTTGATTTTTATTAACATTTCAGAAGTCCCAGCTTTATTGGGGCTGGGATTTATTGCTGGGCCATGCGACTGCCCTCTCAGTGATGGATACGTAGAAATCTGGTTGTTTATTTGTTTGTAAAACCGAAACTTTTCATTTTATTTGGTGTTTCTTGTCAGGACAATGAACGCAGTAAAGGCTGTGCAGTCTACTCCTACCGGACCAACTGTACCTCTCCACTGAAGCCGGAGGAATGCACCAGGGATCGCACAGAGCCGGTGATCGGATTTGCCTTTGGAACGCCAGAGCGTCGCAAAGGAAGCCTGGCAGACGTGGTGGACACACTGAAACAGAAGAAGCTGGTGGAGCTCACAAAGACAGAACAAGACGGTGAGACGTTTTCACTTTGTTATGTTCTGGGGGAAAAGGGCACAATTACCCCTTTTCAGCCTTGCAGAAGCATCCGTTCAGACCTGGAGGCTGCAGACTGGAGCACTCTTTCATTCAACAACAGCACTTGCGGGTAACTGGAAGACAAATTTATGTCATCTGAAAAAAATGTCTTTGCTCAAATTAAACAGCTAAGCACTTTGAGTTTAATCTGAGAGGTAATTCAGGAAGATTTATTGGCTTATGTGGTTTAAAACACCAAACTGAAGAACTTTTCAGTCTGTTTGGAGGCCAGCAAACTATGAACAAGGTTTGTACGGGTGTTTTAATCTTTGAATATGCTTGAATATAAATGTTATGTTTTCAAGGTCAGAAACGTCTTTGAACTTCGGATAGAGTACTTGAAAACCTTAAATTTGAGGTACTTCTTTCAGTTGTAGTTCATTTGTATTTAATTCACCAGCTTATTGGCATGCTAAATGATTTAGGAGGACTTGTTGTCCACGAGCATTCTGCGGAAAAATCAGAAAAAAAGCTTTTTGCCTGTAGTGGAAAACATTATAAGACAAAAAAATTCACATTATTATTACTAGTGCTGGCTGGTCTATTCAGATGCTAAATGATTGAGAAGAACTGTGTGTCCGTACGGGTGTCCGTACAGGTGTCTTTATGGGTGTTTGTACGGTTGTCTGCACGGTTGTCTGTACGGGTGTTTGTACGGGTTTTTGTACGGGTGTTTGTACGGGTGTCCGTACGGGTGTCCGTACGGGTGTTTGTACGGGTGTCTTTACGGGTGTTTTTACGGGTGTCTGTACTGGTGTTTGTACGGTTGTTTGTACGAGTGTTTGTACGGATGTTTGTACAGGTGTCCGTATGGGTGTTTGTACGCGCATCTGTACGGGTGTTTGTACGGGTGTCCGTACGCGTGTCCGTACGGGTGTTTGTACGGGTGTCTGTACGGGTGTTTGTACGGGTGTCCGTACGCGTGTCCGTACGGGTGTTTGTACGGGTGTTTGTACGGTTGTCTTTACGGTTGTCTTTACGGGTGTCTGTACGGGTGTTTGTACGGGTGTCTGTACGCGTGTCCGTACGGGTGTTTGTACGAGTGTCTTTACGGGTGTTTGTACGGGTGTCTGTACCGGTGTCTGTACGAGTGTCTTTACGGGTGTCTTTACGGGTGTCTGTACTGGTGTTTGTACGGGTGTCCATACGGGTGTTTGTACGGCTGTTTGTACGAGTGTTTGTACGAGTGTCCGTACGGGTGTTTGTACCGGTGTTTGTACAGGTGTCCGTATGAGTGTTTGTACGGGGTGTTTGTACGCGTGTCTGTACAGGTGTTTGTACGGGTGTCTTTACGGGTGTCTGTACGGGTGTATGTACGCGTGTCCGTACGGGTGTTTGTACGGGTGTTTGTACGGGTGTCTGTACGGGTGTTTGTACGGGTGTATGTACGGGTGTCTGTACGGGTGTCCGTACGGGTATTTGTACGGGTGTTTGTACGGGTGTCTGTACGGGTGTTTGTACGGGTGTCCGTACGGGTATTTGTACGGGTGTTTGTACGGGTGTCCGTACGGGTGTTTGTACGAGTGTTTGTACGGGTGTCTGTACGGGTGTCCGTACGCGTGTCCGTACGGGTGTCCGTACGCGTGTCCGTACGGGTGTCTGTACGAGTGTTTGTACGGGTGTCTGTACGGGTGTCCGTACGGGTGTCCGTACGGGTGTTTGTACGGGTGTTTGTACGAGTGTTTGTACGGGAGTCCGTATGCGTGTCCGTACGGGTGTTTGTACGGTTGTCTTTACGGGTGTCCGTACGGGTGTTTGTACGGGTGTTTGTACGGGTGTCCGTAAGCGTGTCCGTACGGGTGTTTGTACGGGTGTCCGTACGAGTGTTTGTACGGGTGTTTGTACGGTTGTCTTTACGGTTGTCTTTACGGTTGTCTTTCCGGGTGTCTTTACGGGTGTCCATACGGTTGTCTTTACGGTTGTCTTTACGGTTGTCTTTCCGGGTGTATGTACGGGTGTTTGTACAGTTGTCTTCACGGGTGTCCGTACGGGTGTCCATACGGGTGTTTGTACGGGTGTCCGTACAGATGTTTGTATGGGTGTTTGTACGGGTGTCCATACGGTTGTCTTTACGGGTGTCCGTACGGGTGTTTGTACGGGTGTCCATACGGGTGTTTGTACGTGTGTCCATACGGGTGTCCGTACAGATGTTTGTATGGGTGTTTGTACGGGTGTCCATACGGGTGTCCATACGGTTGTCTTTACGGGTGTCCGTACGGGTGTCCATACGGGTGTCCATACGGTTGTCTTTACGGGTGTCCATACGGGTGTCCATACGGGTGTCCGTACGGGTGTCCGTACAGATGTTTGTATGCTTATCAGTGGGAAGCATATTTACACAATTTTTGATAGAATGGACAAAAACATTTGGTGTCACTTTCACTTGTTTTCTGTGGGAACACCTGCAGGAGGAATAATCGAAGTCATATCATTCATCTTTTTATCCAAAATTTTCCCTCACGGAGCGGGAAGCCCAAGCCTTTAATTTAATAACAAAGAGAAGCGCTGAAGGTCTTCTTCAGATCACCTTTGATCGACATGACGCCCGTTTTCTCCTCATTTAGTCGTAAAGAGAGACCAACCTCACAGGAGCTGGTTACTTTGTTTTCTCTTTCCTCTTCAGAGGATCTTTGAACGTCTGAAATTACTACTGACATATTCCTCGCTCGTCAGATCACAATATCAATCAGTGAAAACACAGGTTTCCCTCTCTGCCCCGCCGCTCTGATCCAACGCCACCAAGCTCCTCCCAGCATGCCCAGACCTGCACCTTTCCTCCCCAAAGAACAGCAGATCTGAAACCATCTAACGGCCCTTTTTACTTTTATTTTCAGATGGTAATCTCCATGATATCAGAGGAGCGCTTGATCTCACTTATTTCAAGGTTTTACTTTGTTATTGATACGGTGAAGAAGACCGGAGGCGCAAAACTGAAAGATCGGTAGCTCGTCCTCTCGTCTGAAGCAGGAAAAACAGGCTTTAGAGGCAAACGCAAGTGTGTTTTGACATCTTTCTGTCAAATCAAAGAGGACACGAGGCTCGGGACTCTTTTTTTTTTTTTTTTTAATTCTGTCTCCAAACATAAGGACTTTGCTCATAACAACATTCCCCCTTTTTAACCAATATCTGGATCTTTATTTTGTTTTTAATATTTAATTTCAGTACAGATCAACTAAACGTTTAGACAAGAACTTTAGTCAGAATCTTTGTTTTCACCTCCATTAATGAACTAATATTTACAACAGATTTTTAGGCCCCATGAAATAAAGGACCTGGAAAATCCAATACTTTCATTAAATATTAAACTTGAACCTATGAGTAACAAAATCACAGTTTTATGAGCAGAGTTGTGATTTTACAAGAAAAAAATTGCAATTTCACAGAAAAAAGTTGCAATACTTTTATAATGCTCTCACAACATTATGCAAAGAAAAGTATTTTGGTACTTAAGTTAATATTTTATTAGAGTAAAGTTGTGATTTAAGTAGAAAAATACCATAATACCAAGGCAAAGTTGTAGCATTAGAATACTTTTGTAGTATTAGAGGAATAACGTATTATTGTTTTAGAAAAAAGTCAAAAGTATGCACAAAATAAATGACATTGTTATTTTATAAAAGTTATAATATTATAAGAAAAAACATAATGAAAATGTTGTCATAAATGAATGATTTTAAGAGTTTGGGCGTTTTAGTTGGTGGAGCAGAATTTTGTCTCGACAGATCAGTGATCACGTGACGTTTAGGAACCGCGAACACACAAATCTTTTAGTTTTCACTGATGGGACGTTTGTTAAAAATGATAATCAGAAAACAGGGGAGAAGCTTTAACTTCACTATAATTACAGTTAATGTGACAACAGGAACAGAATGTTGAACCGATCCCGTCTCAGTCTTCTTTTCTAACTAACGACGGCGAGACTGACGTCACAAACACAGAGATAAACGAAGAAAACGGCGTTGACATGAATAGTTCTGTGGTTTGTAAATGTTCCCGTGAACCGCTGTGATCCTTGCAGGCTCCTCGGTAAACCGTCTTCCATGCAGCGCCGGGGTCCAGGAACGTAAACCCACTCATCCAGACTGAAACACACCTCAGCTGCGTTTTCCAAGCGGGCTGATCAATAGATGCGGCGCTGAATGCTCCTTAAGTGCACTCTCCCGCACCGTTGCCCTGTTACTTCTGATCCAGTCATTTGTTTGATTCCTCTCTGTGTGCCGATCATTCCTTTGTTCCTTTTTTCTTTACCTCTTCTTTGTCTTCGTCGTCTGCAGCTTTTCAAACCACATTTTTGTGGAATCTCAAACAGCCGACCTTGTTCACATGGTGAATTGAAGCTTTGTAGTGTGAGAGAGGTAAAACATTCCAAATTCAGAAGACGTCATATTTGTTTTGTTTCATTAAAAAAACGTAACGGCCATGGGAGTGCAAGGCCACACTGGTGAATGGGTATGTGCCGAGTCCTGCTGTGACAGAGGCCATTTTGTCATTCAGACAACAAGTTTTTCACTTCACGCAGCTTTTGTTCAGTTTTTTCATGTTTATTCTCCACTTTGATAATGGCAACTATAGTCTTTATCCTACATTTTTGTGTAAAACTATGACAAACATAATATGTTCGGGGCTCTGTGTTAGTCTTAGACAAATACGTCCTCATACAAACTAAAACATCCACATTGTTTCCCCGTCCCATTATTCCTTTAACAAAAATGACTGATCGACTGATCATCACCATCGATCGACTGATCATCACCATCGATCGACTGATCATCACCATCGATAAACTGATCATCACCATCGATCGACTGATCATCACCATCGATCAACTGATCATCACCATTCCCAGCAACACGTTTGGAGAAAACCAAACATGTTCCACCTCCAAGTGGAAGCTGATGTAGAAGTAAGAAGAAGTTGCAGTTCCTCTGCTGACCACTAGAGTCTGGATCTGAACCAACTGGCAGTCAGGGACAACCCCTCACACCCCCTCCAAAACCTTCTGGACAAGCTAAAGAGCCGTTTCTGCCTCTGGAGCTGGGCTGGGCTCCAGCAGACCCCCGTGACCCTGTATAGGATTAAGCAGGTATAGGAGATGAATGAATGAGATAAAGGGTGGTGATGAGGTCAGGGGGCGGTGTGAACCGCTGTTGTAAACCACTGACTCTGTCTTATCCGGACTGGGCTGACCCCTGCATGTCCTGAAACCTGGAGCTGAACCATGCAGGATTTAGTCTCTGTTCCCCCGTGGACTCACCGTCAGCTGTCTGCCGCTTGGTGGAGGTCTGCGTCCTCCACAGCTCTGATGAAAATACTCGGCCTCGTTTTTTGGTGCAGCAGATCTTGTTTTTTTCTTCTTTCTCATGTATGTGCTCCTTCAGCTGTTAAAAGCTGTTAAATGTGTGTACGAGTGCGTCGGCTGCTCGCTGAAAATGCTTCCCTTCCACCTGGACGCTCACCACGCTGGAGCCAGGAGGGTGAAGGTTGAGTTGTGGATGTGCTTCGTGAAGGTTCAGGCACAAAGACGTCCTGCAAACAAGAGTTTTTCTCTGCGCTGCAAAGCACTTATTAGACTTGTAAAGCTGTCGCTGAATGAAACGTTCAAGGGCGCGGTATCAAACACTCATTCATCATTCATTCATTCACCTGTTACTTCCTGTTCAGGGTCATGAGGGACGTAGACTGTGGAAGAACTGGACACTCCCCTTGTGACATCATCTACAGGTCACTGAAGAGTGCTTCTGAAGGCTGTTTTTCTTCCTACTGTGTATCCTGGGATGGACAAAGACAACACAACTCTAATATATATAAATATATATATATATATATATATTGGAGAGGGTTTGTCCAGTCTTTCTGTGTTGTCTTTGTCCATCCTGGGACAGGAGACAAAAGCCTAAAGAAAGAGAGAAGATGACCGCTCCATTATCAGACTTTAAACCGGGTTCACCTCATCTCCTGGAGACAAAACACAAAACCAGACCGATTTCCCTGGAAACCCGACGGCTCTGGGATGCTGCCTGATGTGCTTAAAAGCCAGTGAAGTGTGGAATCGAGTTCCCTGAGCTCCGATGAATGAATTATGACTATCTGCCAGCCTATAGAGCCTATAGAGGGCCTGAACTGGGCCCGGTGCGGCCAGCGTGCCAGCTTAGTGAGCTCTGGCGCCTGGAATCGCTCTCATCCCTGCTTACACCGGAGTCCGGATAAATCACTCTGCAGTTCACGTGTTTCATTTACCGATGGGACTGGCCGCAGCTGTTGACGGACACCTGTACGGCACGTTTATGAGCTCGGACTGGTCACAGAAACGACGCAGCTCCTTTTTCCCGTTCAGGCGAAAGCTGAGGGAAAAATCCATCCGTCAATCCGACAAACCTCTCCAGAAAATGCGTTTTATCTGCTGCATTACAGACAAATTCGCTGTTGTTTATCAGCTGCAGAAAAGACAGCAGATTTGCTCACATTAGTTATTCATAAAAACCCAGACCAGTGATGCTATTTTAGATTCATGAATGCCACCCGCTGCCCCTCCCGTCATATGGAAACGGGTAAAAACGCATCACCCAATCTGGCATTAGTGGTAACGTGATGATGCGCTTGGAGGATCCAGCAAACCCAGCGTTCTTTCAGATGTCATTATGACTGTCCTCATTGATTCATTTTTGTGGAAACTTGAACTTGTAATAACTTATAATTAAGTGTTAAGTTTAAAACAGATGCTGTGTTTGTTTGGCTGAGCTTTTTCCTTTCCCCGGTTTCCCGTTTCAGCTTAAAATGAGCCGATGTTTTACAAGGAATGAACTAGGACGTTTTATTGGCTTCTTAGATGTTACTAATAAACTTGAACTTAATAAACAGGAAATCAACCGAAATGTGTTGTTTCCTGTAGGACTTTATCAGTGTCTCACTTGATTGTGGAGGAATTTTAGGTTTAATCCAGTTTTCACATACCTCTGTGTTAAATAAAATAAAATAAAATTAAAATAAAATAACATTTATACAGCCTGGTCCAAAAGCAGTTTTGGGCTCCATAGTTATATTTATCATCCATGACAACTGTGTAGGCGGATTTTTATGTACCTCATCAAATAAAACGATATGCACTAACAAACGTATGTTAAATTAGGGGGGTGGTTTTGTGATTGGCGGCTGGTTTAGGCAATAACGAGCGTCATCACTTTAGCTTGTCATCGCTGTATTAACGTCTGAGCTGTGAATAAAGACCTAACAGACCATCGTGACTGGTTGTGGGTTGGTCTGCAAGGGTCCGAGGACGAAGCTTGGCTAAGAGCAGGCGGCTTGTGTGTGGTCATTTCCGGTTTCATCACCAAAACGACGGTTGAGTGCTGCGTTTGGTTTTCTCCAACGATGGTTCTGCACATTAAGGCCAGGCAAGTTTCTTTGTACAGCACAATCCAACAAGCTGATTCAAAGGGCTTTACAGAGACTTTCACACATCACATAAATAAAAAGCACAATTTAAAATGTATACAAAAGAAATAATTAGGAACAATAGAAAAAATCAGTAGTTAAAATATGATCACGATTTGAAACTTAAGCCTAAAAGTCTCAGAGCAGATTTGTGTCTTTATTTAAATGCAGCTGAGAACAGGTGAGTCTCCACCTGGATTTAATTAAACTGAGAGTTTCAGCTGATCTGAGTCTTTCTGGGAGTTTGTTCCAGACATGTGGAGCAGAGAAGCTGCAGGAAGCTTCTCCACGTCGGGTTGTTAAGACCAAACATCTCCACTTTGGTCTCATCTGTCCAGAGGACGTTGTTCCAGACGTTTGTTCAAAGCAGTTTTGGGAAGCTCAGTTGCTTCCATGTTCCATGACAGAAGAGGTTTTCTCCTGGAAACTCTTCCAAATAACCATCCTCTTCCAGTCTTCTTCTGCTGTCATGGATTTGGATAACGAAGTCGTTGGTAGCTGTGCTGAGGATCCGTTGACCCATCGCGCCTGACCTGTAGGCCCCACCTCGTCAGCCTCGGGGTGAATCTGCTGTCCACTCCTAGGAAGACTGACTAGTGTCTTCGGGGTTTTCTGCTTGCGAATAACCTTTCTCACTGTAGAGGCTGAACTCCAGTTCAACAGTTTAGAGATGGTTTTACACAGATGTTTACAGATTACTGTGCTGCAATAATTGCTTCTCTAAAACCATTGCTGATGTCTTTACCTTTATATATGTATATATATATATATATATATATATATATATATATATATATATATATATATATAATATGGTGACTGAACTGTGAGGCTTCTGCGCTCCTAAGCCTTGTATGTGTTGGAGATAGTTGTGATGGCAGCTTAACAGGCAAGTCGGGTCAGCTCCAGGAGTTAATCCTGTCGGCTAATTAACGAAGCCTTGGCTCTGGCACCGTGTTTGCCCTCCTCTATGGGATTGACAGTTTGAGCTGTGATTGTGTGCAGGTCAAAGCTTTGTTTATGCAAAAGTATTCACATTAATGGACAAAATCCCTTCCTAGCGTTCCTATTTCGACTGCGTCTTCTGGCCCACGCTCATCTTTGCCAACAGACCCACTCCCACAGGACTTCTTGCGGTTGTCTTCAATTACTCAGTAACTGATAGGCCTCTCTTTACTAGTGATCGGCCACAGCCAGGGGGCTCGGGACGACACAGTTGCTGGGATTTGCTGGCTGGCGGCAGTCCAACCGGCATATGGTGCCGGAACAATGTTGAACGTGGTCCAAAAGAGTGGCTCTAAATAGTGATTTCATCAAGGTCTCATCACTGCGGGGGGTTCATTGTGGTGCCAGAAATGCTTCATAAATTGATAAAGTCCTGCATGATGCAGCAGTAATAACGAAGACGCTTGTTCACAGCCAACATGCATCGTATCAGCTTTCGTTTTAGAGGTCTTACCTCTGCGGATTCTTGCAGTGAAAACCTGAAACACTACAAATCTATTCAAGAACGTCATCATTGATTGTGCCAAGATGAATTTTCTGTTGTGTACCAAAGAGTTTTTAGAAGTTTTTGAAGACGATGCAGGTGGTTATCAGGAACAGCTTGATGGATTTGGCACCGCTATGGAACGTTTACGGCCAATCGAATTGACAGGAAGTTCACAAATCCACTTCATTCCGGGTTTATCCAATCAGAATGAAGAAAACACTGACGTTTCCCAAAAGGGCCACTCATTACTCTTGTGTAAGGTTCTACTGCTAAATGTGGTTTTTTGATTTTGATTCGTCGCAGAGACCTGGGATTACATCAGTCTAGTGAATGTCAATATAAGTTATGATGGCGAAACCCCAAAGGTGAGGCTGAATTCAGAGATGGACTGTAGAAAGGGAGGTTTGCTGTTTTTCTTCAGCTGCTAACGCCAAGAGTTCTTGTCTCTGAGTGGTCATCTTCAGACCGCTACTATCGGTGCTGCTTTAGCTTCAAATGAGGAAGGTTAGTGTTTGTAGCTGGAAACCAGGGGCGGTCTTGTCTTTTCATAAAGTGTTCACTTATCAGCTTGGTCTTCAACTTGTGTTTTTTTGACATGGAAATCATTCATTTAGCCTGGACAGGACACAGGACAGGACACAGGACACAGGACACAGGACACAGGACACAGGACAGGACACAGGACAGGATAGGACAGGACCGGACAGGACAGGACAGGAAACAGGACACAGGACAGGACAGCACAGGACAGGAAACAGGACAGGACACAGGACACAGGACAGGAAACAGGACAGGAAACAGGACACAGGACAGGACACAGGACAGGAAACAGGACAGGACAGGACAGGACAGGACAGGACACAGGACACAGGACAGCACAGGACAGGAAACAGGACAGGAAACAGGACAGGAAACAGGACAGGACACAGGACAGGACAGGACAGGACAGGACACAGGACAGGAAACAGGACAGGAAAGAGGACAGGAAACAGGACACAGGACAGGAAACAGGACAGGACAGGACACAGGACAGGACAGGACAGGACAGGACAGGACAGGACAGGACAGGACAGGACAGGACACAGGACCGGACAGGACAGGACACAGGACAGCACAGGACAGGAAACAGGACAGGAAACAGGACACAGGACAGGGAACAGGACAGGACAGGACACAGGACAGGACAGGAAACAGGACAGGACAGGACACAGGACAGGAAACAGGACAGGACAGGACAGGACACAGGACAGGACAGCACAGGACAGGAAACAGGACAGGAAACAGGACAGGAAACAGGACACAGGACAGGACACAGGACAGGAAACAGGACAGGACACAGGACAGGACAGGACAGGACACAGGACAGGACACAGGACAGGAGACAGGACAGGACACAGGACAGGACACAGGACAGGAAACAGGACACAGGACAGGAAACAGGACAGGAAACAGGACAGGACAGGACAGGACAGGACAGGACAGGACACAGGACACAGGACACAGGACAGGACACAGGACAGGATAGGACAGGACCGGACAGGACAGGACAGGAAACAGGACACAGGACAGCACAGGACAGGAAACAGGACAGGACACAGGACAGGACAGGACAGGACACAGGACAGGAAACAGGACAGGACACAGGACAGGACAGGACACAGGACAGGAAACAGGACAGGAAACAGGACACAGGACAGGAAACAGGACAGGACACAGGACAGGACAGGACAGGACAGGACAGGACACAGGACCGGACAGGACAGGACACAGGACAGCACAGGACAGGAAACAGGACACAGGACACAGGACAGGACAGGAAACAGGACAGGACAGGACACAGGACACAGGACACAGGACAGGAAACAGGACAGGACAGCACAGGACAGGAAACAGGACAGGAAACAGGACACAGGACAGGACAGACCAGGACAGGAAACAGGACAGGAAACAGGACAGGACACAGGACAGGACAGGACACAGGACAGGAAACAGGACAGGACAGGACACAGGACAGGACAGCACAGGACAGGACACAGGACAGGACACAGGACAGGACACAGGACAGGACACAGGACAGGACAGGACAGGACAGGACAGGACAGGACAGGACACAGGACAGGACAGGACAGGACAGGACACAGGACAGGACAGGACACAGGACAGGACAAAATTTACTTCCTGAAAATTTAAGACAAATAATTAATCCCCAAAGAGATTTATTATTAATTAATATAACCTTCAGGAATTTCCATTGGTACAGAATGTACCGAGCCAATTGCAGCATGGCAGGGGTGGGCTTTGTGTGATGCCTCATAAACGAGTGTCCAGGAGACACAACTGAGAAGGCTGCAGAACAGGTAATAACACCGCGGATCAACAGGTTTTGACTGTTTCTAGTCGGTTTGGTTCTTTGCCTCACCAGTGGCATCCAGAGACAGTTTCTTCTGCGTCTGGTGATGCCACCTTCTGGAAGTCAAGGTCAACCTAAATTAAAGAGAAGAACTTTCCATTTATATCACAACTTTCATTCAGTGGTCTGTTCACCACTGTTTTTGTTTCCTCCAACTCCGAATTAGCACAAATAAAGTAATCTCCACAGTCGTCACGTCTGTTATCAGTATTTGACTCGTCACTGTCCCCTAGTGGACATGTTGCTTAACAACCATACAAATGTTAACGCTATATGGAGCTTTCCAGTCATAAGAACGACGTTTGGAACGGAGGACGTACCAACGGACAGAAATAGAGTATAAACTTGGCTCAAGGGTTAGGGTTAAACTTTGTAGGCTTTTAAAATGTGTTTTAATAATTTTTGAGATTAAAAATAGTTTGAACGATGTCTGCGTTACATGCCCCCACCTCTGGGTTTCCTGGCGTTCGTTTGGAACTGGTCGCTCATGATTGGTTGATTCCTTCAAAAACACATGCGGTCGTATAAGTTAACACGCTGTCAGCAACAATGAAATGCTTCTGTTTATGTGTTCATCTGAAACGCTCCTTTACAACTTAAACACCCATTTTGCTTAAATGACATTCATTGTTTACGTTAAAGTCAGCTTTATCTGTTAATTCAGTGGTTTTTATGGAAAAATGATCATGAAGGTCCAGTGAAGGAGTCATACAATCACGGTTGCAATACTTTTCTATTCTCCACGCTGGTTAAGTTCAGAGCTGTCGGGGGCTCGGCCCACTCTGACTCCGACTCCCCCCGACCCAAATCACAGGCTCCGCCCACAGCGACTCCCCTGCAGGCCTGACCCAAAACAACGCTTCTATTGTGTCTGAAACACACGTCCTCCAATGTCTGCTCGTCTGTGTCGAAGTGGAGGAGGGTTTCATATGTCAAACCTAAAGTGGAACCAGAAGCTGGGGTCTTGAACTGGCGGTTTTGGGAGCGTGTGTTTGACAAAGGTGCACTTTTGTTCCCTGGATTCGAGTGTGTTCAACTTCAAGCTCATGTGTTTGATCTCAAATCACCGATTTCTATAATTTCCTGATGAACATCAGATAAGTGCTTACGGGTTCTAGATTTGGGCAGTCAAATATTTGTTTATTCTGTCATTTCTTTATATGCAGTTGTTTCAGGAATCGTTTTGAGGTATTACTGAAATGTCCCAGAGATACCACCACTTTACCAAAACAACAATAACATTCCAGCAACTGGTTAAGACACGCTTAACCAGTTGTCAACTCCGATGAAAATCGTTAGTCGTCCGTGGTCGCCGTAAGCAGTCATCTCCGTCTGCTACGAATCTGTCATATCAGAACATCTGGAGCTGTAGGAGGAATCCCCATTCAAGCCAGCCAATGAGAGTGCCAGGAATGAGCTGATGGGAATCCAGTAAAGGGAGGCGGAGACAGCAAAAACTTGAAATGAGACATAGACCGCCATTGTCTTACATCAGGGACTGACACATGAACTTTCTCATGTGCTGCCCCCCTGTGGTCTGAAGTGTTCGCACTTACACACGGTGCCTTTAAAGTGCAGACTTTAAAGGTCTGCAGTGTCATGTCAGATGCTTTTACTTGGTGTGCAACGTGAACGTCTGCAGTTTCCTCACGGTCAGGCTGCAGTTGTCACTGAAGGGCAGGCTGCAGCACCAGGATTAGCGGCGAGGCTTTTCTGGTATTAAACTTGCACCTTTGGTGGAAACACGACTCTCAGGGTTTCAGACGGGCGGCCTCAGCAGAGCGCTGACCTGCAGGACGTCAGTGAGGGAGGACTTTTATATTCAAGCGTGGGTGGCCTCAATCTGAATAAGAAAACAGCACAAAGTGGGAGACTTAGTTCAATAAAATGGAGGTTAAGAAGGTGTTTTAAAAGAATTAATGCAAAGCAATGACTTTAGACGTGTGTGTCTTGGTGGGCGTGTGGTTGAGCGTCAGCCCGCGTGGAGCAGGGCTACGCAGCGCTGCGTCACCACGTCGGCGGTCACAACTCCGCCGAAGGTGTCGTCTGACAGATGAAAATAGTGCGTGTGAAACGGACACCGAGCTGCAGCTCTGCAGTGTAATGGTTTTCCACCGCTGGGCGCGCTCGCTGGCTCGCTGGCTCGCTGGCTCGCTGGCTCGCTGGCTCGCTGCCTCCTGTTTGGACATATGTTGAGTTTTATTTCACTGAGACATCAATCCCGCGCCAGCTGTTCGGCCAGCTGCTCGCTCTCTTCCTCTGGCTTCTGGCGCTCATCTTCTCTCCTCGTCTTCTACTGTTTATGTTTGAATCAGCTTCAGCTTTGCCGTCTGTTCTTTATCTGACCTGCCCATCCAGCTATCACGTTCTTGAAGATAGATTTAGAAAAGATCGTCTTACTAGTCCATCACTTGGCAAAAGTTTAATTAAAATAAAATAAAGAAATATATTTCGTTATTGGTCCCATAGTGGGTACTTTTCTTTCTTTCTTTCTTTCTCTCTGCTGCTGAGGACGAACCAGTGACATAAATGTGGAAGTGTGAATTGTGGCCGTCAGCCTCCATTTGTCTTGTCAGCGGCGGCGCCGAGCCACGGTTGGACAAACATCAGCTGCTCTCTGGATCTTGTGCTTCTGTTATTCTTGACATGAACTCCTTTTCAGATTAATGTTCTGCTCTTTACCTTGGCGTTTGACCCCAGACTCCAGAGTCTGTGGTTCTGGTTAATTACACGGCTCTCTGAAGGTCCACCACAGCATCTCAACTAGGTTGGGTCTGGACCTTGACCAGGTCGTTCCAGAACCTTGATTCTTTTATCTTTCTATCTTGTGTTCCCTGTGTTCCTGTGTTCCCTGTGTTCCTGTGTTCCTGTATTCCTGTGTTCCTGCGTTCCCTGTGTTCCTGTGTTCCTGCGTTCCCTGTGTTCCTGTGTTCCTGCGTTCCCTGTGTTCCTGTGTTCCTGCGTTCCCTGTGTTCCTGTGTTCCTGTGTTCCCTGTGTTCCTGTGTTCCCTGTGTCCCTGTGTCCCTGTGTTCCTGTGTTCCCCGTGTTCCCCGTTTTCCCCGTGTTCCCCGTGTTCCCTGTGTTCCTGTGTTCCTGTGTCCCCGTGTTCCTGCGTCCCTGTGTTCCCTGTGTTCCTGTGTTCCTGTGTTCCTGTGTTCCCTGTGTTCCCTGTGTTCCCTGTGTTCCTGTGTTCCTGTGTTCCCTGTGTTCCCTGTGTTCCCCGTGTTCCTGCAGCGGCGGTCGGGGCGTCGATGCTCGTCGGCCCCGCAGAAGCAGGTCACCGCAGAGCTGCCTGTGACTGACGCTCCACAGCCGGGACAGCGTCTCCTGGCTGTCGGCATCTCGACGGCTGTTGAAATGATTTTTACCCAGAACATTTGCCAGCTCGCCGGCTGCTCGAGCGCTGATTTATGAGGCCTCCGCCGTTTTCTTCACTTATTATCTCCTCCAGCTTCCTTTCTCCTGACTGTGTTTGAACCTCATTGTCCTCCTGAAAATCCACACCGACATTTCAAATTAAGACGTTTAATGTTGTCAAAGTGCAGCTGAGCCGGGAAAATGAATCACCTCATTTAAACTTCTGCACTGCAAAAGCTCATCTCTAACGAGTAAAGAGGCTTGTTTCACGAAAAGTAGAAGACTATTCACTGTTTTTCGCACCAAAGTGCAAACTTTTGCTACAATAAAAACTTAGGCTTATTTCTAGAGAGCTGGGTTTTTGTCTTTTTTTTTTTTGCAGTGTTTTTGTTCGTTTTAGACAAAGATGTTTGGTGAAGATGAGGCCAGAATCCAGAACGGCCGTAAAGTCGGGTAGGCCGCGTCAGACTCGACTCTCGGAAACGGCTGCATGTTCTCAGGAAATCTGCAGAGAGGAACTCAGAGCTCCTCCAATCAGAGACGTTTCCAGAAACGGATCTCAGAGCTCCTCCAATCAGAGACGTTTCCAGAAACGGATCTCAGAGCTCCTCCAATCAGAGACGTTTCCAGAAACGGTGCCGTCGTCTGATCCGGAGCGCCGCGGATCCAGGAAAAATGTGGTTTCAAAAACGCCGCAGAGTAAATGTAAATGGAAGCTGAAAGTTTTAATCTTGAACTTTTAAAAACAAAAACTAATAATTTGACCCTCATTTTAATCTTCACGTTCAAATATATGTTTTATTTTACATTTGTTATTAGGATTTAGATCATTCATTTATATATAAATAACTCTAACCCTTTTTCACACAATCGATCGGGCGTCCTTGTGTCCACCTCGACGTCTGTCCTCCTTCCTCCTACCATCCACTCGTCTCTTTTTCTCTGTCCATCAATCCTCCTTCTTCTCCTCCTCATCCTCCTTCTCCTCCTCATCCTCCTTGTCCTCATCCTCCTTCTTCTTCTCCTCATCCCCCTTCTCCTCCTCATCCCCCTTCTTCTCCTCATCCCCCTTCTCCTCCTCATCCCCCTTGTCCTCCTCATCCTCCTTGTCCTCATCCTCCTTTTCCTCATCCTCCTTCTCATCCTCCTTCTCCTCCTCATCCCCCTTCTCCTCCTCATCCTCCTTGTCCTCATCCCCCTTCTTCTCCTCATCCCCCTTCTCCTCCTCATCCCCCTTCTTCTCCTCATCCCCCTTCTCCTCCTCATCCTCCTTGTCCTCATCCTCCTTTTCCTCATCCTCCTTCTCCTCATCCTCCTTCTCCTCCTCATCCCCCTTCTCCTCCTCATCCCCCTTCTTCTCCTCATCCCCCTTCTCCTCCTCATCCCCCTTCTTCTCCTCATCCCCCTTCTCCTCCTCATCCTCCTTGTGCTCATCCTCCTTCTCCTCCTCATCCTCCTTGTCCTCATCCTCCTTTTCCTCATCCTCCTTCTCCTCATCCTCCTTCTCCTCCTCATCCCCCTTCTCCTCCTCATCCCCCTTCTTCTCCTCATCCCCCTTCTCCTCCTCATCCCCCTTCTTCTCCTCATCCTCCTTCTCCTCCTCATCCTCCTTGTCCTCATCCTCCTTTTCCTCATCCTCCTTCTCCTCCTCATCCTCCTTGTCCTCATCCTCCTTCTCCTCCTCATCCTCCTTCTCCTCATCCTCCTTCTCCTCCTCATCCCCCTTCTCCTCCTCTTCCCCCTTCTTCTCCTCATCCCCCTTCTCCTCCTCATCCCCCTTCTTCTCCTCATCCTCCTTCTCCTCCTCATCCTCCTTGTCCTCATCCTCCTTCTTCTCCTCCTCATCCCCCTTCTCCTCATCCTCCTTCTCCTCTCGAGTCCTCCATCTTTTGCATTTATCGTCCACTTGGTGGGGAGTCGGTGTTCAGATGGCGAAGCATCTCCGTCCACCCTCCAGTCTAAACATTAATGAACTCTGACACAGCTGCAGATATTAAACCATCCTCTCATCTCTCTTTTCTTTTCCTCTTCGTCCTCCCCTCCAAATCTTCGCCGCACCACCCCCACCCAACCCTGCTGCCGTCGCCTCATCTGATCTGTTTATCGGTTTGAGGCGGTAAATTCTGCATCTGTACACACGCAGCTGACGGATGCAGATGTGTCGGGAGGTCACGTGCTGTATTTTTCTCTCTAAGTGCCTCCATAAATATCGCTTGTGATTGTGTGTGATGAGAGACAATCTAAACAAACGCACGCTGGCGTCTTCAGGTCTCCTTATAAGAAAAACTGAAGACGTCTGTGTTAACACAGTGCCAAGACGGGAAAGACATCAGTAAAGATGTAATTTGGAAAGAGCTATAAAACCATCTCCAAACTTTTCAGAGTTCAGTGTTGAACAGTGAGGACGATTATTCACAAGTGGAAAACATTCAGGAGAGTCGTCAGTCTTCCCAGGAGTGGACGTCCCAGCAGATTAACTTGAAGATCAGACCAGAAAAGTCCCATGGAGCTCTGAGACCCTTTAGGCCTCACTGATCGTGTTAGAAGTTAAAGCAATGCCAGCAGAGTTGGAAGATGACTGAAGGACGGTGGGTTTGGAGAAAACCTCTTCTCTCAAACAAGAACATGGAAGCATGACTGTGAGGACATCAAAGATCCCAAACAGATAATAAATTCAAGAGTCAAGGTTTTGGACGGACCTGGCCAGAGTCCTGACCTGAACCTGACTGAAATCCTGTGGTGGGACCTTCATATTTGGGTTAAGTTCTTTCAGCAGAGACGCCTCGTATCACCTGTTAAGCACGGAGGTGGAGTTGTGATGATTTGGGGTTGTTTTGTAGCCAGAGGTGGATCGAAACGCGTTTGGACCATGGTGGTGATACGCGTTGCCCTCGTGACCTTCTGCTTGTGTCTTCACTTTTCTTAAATAAATGACACAATGACAAAAACGCGTGTTTTTGGCTGCGGGTCGCCGCCATCGACCTGGCCTGGTTTGTAGCAGGTCCCTGTGATGTGGACGTCTGCATTCACTTATTTACAGCGATCGTAATCCCACTGTAAACATGTGGGGCCTTCATGTGCTCAGCTGGCGGACGGCATCCCGTGATCACGCAGCGTTCCCGCTCACACAAACACACATTAGGGCGTTCACAATAGACCATGTGCTGTTATGAGTGTCTTTAGTGCCTTTTGTCTGGATAAAGGCACCACAAACGAACTGTTGTCTGACGAAGAGAATCAGGAAAACCTGCAGGGCATGTTTCCTCACGGAGAGCAAGAATGTCTCCGTGTGTGTGTGTGTGTGTGTGTGTCCATGTGTGCATGTGAGAGTGTGTGTGTGTGTGTGTCTGTGCATGTGTGTGCATGTGTGTGTCCATGTGCATGTGTGTGTCCACGTGTGAGAGTGTGTGTGTGTGTGTGTGTGTGTGTGTGCGCGCGTGAGAGTGTGTATGTGTGTGTGTGTGTGTGTGTGTGTGTCCATGTGTGCATGTGAGAGTGTGTGTGTGTGTGTGTCTGTGCATGTGTGTGCATGTGTGTGTCCATGTGCATGTGTGTGTCCACGTGTGAGAGTGTGTGTGTGTGTGTGTGTGTGTGTGTGTGTGTGTGCGCGCGTGAGAGTGTGTATGTGTGTGTGTGTCTGTGTGTGTGTGTGTGTGTGTGTGTATGTGTGTGTGTGTCCATGTGTGCATGTGAGAGTGTGTGTGTGTGTCTGTGCATGTGTGTGCATGTGTGTGTCCATGTGCATGTGTGTGTCCACGTGTGAGAGTGTGTGTGTGTGTGTGTGTGTGTGTGTGTGTGTGCGCGTGTGAGAGTGTGTATGTGTGTGTGTGTGCACGCGTGTGTCCACGTGCGTGTGTGTGTCCATGTGTGCATGTGAGAGTGTGTGTGCGTGTGTGTTTGTGTGTGTCCATGTGCATGCGTGCGCGCGCGTGTGTCCACGTGCGTGTGTGTGTCCATGTGTGCATGTGAGAGTGTGTGTTTGTGTGTGTCCATGTGCATGCGTGCGCACGCGCGTGTGCGTGTTTGACAGCCGTGGTGACTGAGGCTTCGGCGTGGAGCCCTGCGTGGCCTCGAGTCCACGCTGGCATGAGGACCAGAGTCTCCACATGATCTCCACCTCACTTCCAGGTTCAAATCTTTGACGCTGATCTGGACGTACGTGTCGACACAGAACTGAGTCCAGAGTAGAACATCATCTTTTGGAATTTCCAAATGTATTTATTTATATTTGAAATAATACTTAATGCCTCTAATATTCAAAGGTTTGAGCTCCATGTTTGTCTCCAAACCCCCCAGACCATCATCCCTCCACCACCGTGCTTGACAGTGGGTGTGGACATCACGATGGTGGTGGTGAGAAGTACGTTGTGGATTACGAAGGTGCTCTTTTGGCAAACTGCTGGTGAACTTTGACTCCCTGCGGCGTGTTCTTCATGGACTTTGTGCTGTTCGTTATTGTAGACTCATGAACAGAGGTGTTTTTTAGTTCCACTGAGGCCTTCAAGGCTTTGGCTGTTCCTTGTGGGTTCTTCTTGACCTCACTGAGGGTTCTGTGTTGCATCTTTGGAGTTATCTGCTGAAGTGTAGCTACAGAGCTCAACGCCTCCATTTCTAAACATTTAAACTGTGGACTGATGGATGTCTGAACACTGAGAAGACTGAATCTCATGTCACTCAGACTGAATATTTACTAAAAACATGTTTGTTTGTGTGTTTTAGACCCGTCTTGCATGGAGCGGCTCCTCTCCCGGGACTGGAAGGATCGCGTCGACCGCCTGAACGCCAACGAGCTGCTGGGGGATGTTAAAGGTGTGACTCTGTCACCTGTCTCACTGAGACGTCCAAATCAAGATCTCAGTTTTCACTGAACATAGAAACAAAGCGAGTGACAGACAGGAGGAGACGGCCAGCACAAGTCTTCCTGAAAGCTGCAGCTTTCAGCCACGTGGACCTCTTCTTCTGTTTGCTTCTCTCAGTGCTGAACAGTTTTATAAAACGAGCAAATGATACGTGGCTAAAAAATAGGTTTGGTGTAGTCAGAGCTGAATTGAGGGGTGAAAGCCGGTCAGGTCCGCTGTAATGTGTTGACGTTCAGACACCTTCGGCGTGTTTCTGCATATGAAAGCAGCAGACTGAATGGTTTCCTGCTGAACCTGTCGAGCAGCAGGGACGCTCTAAACGCTCCCAGTTGTAATTGGAGCTCTGATTAAAGGTTGTGTACGAGGAGAGAGGCTCCGATATGTTTGCCCGTGTGAGCACGGTATTCCTGACCGGCTCTTTGAAGATGCTCGTTACAGTCATTTCCAAAAGTTAGAACCCCCTCCTTCATCTTTGGTTATTTATTCAAAATCAATCCAAGGTGTGTGTGTTAACACAATGCCAAGGCGGAAAGACATCAGCAGCGGTCTTAGAGAACACCCTGACCACCCACATTGTCTTGTACCTCCCAGTCACAGCCGTTTCTTCTGGAACAGAAGAATCGATCCAATCGCAGCAGCGCAGTGCCGGGTTTTATTTGAGGATTTGTACAGGAGCCACTTTTCAAGACAATCACGATGCTGCAGAGGTCTTAACACGCTTTTGCTGTAAAACAAACAACTGTCATCCACTTGCACCATTCACTGGGGTTCCTGCTCAACTGCAGACATTCTGGATGATGGGTTTGGGCCAGACCTGCTGAAATTGCAGTTCTGGATCCAGACCCTAGTGGTTGCTAGAGGAACTGCATTATTCTCCGTGTCTGTGCTATCTTCATTTTATTGGCACACCAATGAATGAAACCTCGCTCTGCCCTTCATCTCACACAGTCCTGTTTCAGCAGAGCTCCTAGTTAATTTTATCCTGAAAACATCAAAACCTCAACTTTCCATAAATCAAAACAGGTTGGAGCTTCTAGCAACAATCAAAAGCCGGTATTAGTGCAGAGCTGGGAGCTCTGCTTCTCAGACACACCGTCCTACGGAGTGAGAAATCAGTTTTTGGCCGATGCCCTCAGCAGGTGTCAGCGATAATCCTGACGGATGGAAATCGGAAAAGTCTCGGTCAGCCGTTGGTGCCAGCAGCGCTGGAGGAACGCGATGCGACGCGTTTGGTATGCACGTCCCATAATCCACGAAGATGAATCATGGAGCTGCAATCGCAGTTGTTGTGATTACACAACAGACTTCACTTCTCTGTGAGGAATGTGGGAAGTAGGAAGCTGGATTCAGTGCTGCAAGACTCAGTTTACAAAAGAGACCTTGGAATGAGTGGAAAAGGACAAAAAAAGATCATGAGGGCAGAGGGGAGTGGTGACGACAGAAGAAAGGATGACAAAGGAGGTGAGAGTTGAAAAGAGAGAAGATAAGAGTAAAAGAGGGGGAGGAAACAATGGAGGAGGATGAGGAGGTATCAAAATGAAAGGAACACAAGGAAGGAATTGATAGAAGAGAAAGTGGATGGTATTTTATAGGGTAGGTCCTGTTGCAAATGTTAGTCAGCAACCTCACACCTCCTGGGATGTGGATCGCTAAAACCAGGACTGGTAGAGCTGAAACCAGGACTGGTAGAGCTGAAACCAGGACTGGTAGAGCTGAAACCAGGACTGGTAGAGCTGAAACTAGGACTAGAAGAACTAAAACCAGGACTGTTAAAGCTGAAACCAGGACTGGTAGAGCTGAAACCAGGACTGGTAGAGCTGAAACCAGGACTGGTAGAACCGAAACCAGGACTGGTAGAGGTCAAACCAGGACTAGTAGAACTGAAACCAGGACTAGTAGAACTGAAACCAGGATTAGTAGAGCAGAAACCAGGACTAGTAGAGGTGAAACCTGGACTCGTAGAGCTGAAACCAGCACTGGTAGAACCGAAACCAGGACTGGTAGAGGTCAAACCAGGACTAGTAGAACTGAAACCGGGACTAGTAGAACTGAAACCAGGACTAGTAGAGGTGAAACCTGGACTCGTAGAGCTGAAACCAAGACTAGTAGAGGTGAAACCAGGACTGGTAGAGGTGAAACCAGGACTGGTAGAGGTCAAACCAGGACTAGTAGAACTGAAACCAGGACTAGTAGAACTGAAACCAGGACTAGTAGAGGTGAAACCTGGACTCGTAGAGCTGAAACCAGGACTAGTAGAGGTGAAACCTGGACTCGTAGAGCTGAAACCAAGACTAGTAGAGGTGAAACCAGGACTGGTAGAGGTGAAACCAGGACTGGTAGAGGTGAAACCAGACCTAGTAGAACTGAAACCAGGACTAGTAGAACTGAAACCAGGACTAGTAGAGCAGAAACCAGGACTAGTAGAGGTGAAACCTGGACTCGTAGAGCAGAAACCAGGACTAGTAGAGGTGAAACCTGGACTCGTAGAGCTGAAACCAAGACTAGTAGAACTGAAACCAGGACTGGTACAGTTGAAACCAGGACTAGTAGAACTGAAACCAGAACTAGGTTCTCACTGTTCTCGTTATATCAGCTGTTGCTACTATCATCATCACCTGACTGACTGCAGGTCCCAGCAGACTTCTGCTTGGACGGATCCTAAAATGATCCGCTGTGCCTCCTGGTTCCTTCAGCTGATCCTCAACTGTGAAGCTGCTGGTGAACATTCGCAAGATGAACCACGGACAGCCGACCCTCGGTCAGCACAAGCTGCTCATAGCTTCATCCTCCGATCCTTCAGCTTTTGAATCCAGACCCTAGAGGTCAGCAGGGGACCTGCAGGTCTGGTCCAGACCCTAGAGGTCAGCAGGGGACCTGCAGGTCTGGTCCAGACCCTAGAGGTCAGCAGGGGACCTGCAGGTCTGGTCCAGACCCTAGTGGTTGTTTTAGATGGGTTGTCATACAGCTGAGACAGGAATTCGATTGGGCCGAAACACCGGTGGGCGTACCTGACTGACCTGTGTGATGTCACAGGGGGCGTGTCCAGGTCTTCTTCTACAGTCTTTGGGGCTTAAAAGACCAAACAGTGAAGGATGGAAAGCATGAAAAAAAAGACAAGAAGAGGAGAATGTTGCCTTTGATTCGTGGGGCTGAGGGGTAATTTCTGTGTGTTGGGGATGGAGGGCAGTCTGGGGGGGTGATCTGGGGTACAATAGTGCCCTGACAGGACTACAATGGAGACTCTGTTAGTATGCAGGTACCGTCGGGGCCACCCTGCAGCCCTCCTACGGGGCCTCAGCGCAGGACCCTCCACAAAGACAAACACAAGAACCTTTGAACTTAATACACTTCAGTGTGGCTGTGCACCCACACAAACTCAAATCAGGTTTTAAAAAGGAAAGTAAAAAATACAGATGGAACCAGAAAATTAAGAACTTGTTATTTACGGGTGGTGTAAATCCACGGGCCGTCAAAAAGCGCCTGTGATGTGTTTGACATGAACTTTCCTTTTCCTCTGGAATCAGGCTCAGCGGCAACGTGCATCTCCTGGTTGCCGAATACATGTAAAAGTGTCTTGTCCTTCATCGGAGGAACCCAGCTTTTCACTAGTTCATCCATCCATCAGCTCCACTCCTCCAGGTTTAGGTAATCAGAAGTTACAAGCTTCCCTGCGAGGTCCAGACCTCCTTCGCCTCGGCCACCTCCTCCACCTCTTCTGGGGTAATCTCTTCTAAGACCTTCCCAGACCAGCCGAGAGCTAGAATCGCTCCTAGGTCCTGGGTCTCCCTGGAGAGGGATCCAGGAGGAATCCTATGTCCTCAGTGACTGCGTCGCTACCCAGAGTTCCATAGGTGAGGGTAGGAACATAGATCCAGCAGCGGACAGAGACGCCTGTCTTTTGTCTCAGCTCTCACCAAAACACTGGTACAGAGTCCTGGACTTCCTGACCGACAGACCGCAGACCGTCAGGATCTACAACACCTCCTCCCCTATCACCTACGGTACTGTTGGGATCACGAAGGACCCCACCCACCCCGCCAACAGGCTCTTTGACCCCTCCATTTGGGCAGGCAGCTGCGGAGCATCCGGACAAAGACCACCAGTCTTAGGAACAGGTTCTTTCCAGAAGCTGTTAGACTGCTGAACTCTGGTAGGGCTCTGTAGACTCCCCCGCCCCCCAACCGCCACACTGAGTGGGAACATGCTGCTCCATGTGGCAGCAGGTGACGTCAGTCTGCTCCCCAGCATCTAAAACCCAAACAGAAGAATTTACAGGACGAAGAGAAACTACAGCAGCATCAGCAGAGATCTAACAGGACAGCTACTAAATCAGATGAAGCAACGTGAAGAGAAACCAGTGTATTTTCTTAGATTTCCGTAAATTAAGTTGTTTTTGAATCAGAGGTAAACGTTTCCAGTGTCGGGCCGCAAACCTCCCAGGAATGTCTGGATCACAAACCTGACAGAAGCCTGGAACAGATGCTCATTTCCAGAGGTTAACTCACCGCAGGTTTATTGTGTTTGTCAGCAGACACTGGTGACGACATGCAGAGGCAAGAGGAAGATAACGAGTAGTACGATGTAACTACAACCCTCAGGATTTATGGGAAAGGAGGAATGAGGGCGTTTCGAGGGTTCCTGTGTCGGCCAACAACCTGTTTTTGGGGAAGGTGCTCTTTGGAAATGGTTGAAACCAAAGGAGCAACCCAAAATGAGACATGATCCAACTAATCTGATGAGACGTCCAGTCCTAGAAAGATGGACAGCTGTCTTTAACGTTAATGAATAATCTCTCTCTCATTTAACTCTAAATCATTTGGAAATGGTTTTGTAAACCTTTTCTAGAACGCTTTGCAGCAATATTTGCTATTTCTCTAAGACCATTACTGTTGTCTTTCCCTCTTGGCATTGCGTTTATTGGACACCTAAATGTTCCAGACCAGCAAACTGCCAAACATCTGCCTTTGTGGATGTCTGCACAGCTGCTGATCAGTTCGTGACAGAGCCGCCGATGAGCCGCACCTGGCACCTCTCAGTCCCACGGATGCAGTACGGGGAACTCAAACCATTTCAGTCTTCTTGTTTTTGTCAGATGGATAGTCGGTGCAGTCATTTCTACTCCATAGAGGAGCAAAGCGGGTTTGAACGGAAAGACTTCCTGTTTCCGGTCCAGGTACTCCGGAGTCCCTGGAGGAGAAGGAGCGGCAGCTTTCGACCATGATCGGTCAGCTGATCAGCCTGAGGGAGCAGCTCCTCGCAGCCCACGACGAGCAGAAGAAGATGGCCGCCTCACAGCTGGAGAAGCAGCGGCAGCAGATGGAGTTGGCCCGGCAGCAGCAGGAGCAGGTAGGGAGGCCGTCCGCGTGTCCGTGTCGTCGCCACTTAGCCCCTCCCACCAGAGATGCCAGCAGGGGAGCCCTGCTTCCAGCTGGACCTGCAGCAGGACCAGCTCTGAGCAGCGACCGGCTCCGTCCTCGGGTCAGATATCGTTCCGCTAACAAAGCGGCGCTGATAGCTGCAGCCTGTGGCGTGAGGCCCGCCCCTGTTACCTGCAGGTCGGTTAACATGAGCGCGCCAGGCAGGTGACGGCGCGTCCCGGCGGAGCTCTGCTCATCCTTTCAAATTTGTTTCATCAGCTGCATCAGCTGAGCTAAAACGGCTAGCGTGCCTGAACTAAGGTGAAATAAGGCGGGAGTGTTCCAGCCGGCGTCCAGGCTCTAGCTCCACCCACTGGTAACACGGCACCAAGCAGCATGGAAAGAGTCTCCGAGTGACGTCACAGCCGGATTCTCCAGGTCTGCTAAGACAGTCTGGGATCAGAATGAGCGTAAACTGCCGCTACGTAGCTTCATTGGTTAGCATGAGTTAAGCTAAAACAGAGTCTGGTAGCGTCTGGTAGCTGAGGGAAGGTGGGTGTGTCCCAGGATCCCTAGCCCCACCTATTTATCCATTTATGGATGAACCAGTTTGGGCGGCTTCAGTTCCTGTCAAAATGGTGCCGGGTGACATCATGGAGGGCTTGTCCAGTTCTTCTTATACAGAAATTTCAGGTGTTCAGTGACAGACTCAATAGAAGAATGGTGAATTTCTCTTTTACAGGGTAAAATCATGACTTTATTTGGCCAGAAAAATGTCACTGTGAAGAATTTAGAGTTTTTCTACTCTGTCAGTCCTGCTACGGCCCTCAGATTTGTGGGTCCTGATCTCAAAGCTGGGAACCAGTGGATGACAGCAAGTCTGCAGGGTGGACGTCCGCTTTCATCTGCTCGCCTGGTTGTGACACCTGTATGTCTGTTTGAATGCAGACTGAGCTAACGAGACCAGAGTCAGCCAGAGTCTGAGGAAACCGTTACCGTTACCAGGATCTACTTTTGTTTTTGCTGACGGTCGGCATACGATCGGCTCTGTTCGGACAAGTTCAAACCTCCCATCAAAACACATACCACCTCAAAGAGCTTTACAAAGGAACAGGCAGGACGAGGAGGGTGTAAAAAAGGAAGACGGATTCCAGCGTCAGCCAGTCATCTGGCTGTTGAGACTTGATAGGATAATACCCTGCAGAAAAACACGGCGCGATCTGCCTTTAATGAAATTTGACATGTGTGCAAATGGGGCGCCGCCTCCAATTCAGCAGCCTGTAATTACACTTCGGAATAAATATACTAAACGACCCCTCAAGAAAAAACAAAACGCCTTTAGAGAAAGTAGAGAAGGAGGTTACGGCTCCTCGTGGATATGACTGCAGAAGTTAGCGCACCCTGATTTTACTTTGAAAAAATCATCTGATCAAAGTGGTCTTAGTCTTTGTCTTAGAATCACACAAATACAAACTCAGATGAACAACCACATTTTGCTTTCTTCACTGTGCCATTATTTATTAATGATAATAAATCCAGAAAGAACAACTCATACCTCCTTGTGTAGGATTTTGGAGGGTTTGATGCGGTCAGCACCCCTGATCATCAGTCCTCGATCAGTCTGCAGCATTCAGGTGTGTGTTAACCCAAGTGCAGATTCACAGGTCAAGGCAGCTGCTTGGGTTCATCAGGACCAGCCCCCAGTGGTCAGTTTTTCCCTTGGTTGCCCCACCCTTCCAGGTGTACATAAGCATGTCACTGAGCAGAGATAAGACCAGACTAGTCAAAGACAACTTCAGCTGATATCATTTGTGTTAAAGTGACTCGTTTCCATCCTTCGACTTGTGCAGATCGCCAGGCAGCAGCAGCAGCTCCTGCAGCAGCAGCACAAGATCAACATCCTCCAGCAGCAGATCCAGGTGAGCAGACAGTCACACCTGCCCAACTTGATTGACAGCTGTCCTCCAGCACCTTTATCCCCGGATACTACAGGATCATTCACTCTGCATTGATCAGCCAGTGATCAATATCCCAGAATGCCCAGGCTCCTCCCTGCTCTTACCATCCAGATATCAGTATTTTTATCAACAAAATTTAGCTGATCAGACACACAACAACATACTTTTCTTAACCATACTATTATTTATTTAAAAAAATTAAGTCAGAAAATAATTAGATAATAAATAATAAGTACCCCATTCCACAGGATGTAAGAGGGTCAGTCAGCATCATCACTGATGAACTGATCACCAGCAGGTGTGCAGACATCTATAAAGGAGATGTTTTTTTTTGCTTTAGCTTTTCTGTATTAACACAATGCCAAAAGGGAAAAATATCAGCAGTTGTTTTAGAGGGGCTGTTCTTGCTGCACATTAGTCTGGAAAGGGTTCTGAAACCAGAACAGTTCCAGTTCCAAATAAACTGGAGTTCAGTGTTTGACAACGAGAACGTTTACTCACAAGTAGGAAAGACAGTTGTCACTCTTACCAGGAGTGGACGTCCAGCAAATATACCCTGAGGTCAGAGCGTCAACTGAGACAAAACAAAAATACTCAAGAGCTCTATGTGAGACCTTCCAGGCCACACTGAGCATGCTCAGAGTGCTGAATACACAACGCAACGTTACATCATGAGCTTTAGCATGCTATGTAAAATTACATAACCTGCGGTTGCCTGGAAACTAATTACATCCCACAATGCATCATGAAGGTAGCGTAGAAACAATGATAACGACATTAGCCAGCAGGGGTCTGTTACGTTTGATCCATGCTAACAGCGATGAGGGCGTGGCCAGTGCCGACAAAAGTAACGCCAGTATGTCTGAACGTGAGCGCCTCGCGCTCTCCTACATACGGTGGTTTCCACGACCTTCAGATCTGCACAAAACCAAATACTGAAAGGAAATCCTGCAGTGCAAAAAACCCAAATATGGAGTAAACGTTCCAGGAGCTGGTTTTTCCGGCGATAAATAATCCACAGACGTGTCATGGAGACGCGGCTACAGGTCTCCTCCGTGGGGGGACGGTGGAGTCTAACAAGGAGCTCTGGCGTTCTTACACACACTATATCCTGAAATGAGCGAGCATTTTAAACGTTGACGTGCGTGACGGGGCAGCACCATGTTTGGAGGAAACCAAGCGTGGTGGTGGAGGGGTCAGGATCTGCGGTTGTTTTGGAGCCACTGCACCTGGACGCCGGTCACCAAGAAGAATGAACCAAACGTCCTCCTCAAGCCTGCGAGGAACTGTTGGTCATTCAGGAAACCACCAGCTCAGGTTGTTGTTACTGATGGTAGGTGTACAGGCTGTTGAATCGAGGGGGTGCGTAGGATTTCCCATCCGAGCTTTTTCCTTTTCTTGGCTTTGTTTTGTTCAGTACATTGGCGCAGTCTGCGGATGTATTTGCGCAGTACTGAGCTCCTTCTTCTCCGCCCTGTTCGCCGTCGTGCCGTCATCCGTCTCACGGAGCCACCTGATGCTCTCATTCACGGTCTCTGTCTTTACTCTCCCAGAAATCACCACCAGCTGGGAACCAAATGCAGCCAAATGTGCGTCTGCGGCTGACAGCCATGTGGGAGTTCAGCCAGTTTTGATTAGACTGGTTCATTTTATTTTATTTTTTTTTAAGTGCACGGACTGCTGCTACATTAAATGAACTTGCGAGGCGATTTGAACCCACTTGGCGCTCGGATAAGTTCAGCCACATGCCTGGTTTGCCCCCCGTTGTTCCGAGCTTCAGATCTGCATGTGCTCTGGAGGTGTGATGGAGTTAATGAGGGCTTGTATTCCCTCCCTCTTCTTCTGAGTTGTTTTTTATTACGAGACCCCAGTCTTGGATCTTAATAAAGCTCGTATCGGACTTCATTAGGTGTCTTAGCCCCGGGGGAGAGCAGGACCATAAAAACCAGCTCCTGCTCGGATCCTCCTTCATGCTGCGAAGCGGTGGATTCTGTGTCGTGTTTGGTTTGGAGGATTAAGGGATATGCAGAAAGTAGCTTTGGAGAGCAGCTTGTTATGATGTAGAGCTCCAGAAGAACCAGCTGTAAATACATGTAGAAACCCACTCAGGGACACTTTTGTTTATTTAAATGTGGTGAATTACAACCCTGTTCTGAGAAAGTGTGGATTCTGTGAACTTCTAAATAAAAACAGAATTCAGGGATAAGCAAATTATTGATTTCTCATTGCTGGACGCTGCCCCTAGTGGTCGGTGGGGGGACTGCACCGGTTCATACTTTTTGTTGGGGAAAGTTAGAATTTTGTTGCTTGGTCTGGAACTGAGGAGACCAGATGAAGAACGTCCAAATTCACAATGAGCCAATGTTTGTCATGAATGTGGATCTGGTCTGAAAAGTCGTTGTGCACACATCTGGGCTGCAGCAGCGTCTTGCCATTCGAGTTATTTCTAAAACAATATTGCGTCTCGGCCAACAACCCCGGCTCAGCCAGAAGCATCTGTTGCATCTGCTGTTGGGAGCTCTGGGCCCATCCTGGCGGAGCTCCAGAGTCCAGTCGCAGGGGTTCGGCCTGTTTGCGCTGTCGGATGCGTGTCGGTCTTAAACACACAGGCAGCGGCGCGCCGGTCTGTTTCCACTCATCAGTTCCAGACCTGAGCTCATCCCGGGCCAACACTCGGAGGCTGACCCGACGCTACTGTTTCAGCTGCAGAGAACAGGCCCGGGGCAGTAGATCCAGCTTCTCTTCTGCTTATGTTGGATCCAGCAGACGTTGTTGTTCATATTTTAATTTAGAAAGTCTAAATGCAACAAATAAAAAGTCAAAACAAAGCTTTGGCCATAAAATGAAGTCGTTTAGACTCGATGCTCTGGAGTTTCTGCACATGTGCTTATCTGCTGCAACAAATACCAATAACTAAGGTTGGTCCTTAATGTTTAACTTTTACAAATGGGGTGGGGTCCCATGAGTCTAAAATCTGTCTTCTGATCCGTGAAATAATTGCTAAGAGGGCATAATCACTCTTATTGTGAAGATCCGACTGCGGCAGCCCTTCGGGACCGGTTGTCCCTGAGTGCGTGAAGGTCATATCTCAGGAACAGCTTCATCAATTCAGATGATTGACACCTCTATGGAAACTTCACAGCCAGCAGAATCAACTTGCAGCTCATAAGACCATGTGACTTTAAGTATTATCCAGTCACAACGTTTCCCCAATATTAGTCCGTAGTCCAGCTTTTGTCCGTTCCCAACGGTCCCAGAAATGATTTCAGATGGGGCGGGGAGGTGGTGCTCAGATCAAAGGAAGCCCGGTTTCCTGTCAAGTGGCTTTAAATGGTGTGGAGAGCCAGCGGGGGACGTCCAGGGGTTAACGAAACGCTTCCGACAGATGTTGTTAGTCCCACAGAGAGACGAGGACGCGCAGCGAGCAGCCAGTATGAACGAATAACGCATGCACACAGGCATCAACAGTATCGACCTTTATCCTTAAAGAGCAGACGATTGACACGAAGGGATGATAACAGGCCCGGCCCGGCCCGGCTCGGCCCGGCTCGGCCCGGCTCGGCCCGGCCCGGCTCAGCCCGGCCCGGCCTGGTTACGATCCATTCCTGCGGTTCCTCTACAGACCAGGTTCTTGGTCATCGCCATTGACCTTCATGTTTTTGTACCTCCTCAGGTAAAGTTATATAACAGTGATTATGTGAATGTGGGAGTGGTTTTCTGATTGGCAGCCGGTGCAGCCAATAGCCAGCTCTTACCACTTCTGCTACCCAGCTCTTAGCGCCTTTGAGCTGTTAGTAAAGACCAGAGAAGAAGATTCGTTAAGTGGCGGTAACTTGTTCTCTGGTGGATCCTCAGCTCCTCCAGCAGGGGTCAGCTGAAGAAGCCACAGTGGATCATTTGAGGACCCGTCCAGGCGGATGTGTGCTGGAGCCAGCAGGCTGCCCCTCCTGCCCCTTCCTGCCCCTCCTGCCCCTCCTGCCCCTCCTGCCCCTCCTGCTCCTCCTGAGTGTGTGGATGTGTGGTGGGCCGTCAGAGGAAGGAGACCCCGTGTTTTCTTAGGGGCTGAGTGGGGGGCGTCTCTGCAGCGCCCCCTCCCCTCGGTAAAAGGAGATCTTTGTGTGAAGCCGGCCCGGTCAGTCCCAGTGTTCCCAGAGGAATACAATGAATGGGAGCTTTTTGTCCCACTCTGCATCCTCCACCCCCACTCGTCTCCTCCACCCCCACTCGTCTCCTCCTCTTCTTCTTCTCTTTTTTTAGACATTCGGACACAGACTGGTTTTTCTTCTTTCTTTATCCTCTTTTCTTCGTGTCACAAGATGTCGGGCCTCTTGTGTCTCCTCCTGTACGTGAACGCTTCACAGCGGGTCAAGCGGCGGGCTTTCTGAGACGTCTGAGTTCTTTTAGAGGTCGACCTAAAGGGCGGCGTCTGAAGAGGTCAGATGATGAACGCATGTAGCTCCCAAACAAAGATTAACTGAAGACCTTCGACCGGTCCTGATCTTCAGACGACCTTTAAATATAGTTTTTTTCAAATCCACAACCTACTTTTTAAAGGATACATATCTGCCTTGTTTTCAAAAGTCGGTTTTCTGGTTTTAGTTTTCTGGTTTTAGTTTTCTGGTTTTTCGTCTACTTCATCCACCGACGAAGCGTGTGGTCACGGGAAGCTGACAGGAACACGCCCACCATGCGTCAATCACAGCCGACTTTGACTACCTGCTCCTTTAGCTGAACCGCACCGAACCATCTGCAGATGTGCCATCAGATGTTTCCAGCGACATAAACTGTTTAATATGTTGACGGTGAAATCAAAGTGACCTTCGCGTTTAGCCAGCACGCTGGGCTGTCGCCAGGGATTGGCTGAGCAAACTGTCAATCAATCATATTAGAAATAAATGTATCGCTTTATATAAACTCTCCTGGTGTGGTAAAAATCACTCAGAGCTGTCATAACCATTGAGACCAAATGATTATTTGAACCAGACTGTTAATATGTTTATTTCTGCTCCAAAACTGGACATTTTAACGTGGAAGTCGACGGAGATGGACTCGCTTTTGGTTCCTCGCACTAGTGGTCAGTCGAGGAACTGCAATGAATCTTAGTTCTGCATGAGACTCAAACCTGACCTGCAGCTCCTGTACTGTCCACTGAGGTCTGGACCCAGACCTGCAGCTCCTGTACTGTCCACTGAGGTCTGGACCCAGACCTGCAGTTCCTGTACTGTCCACTGAGGTCTGGACCCAGACCTGCAGTTCCTGTACTGTCCACTAGACAGACTGACCACTTAGTTTGATCAGATAAATAATTAGGGGCGTGGACTTTGATTGGCAGCTGGCTCTGCTCATCAGTTTTATCCAGGCGAAGACCTCGGCTACTTGGGCATACAGGTACCTAGTCTGGCTAGGCTGCTGCAGGCAGTCCTGCCCGGTTCTGCCTGCAGCTTGTCAGAAGCTGGGTCATCCGTATGAGGGACCTTCATCTCAGGACTGTCCCGACAGTCAACGTGCAGCCAATCGCACCCCGTCGTGGTGCCTGTTTCTCGGTCACGGTTTAACCGCAGATGGCCTGGACCGGTTTCAGGTGACTGAGTGACGTTGGGACCCGTCCGAGCTGTGGTAGCCCTCGATTGGATGGAGCGACATTTGAAAAGAGGACGTTAGATTCAGATGTGATGAGAATGGACGTCAGATAGTGTTAATTAATCTAAGGTGGGCGTGTTCCAGGTGGCTCCCAGACCGCCCTGTTTTTGGAACCACAGTTGGGCGGAGTCAGGTTGACTCATGAAAAACAAAAACGTCTCAGTACGTGCTAATAAAGAAGTTTAAGTTTAAATTTTATATATGAGCATCAAGCATTAAAATGTTCCTAATTCAGGTAACGAGCGTTTTATTTGTCTCAAATATCTGCCGATTTATTTCCTGCAAAAACACAAAACGGGGCGTGGCTGCAGGTCTGAGTTCTAGTTGTCCAGACTGATCTGACCTTTTCTTCTGCAGTAATTAACATTTCATTACTTTGCTTCTAATGTTGAACTTTCAGGCCAAAACTTTACAAATAAAACAAAAGAAAGGCAGGAACGAAGACCAAAAACATACATTTACAAGTCAAACAGAAATGAATGAAGAGAGGGAAGAGGAGGAGATGAAGGGTGGATGGAAGGGAAAGTGTGGCGGTGGAGCTCAGTCGGCGCTAATGGATCCCCGCAGGCTCGCCTTTGAAAGTTTGTCTTCGGTTTGAGGCCGCGGCGTTTTAACTTCGTCAAACCAGTTTTTAGTGTCTTTCAAGCAGACATGAAAGGCTGGTTGGTCTCTGCTGTTTAAAAGCTGCTTTTCTCGTCTTTGTTTGGTTTCCGTTCTCCAGCCGTTTAGTTCGCAGGTTCCGATCGTTTTTTCCTTTCATAGGCGCCTCTGTCCCACTTCCTTCCTCTTCATGTTATTTCTTTGTACTTTTGACTTTTTGCTCAGTAATTCCATCTTTCTTTTGCTTCGATTATTTTCAGTCTGTACTTTTGATTTTTGTTGTCTTTCCATAGTCTTTCCATGTTCTTTTTATCCAAGCAACCAGAAGGAAGCTCCAGCTTGTCAGCTGCTGCGGAGCAGCCTGGTTCTGGTTGAGCAACCTTCCAGGTTGATTAACGGGTCGCTGATTGGCGGCCCGGTCGCCTCGGCCGCTAAGCTCGGACCTAGGCAACCTAACTGGCCTAGAATGGGAAGCAGCCATGCTCGCTCGCCCTGCCGCTCCAGGTTCAGGCCGCTACTGTGGGTCCTGGTGGTAGTCAGTAGTCAGTAGCCAGATCTGAATGCAGATTAATTACACACAAACCGAATGATAAAAGATGCCGTTAGTTGGGGTCGTAGGTCAGAAAGAGAACATTTCTGTCATAGGTTAGTGGGACCTAAGCTAAACATGAAACCTGTTCATCCAAATGGTCATTTTGAAGTCCGCTGAGGTCGGGGGAGGTTCCTGCCAACATGGCGCCGTGCGGTGAGGCAGAACAGATGCCTCAAAAGCACCTGCAGGTGTATGTATGCCCAGGTGTATGTCCAGGTGTATGTCCAGGTGTATGTTCAGGTGTTTGTCCAGGTGTTTCTCCAGGTGTTTGTCCAGGTTTATGTCCAGGTGTTTGTCCAGTTGTTTGTCCAGGTGTTTGTCCAGTTGTTTGTCCAGGTGTTTGTCCAGGTTTATGTCCAGGTGATTGTCCAGTTGTTTGTTCAGGTGTTTGTCCAGGTGTTTGTCCAGATGTTTGTCCAGGTGTTTCTCCAGGTGTTTGTCCAGGTTTATGTCCAGGTGTTTGTCCAGGTGTTTGTCCAGTTGTTTGTCCAGGTGTTTCTCCAGGTGTTTGTCCAGGTGTTTGTCCAGGTTTATGTCCAGGTGTATGTCCAGTTGTTTGTCCAGGTGTTTCTCCAGGTGTTTGTCCAGATGTATGTCCAGGTGTTTGTCCAGGTGTATGTCCAGGTGTTTGTCCAGATGTATGTCCAGGTGTTTCTCCAGGTGTTTGTCCAGGTTTATGTCCAGGTGTTTCTCCAGGTGTTTGTCCAGGTGTATGTCCAGGTGTTTGTCCAGGTGTTTGTCCAGGTTTATGTCCAGGTGTTTGTCCACGTGTATGTCCAGGTGTTTGTCCAGGTCTATGTCCAGGTATATGTCCAGGTGCTTGTTCAGGTGTTTGTCCAGGTGTATGTCCAGGTGTTTGTCCAGGTGCTTGTTCAGGTGTTTGTCCAGGTGTATGTCTAGGAGTATGTCCAGGTGTTTGTCCAAATGTATGTCCAGGTGTTTGTCCAGGTGTATGTCCAGGTGTATGTCCAGGTGTTTGTCCAGGTGTATGTCCAGGTGTATGTCCAGGTGTTTCTCCAGGTGTTTGTCCAAGTGTATGTCCAGGTGTATGTCCAGGTGTATGTTTAGGTGTATGTCCAGGTGTTTGTCCAGGTGTATGTCCAGGTGTTTCTCCAGGTGTTTGTCCAGGTTTATGTCCAGGTGTTTGTCCAGGTGTATGTCCAGGTGTTTGTCCAGGTCTATGTCCAGGTATATGTCCAGGTGCTTGTTCAGGTGTTTGTCCAGGTGTTTGTTCAGGTGTTTGTCCAGGTGTTTGTCCAGGTTTATGTCCAGGTGTTTGTCCAGGTGTATGTCCAGGTGTTTGTCCAGGTCTATGTCCAGGTATATGTCCAGGTGCTTGTTCAGGTGTATGTCCACGTGTTTGTTCAGGTGTTTGTCCAGGTGTATGTCCAGGTGTATGTTCAGGTGTTTGTCCAGGTGTTTCTCCAGGTGTTTGTCCAGGTTTATGTCCAGGTGTTTGTCCAGTTGTTTGTCCAGGTGTTTGTCCAGTTGTTTGTCCAGGCGTTTGTCCAGGTTTATGTCCAGGTGATTGTCCAGTTGTTTGTTCAGGTGTTTGTCCAGGTGTTTGTCCAGATGTTTGTCCAGGTGTTTCTCCAGGTGTTTGTCCAGGTTTATGTCCAGGTGTTTGTCCAGGTGTTTGTCCAGTTGTTTGTCCAGGTGTTTCTCCAGGTGTTTGTCCAGGTGTTTGTCCAGGTTTATGTCCAGGTGTATGTCCAGTTGTTTGTCCAGGTGTTTCTCCAGGTGTTTGTCCAGATGTATGTCCAGGTGTTTGTCCAGGTGTATGTCCAGGTGTTTGTCCAGATGTATGTCCAGGTGTTTCTCCAGGTGTTTGTCCAGGTTTATGTCCAGGTGTTTCTCCAGGTGTTTGTCCAGGTGTATGTCCAGGTGTTTGTCCAGGTGTTTGTCCAGGTTTATGTCCAGGTGTTTGTCCACGTGTATGTCCAGGTGTTTGTCCAGGTCTATGTCCAGGTATATGTCCAGGTGCTTGTTCAGGTGTTTGTCCAGGTGTATGTCCAGGTGTTTGTCCAGGTGCTTGTTCAGGTGTTTGTCCAGGTGTATGTCTAGGAGTATGTCCAGGTGTTTGTCCAAATGTATGTCCAGGTGTTTGTCCAGGTGTATGTCCAGGTGTATGTCCAGGTGTTTGTCCAGGTGTATGTCCAGGTGTATGTCCAGGTGTTTCTCCAGGTGTTTGTCCAAGTGTATGTCCAGGTGTATGTCCAGGTGTATGTTTAGGTGTATGTCCAGGTGTTTGTCCAGGTGTATGTCCAGGTGTTTCTCCAGGTGTTTGTCCAGGTTTATGTCCAGGTGTTTGTCCAGGTGTATGTCCAGGTGTTTGTCCAGGTCTATGTCCAGGTATATGTCCAGGTGCTTGTTCAGGTGTTTGTCCAGGTGTTTGTTCAGGTGTTTGTCCAGGTGTTTGTCCAGGTTTATGTCCAGGTGTTTGTCCAGGTGTATGTCCAGGTGTTTGTCCAGGTCTATGTCCAGGTATATGTCCAGGTGCTTGTTCAGGTGTATGTCCACGTGTTTGTTCAGGTGTTTGTCCAGGTGTATGTCCAGGTGTTTGTCCAGGTGTTTGTCCAGGTTTATGTCCAGGTGTTTGTCCAGGTGTATGTCCAGGTGTTTGTCCAGGTGTTTGTCCAGGTGCTTGTTCAGGTGTTTGTCCAGGTGTTTGTCCAGGTGTATGTCCAGGTGTTTGTCCAGGTGTATGTCCAGTTGTTTGTCCAGGTGTATGTCCAGGTGTTTGTCCAGGTGTATGTCCAGGTGTATGTCCAGGGGTATGTCCAGGTGTTTGTCCAGGTGTATGTCCAGGTGTTTGTCCAGGTGTATGTCCAGGTGTTTGTCCAGGTGTATGTCCAGGTGTTTGTCCAGGTGTTTCTCCACGTGTTTGTCCAGGTTTATTTCCAGGTGTTTGTCCAGGTGTATGTGGGTGGATCCTGAATGTTTAAATTGAATGATGTCTCTGTGGCAGACTCCAAACAGGACTGGGGTTTTCACTGTTTTATCACAGTTTCATAAATACCCTGCGATAGGTCATTACCAACTCTTCCTGATTGAGACAGTTGTTTTAATTTATTTTATTTTACTTTTTATTTCTTTGAGAAAGACACAGTGTCAGGCTGTGTATAAGTGCAGAAATTTACTGTGAAAATAGAAAAGGGAAGAAGAAGGAATCTGACAGCGCACTGCACTGGCACCCCTAATCCAAAGCTGCCTTTCCGTCCCTTCATCTCCGTCTCTCAGGTCCAGGGTCACATGCCTCCCCTGATGATCCCGGTGTTTCCTCACGACCAGCGGTCCCTGGCCGCTGCCGCCGCCGCACAGCAAGGCTTCCTCTTTCCGCCCGGCATGTCCTACAAGCCAGGTATGTTCGCACGCTGTCGCCCTCACACACTGCCATCCCAGTCCCAGTTAATGATGTGTGTCAGGTGAGGAATGTTCTGGAAATCAGCGGAGAGATCTGCAGCCTGGTGGTTCACTTCGGGATCAATGCATTGGACACAGTGGGAGCTGGAATGTCTCTTTCATGGCTTGCTGAAAGCCTTTCAGTTGTCCTACACATCTGCAACATGGAATTTGAAACATTCTCACACACTCACAAATTACAAATACTGCACAAATACTTTAATACAGACACACAAGTCACTTGTATTCCCCAAAATATACATTCATGTAAAGTTGTCATGGATGAAAAGCAAAAGAGAAATAAAACCATGGTTGCAATACAAAGTACCCCATGAATCAGCGGCTTGGACATCCACTTTCAGCAGCAATAATTTAGGTAGATGTTTCCTGTGTGGGTTCATCAGTGTCTCGTGGTTCTGGAGGACTTCTGGTCCGTTCTTCTTTCCATCGTTGCTTCAGTTCACTGAGGTTTTTGGATATTTACTTCTACGCAGCTCTCTGAAGGCCCCACCACAGCATCTCAACCAGGTTCTCGTTTAGACTGTGACACGTGACCTAGATTAAGCTGTAGGTGTCAGACAGAAGGTCCAGACTCGACCCCAAAACATTCCTCCACTACCGAGCTTGGCAGTGGGCCTGAGGAGTCCTTGCTGAAACAAGGCCATGCAGCTCCACTTTGGTCTCATCTGTCTGCTGGTTTGTTCAGATGTTTTGTGAAGCTCAGTAAGGGGTGCTTAGGTTTGCCATTTTCTTCTTTTCCACTTCATTCTTAGTAAATAATGGCATGTTGAAAATGTTATCTGTTCAGATGCACTGCAGTCAGGTGATGTTTATCATCCTTGATTGTTTTTACATGTCTTTTCATGTACATGAGTGTATTTAGAGAAGGCATGCAGGTTTAAAACAGCCTGGAGAAACATCTGAAGCCACATCTGCACACAGAGCAACAATGCAGGGCTCGCTGCACCACCTGCTTTCGTTGCGTCTCCTCGCCGCTCACACATTCCTCGCTGCCAAACGCTCCTGCAGGTGTTCGCCAGAATAACCCAAGTTTATTCCGACCGTATGAGCCCACGTTCCCACAGGGCTGCAAACAGGGACAAACATGAGGAAAGCAGTTAAAAAGCATCTCTGTAAACTCTCTCATGGCTGCGGTCCGTGTTCCACAAAGACCTGGACATGAAAAGCCTTTTAGAGACAAACAGTCGGGGTCAGTCTTGTACGAGGCTGTGAGTGCATCCCAATGAGAAAGCCAGCGTTATTAACCCCGAATAAAACATCCGTGGCCCTTCACGCTTCATGTGGCATGAATACAAACATGAGCGGAGCAGGGAAAGACACAAAGCCAGGCAGGTTTGTTCTTGTGCTGAACTCTGCCCCCACCTGTCTACATCATACCTGTTGTTGTTCACAGGTGAGAATTACCCGATGCAGTTCATTCCTTCAACGATGGCAGCTGCAGCGGCGTCTGGAATCAGCCCGTTACAACTGCAGGTAAGAGGGAACGCCCGGACGCTCGGACTCAAACATAACAAGGTCTTCAATGCTCCTTGTGACCAAACACAACATGATTTATTTTCTTTAGTTTTCTCTTGAATGAGTCAGTCTTAAAGAAAACAACCTCAAAAAAAGAGCACAAAAGAGTAAGTGAAGTATTTTGTTTGTGGCGTGGAGGAGGGGCGGGGGGTGTGTCTACACGTCTGAGTCTGCGGTCTCATTTGAACTCAGAAAATCCTGAAACGTATGTATTTATCAACTTTTCCTGCCTGATAACAAATATATAAATATATTTTATTTAAAAATAACATTTAAGGGCTTTCCCTAAAAGCCACACATCGGAGCGTGGCCGGTCCAGGCCACATGTGGCAAAATATCACCAGGAGCGTCATGTGACCTTCCCACAGACCATGGAAAAAGAACTGAACAAACCTGCCCCGGGTCAGCCCCGGCACTCCGAAGAGTACTTTTGAAGGCGCTGATTTCCTCGTACCGACCAGCACCGTGTTGCAAATGGGCGGAACAAACAGACCTGGGGTGTGGCGGGGACACGCCCACCTTCTGAACATGAAGACCCGGACCAGCAGACCTGAACCAGGACCAGCAGACCTGAACCAGGACCAGCAGACCTGAACCAGGACTAAAGAGTTTATATATATATATATATATATGTGTGTACTTTTGTAATAACAATGATGTAATGCTAATTAATAAAAACCATGATGTTAAAAACCTTGTGTATTGTTTTTGTTAAAAATGGGATAATTACAGTCTAATATAATTTGAACAGGCAACGTTGGAATCAGCAAGTCACAGTGAAAATGTGAAATCTGACTCTGCCCAGTTGTATCGGCCAGGTGCCGTATGAAACAGTCAGTCAGTGGAAGCGTGAAGCGGTAATCATTAATCTGTGCTAATATTCTAAGACTTGATCTTATTTTATTTGAGAATTTTATTTTATTTTAGACCGGCTAATTTGTCTTACTCAACCCAAAACGGAAGGATTTCGATTTTTTTTTTACCACCAGAGTCATTTTTTTTGATGATGTCAAGACATTTGTAAACTTGTTAACCTTAGAATATAGTTTAGAAACGCTTTTATCACCAATCCAGATTGATGTGCAGCAACCGTTGCTTCTCTATGTCCTTTGCTGATGTTTTTCTCTCTTGGCATTTGTCAGAAAACTATAATGATATTTGAATAAAAGGGGCTGGAAGAGACCCAGCATGTTTCGCTTTGACTTCGATTCTGAGCCAATGATGAATTTTAATGGCGTTTCAGTGACTTTTTAAAATGACTGTGAAAACCAAGTTCAGCGCGCACACGCCAGCGCGTCAGTGCGCACACGCCAGCGCGCACACGCCAGCGCGTCAGCACGTACACACCAGCGCGTACACGCCAGCGCGTCAGCACATACACACCAGCGCGTACACACGAGCGCGTACACGCCAGCGCGTCAGCTCCGTCTGACAGAAGCTGCTCTGATAAATCACAGACGAATTCCTCCCCACCAGCACAACACCTGGCCCTGGCAATCCATCAAATATTTTACTGCCGCTCGACACCTGTGGCTTCAGGATAACGCGGATCCATAATGGTTATCGTAGAAAATGTTTGCAAAGAAGGGAAAAATAGAAATTATGAGACGATAAAGGAAATCTGTTCTCCTATCAGCCAAGAAGTAAAATAAAAGCCCCAAAAGGCTTTTTCACACAGACAGCGGTGCTTCATCGTGACTCGTGCGGCTTTTAGATGCGACAGGATTCATTATCGGACAAATGTGGTTTGTCTTGTGGCTGCCGCTCACCGAGGCTCTCATTAGCTGCTATTGACTTGGTGAGGAATCAGTCTCCCGGCTTTGAAATGAGGCTTTGAAACAACTGAAACAGCATTCCAGGGCCGGTGCGAGAGGACGAATGATGTCAGAGACGCAACTGCTTCACATCCGAACGGTCCTGAATGACAGAGGAAGTTTGTTATCGAGGCAGACGGAGTTTATCATACAGGAACGGGAGATTAGAGGAAGGATTTTCCTTTTGTCAGCTGGGATGTTTGAACGCTGTTTAGACACGCACATGCCAAAAGCAATAATGATGACATTTACAAGCAAAAAGACTTGTATGAACTCCAAATCTGGTCTTTTTTTGAATTCAGGTATGAGTGTTTAAATTAAAGAAAAGATGCCAGCTACTCTCTAAAGTCTTAGTGTGAGCAATGGGCAACTCCATGGATTATATATATATTTACCTAAAAAGACCAACCATCTGTGATGTCCCTCACAAGCTTCCGAAGAGGTGGTTGGTGCCATATTAGCTGGAGATGACTCTGCCCAACACTGGTGAATCCAAAAGTGGGCAAACGGGCGCCACAAGCAGGTCCGGGCCCTTCTGGGCCACGCCCACTTAGATCAGTTACTACAAACAACACTTGAAATGGACCGGCTGTGCTCCGTTTGAGCGCATATAATCTTTAAAACAAGAATGATTATGCTCCGTGAGGTCTTTATTCACAGCTCAGAAGTCAAGACAGCACTAAGCGCCAAGTGATGACAAGTAGCCATTAACCAGCATGTAAATACAGGCGCTTACATGCTGGCAGTTCCCCCCTGACCTGCTGGTCGCGGTCCCTGTTTGAAGGAGCCACTTCCCAGAAAGGCGTAAAATCTGAACGCCTCTTTTTTCTGCCTCCTGAAATAAACCAAAAGAGGAGAACAAGGAGGAACCGGTCATGTATGTAAGGGCCATCCCCCCCACTCAATACCAGAGTGGGTTGACTACTTTCTGATGTGTTCTGTGTACCGACCATAGTCATAAACACAAACCTGCACTTCGCTCCAGAGACGCTTCCAGCTGTGAGGAAGACCTGGACTCTTCCAGCTGTGAGGAAGACCCGGACGCTTCCAGCTGTGAGGAAGACCCTGATGTTTCCAGCTGTGAGGAAGACCCGGACGCTTCCAGCTATGAGGAAGACCTGGACGCTTCCAGCTGTGAGGAAGACCCTGATGTTTCCAGCTGTGAGGAAGACCCGGACGCTTCCAGCTATGAGGAAGACCTGGACGCTTCCAGCTGTGAGGAAGACCTGGACTCTTCCAGCTGTGAGGAAGACCCGGACGCTTCCAGCCAGTGAGGAAGACCTGGACTCTTCCAGCTGTGAGGAAGACCCGGACGCTTCCAGCTATGAGGAAGACCTGGACTCTTCCAGCTGTGAGGAAGACCCGGACGCTTCCAGCTGTGAGGAAGACCTGGACTCTTCCAGCTGTGAGGAAGACCCAGACTCTTCCAGCTGTGAGGAAGACCTGGACGCTTCCAGCTGTGAGAAAGACCCGGACGCTTCCAGCTGTGAGGAAGACCCAGACGCTTCCAGCTGTGAGGAAGACCTGGACGCTTCCAGCTGTGAGGAAGACCCGGACGCTTCCAGCTGTGACGAAGACCATGACGCTTCCAGCTGTGAGGAAGACCCGGACGCTTCCAGCTGTGAGGAAGACCTGGACTCTTCCAGCTGTGAGGGAGACCTGGACCCTTCCAGCTGTGAGGAAGACCCTGATGCTTCCAGCTGTGAGGAAGACCTGGACTCTTCCAGCTGTGAGGAAGACCTGGACGCTTCCAGCTGTGAAGAAGACCTGGACGCTTCCAGCTGTGAGGAAGACCCCGACACTTCCAGCTGTGAGGAAGACCCTGATGCTTCCAGCTGTGAGGAAGACCTGGACGCTTCCAGCTGTGAGGAAGACCCGGATGCTTCCAGCCACTGAGGAAGACCCGGACGCTTCCAGCTGTGAGGAAGTCCTGGACTCTTCCAGTTGTGAGGGAGACCCGGACGCTTCCAGCTGTGAGGAAGACCCTGATGCTTCCAGCTGTGAGGAAGACCTGGACTCTTCCAGCTGTGAGGAAGACCTGGACGCTTCCAGCTGTGAGGAAAACCTGGACGCTTCCAGCTGTGAGGAAGACCTGGACTCTTCCAGCTGTGAGGAAGACCCGGACGCTTCCAGCTGTGAGGAAGACCCTGATGTTTCCAGCTGTGAGGAAGACCTGGACGCTTCCAGCTATGAGGAAGACCTGGACGCTTCCAGCTGTGAGGAAGACCCTGATGTTTCCAGCTGTGAGGAAGACCCGGACGCTTCCAGCTATGAGGAAGACCTGGACGCTTCCAGCTGTGAGGAAGACCTGGACTCTTCCAGCTGTGAGGAAGACCCGGACGCTTCCAGCCAGTGAGGAAGACCTGGACTCTTCCAGCTGTGAGGAAGACCCGGACGCTTCCAGCTGTGAGGAAGACCTGGACTCTTCCAGCTGTGAGGAAGACCCGGACGCTTCCAGCTGTGAGGAAGACCCGGACGTTTCCAGCTGTGAGGAAGACCCGGACTCTTCCAGCTGTGAGGAAGACCTGGACGCTTCCAGCTGTGAGAAAGACCCGGACGCTTCCAGCTGTGAGGAAGACCCAGACGCTTCCAGCTGTGAGGAAGACCTGGACGCTTCCAGCTGTGAGGAAGACCCTGATACTTCCAGCTGTGAGGAAGACCTGGACGTTTCCAGCTGTGAGGAAGACCCGGACACTTCCAGCTGTGAGGAACACCCTGATACTTCCAGCTGTGAGGAAGACCCGGACGTTTCCAGCAGTGAGGAAGACCCGAACGCTTCCAGCTGTGAGGAAGACCTGGACTCTTCCAGCTGAGAGGTAGACCCGAACGCTTCCAGCAGTGAGGAAGACCCGAACGCTTCCAGCTGTGAGGAAGACCCTGATACTTCCACCTGTGAGGAAGACCCGGACGTTTCCAGCTGTGAGGAAGACCCGGACTCTTCCAGCTGTGAGGAAGACCCTGATGCTTCCAGCTGTGAGGAAGACCCGGACGTTTCCAGCTGTGAGGAAGACACGGACTCTTCCAGCTGTGAGGAAGACCTGGACTCTTCCAGCTGAGAGGTAGACCCGGACGCTTCCAGCAGTGAGGAAGACCCGAACGCTTCCAGCTATGAGGAAGACCCGGACTCTTCCAGCTGTGAGGAAGACCCGCACTCTTCCAGCTGAGAGGTAGACCCGGACGCTTCCAGCTGTGAGGAAGACCCGGATGTTTCCAGCCAGCGAGGAAGACCCGGACACTTCCAGCCAGCAAGGAAGACCTGAATGTTTTCAGCCAGCGAGGAAGACCCGGATGCATTTATCTAGGGTTAACCAAGCTGGGACCCCTAGATGTGTGAAAAACACAAATGTTGAAAAAAGAAAACCTGTAATGAAAACAACTCCACTTCAAAAAGAAAAAAACAAAACAACCCCCCAATATAACACTTCCACAAAGTGGTTTTTCAGACGTGTCGATAATCCAGGTTATCGCTAAAGTTTTATGGAAACACTTTTTTTTCCACGTCTCTGGCAGCGCTGAGTGTGATGTAACCGGTCAATCTAAAGTCTTCAAAATCTAGTTTGCAGCTTTTTTTGGCCTCATTAATACGGTGCTGTTGTGCTGTAACACCACTTTATCATTATTGCAGTACATAAGGACTTTACCTCTTAAAAATTATAAAAATTATTATTTTGACTATTTTCTCAACAGCTGTAGCAACAATCGCAATAATATGCCAAAGACTGAAGATGTTTTCGTCCATCTTCATTGCTGAGGTTCTCTTTTCGTTGTTTTGAAGAGAAGTCTTGCAGGACGAGATACAGAGAGTTACGAGACTTACACGTATTCGAAAAACACAATTCAATGGAAACACCTTTGTTGCAAATTCACAGTTTCAATTTTCTTTTGCGCAAAAGTGTAATGGAAATGCAGCTTATGGTTTTGGAGCCCCTGGTGTTCAGTAGAGGAACTGCAACGTTCACCGCTTCCTTGTTTGCTTCAGACCAGAAACCCAGATATCATCACTTGGCAAGATGAAGACTGTAAGAAAAAGGTGTTAGTCTCAAACAGCTGAAGAGAAACAGTAACTGTTTACGTGTTTCTTTGCCACGGTGACCACCATGAGGAATTCCCATATGGATGTCTGGCATCTGTGTTAAGTGAATGTTGTTTGTATGAGGTAGCTGAGCAGTTTTCTCTCCTCTCACCATGTCTGTTGCTTTGGGCATTACATTGTGATTGTCTCTTGTTTCAGTCGTCTTGGGTTTTACCACGTGTCTAGCAGGTAAGTACTCTCGCTGGGGACTTTATGAAACACACATTCCCTCACTCCTTTGCCAGACGTACCAGGTTTATATCTAATAAAGTGGCTGGTGAGTGTTTATTAGTGAAGGCATGGGAGGACCCAGATCTTCTGTTTGTACGGTGTTTACAGGATCGCAGCCGTGGTGCGGGCTCAGATACACTCATACGGCCGTTAAAATTCATCAGTCCTGCAGATCATAGACTTGTGAGCGCTCATATCAGGATGTGTCCCTGTTTGTGTTAGAATAGATGAATGAGTTCATCTTTATTTGTTGGAGCATCCTTTTCTTTTGCTGATTCAGTTTAGTGTTAATTAGTGGGCCAGTCAGTCGGGATTTAACGTGACACCATGTTCCCTCCTTGGTTGAACCTTAACAAACAGTCCTGTGGACAAAACTGAGGTCTTGCTTGCTTTTTGTGTTTCCAGTTGTTAGTTTTAGTTGCTGTGTGAAATTGTGCATTAGCACATACGAAGCAATGTAAATAGACAACAACACCATGTAAATTCACATCAGCAACAGCCTCGGTTACTGTACATGCTGTACTGCCGTCAAGTACTGAACACAAAAGCTCAGGTCAGATGTGAGCTCAACTGTTCTCTGGTAGATGTTCTCATGGCATCTGTTGACCTTGTTGCCTACCAGCGGTTTAGTGCCAACATCACGATCAGATCACACTGCAGATGAAGGCTTTGCGCTCACAAAGCTCAAAGGTCTGCCACGGTGTTCCCCAAGGTTCAGTGTTGGCACCACTCCTGCTTGATTTCCACCACCATGACATTAGTTTTCATTAGCTGTATTTCCATGACAAATTTTCAGAGGACGTCTGTGATGTTAATCCTGTGTGGATGCACCGTCTCTGTGATTTAATTTACTTAACTTATTTCAAAAAGACAGACGTCATGGGACCCTTTTATCCCCTTTGAACACACATCTCGGGAATTCAGAAATTTGCAGGTGGACGTCTATCAATAAATCTCTTATAGTCGCCTTTTCTGCCTCCTTCCCAGCGTGATTACAGTGACTGTGGTGGATACAGTAATATTGCATATTTACATTACATCCACTGCATATAGCCAAATGGTTTGATATGTTTGGTGGAAAAAAGGAGGAAATTAGTCCGCATTAAGCCTTATTTGGAGACTCATAACATTACGTTTGTTGGAGACGCAGTAAGAAGTCAGAGGGGTTTTCACATTTATTAACTTAACAAAACCAACCCAAATTAAAATCATCACGTTTGGCTCACGCTGCCTTGCTTGACCCTTCGTGACCTGAAACAACAGTTTTGACAGACAAATGTTGCGCTGCCAGCGTGGGAACTTGATGCGGCCAATTGTTTCCAGAGGCACGAAGCAGAGCGCTCCACAAACAGAGGATTTCTGCCGAAGAAAGACCTCCTTTGTGTGCTGCTAATGTGAAGGAAATACAGTTGCTTAACAGACATTCTTGCTGAAATCATATGACATCTCTCTCTGTCTCTGCGTTCAGCTTGTTTCTGTTTCAGTGTGAGAATCAAGAAGACGAAGGTGGAGATCGCTGGAGTCTTTACTTCCATCCCGTTTCCTCTCAGACCTGAATCTGCTGCTTTATCGTCCCTGCACCAAAAACGTTGGTGTGATCTGTTTTACGTAAATCCAAGACTCACAAACCATCAAATGATTTTTAGTTATACTCCAAAAAATGAAAACATAAAACAGTTAGATGGTTCCAGTTTACTGGAGCCAGCTTTTCTCTGGAGACCTGTGTGAAGGCTCGTCCAGCCGTCATGTCCCAGCGACGTTGCGTCTCGGTGCTGTTGCACCAGCTTTGCGTCCAGTTGTTGACACCCTTGTTTCTGTGAACTGGATCCAGTTGCATTACACAGAATGAGTGTTTCTTGGTGGGTGCAGCTAACCCTCGTGGCGCAGTATTTGGCCTCTGGCCTCCTCGTGGACCGGCTCAGTGACAGTCGATCCATTTCTCCTTCTTCCTCCACCCCGAAACCTGCTGAAAAACACAAAAGCTCATTTGTTTTGTGTACCCTTGAGATCGATAGCAGCTCGACACCAGAAGAGGCCGGTTGAAGGGATCCTCCTCTCAGTCCTGGTGGGTCAGACGGGTCACAGCTCGGAGGAAACTGCCGGCTGACAGCAATGCAGCAGACCGGGCCGACGTCACGCTCCAACTGCTTTGTTCAGGATTACACCAACGCTGGCAGCTGGTCAGAGGGGTCAAAAATCGCCGTTTTTAGTGTAATTAGCACAGCATCCAAATTCTGTCAGTGTGGAGCGCTGAGAGGCAGTTTAAGGCACTCTTTGTCAATTTGTAATTTAGGAAATTGCTCCATTGTCCTCCCTCGGGGGTTGGCTGCTCAGCGAGAGCTCCAGTTTGGCTTTACGCTGCAAATTAGCCGGTCGACAATCAATCACTGAGTGTCTTGCAGAAACAGAGAAAAAAAAGATGAAAGCTTTTATCGTCAGCCTGTTGTTTGTTCAACACTTCTCTGCCGTCGTTGTTGACAGAATCGCTGCTGCAAGCACGACGGCGGCGGGCGAGTCGGCAGAAAACTCTGCGACAAAGTTGGCCGAAGTTTGTACTTTTTCTTAAAGTGGGTATCAGACGCCCATTTACGCCCACTTTCGTTTTAATCTTTTCAACAATGCAGCCAATATACTTACGAACAGTTTGTAGCTGCTCGTCATCTGTGAACTCTGACGGGCAGTTAAGGGTTTCCATGGTGATGAGTTCTGACGGGCACTTAAGGGTTTCCATGGTGATGAGTTCTGACGGGCAGTTAAGGGTTTCCATGGTAAAGTGTAATAATTATTTGAGGGTCAACCTGTTTAGTAATAGATGCTATATAAATAAAACTGAATTGAATTAATTCCAACTGTGGCTGTTTTAAGTCGTAATGGCGTTTCTGCCACTGTGAGCACCACAAGCCGATCCTGCTTACATCAAGTGGACATCTGTGTGTGTGGAGCAAAAAGGATGAAAATACAGGCGAGTTCAAAGTATTTTTTGGATTTCTTTGGAAATCCTGCTCTGATTTGACATCGGTTGCCTTCGAAGGCTCCGTTGTAAGAGAGGACGACGTTCCTCCGTTCTGATGAGGAACCCAGGCCTGTAGAGAGCAGCTCTCAGCTCTGGAGCGGGTTAAAGACGTCTCTTTATTTTTCCCTTGGTTGATTTATTTATTCATTTGAAAATCGGTGAACATGTATCATATAAAAGTCATAGCATGTTCACATGTGAGCCAAGTTTCTATGTTCACACTTGTTAGTGGAAACGTTTTAAAATCCTTTTGGAATACCTGAAATTGGTGGTACAAGTACCCCAGACACATCATTAACCTTCGTGTTGGTACAAACTCCATTAAACAGGTGATTGGTGAGGATCTTCACACGTCTGTAGAACTGATACTCAACAGCCATCGGCCCATCGGACCCTGAGCGGGATCTTACTGATAAGTAAAATCCTCTCTTGTATAAGGAGGTGCGCCTCACTCCGCACTAGTGTATGAGACAGACTCGCCTTTGGGGACCCTGGTGGTCATTACAGGAACTGCATACATGAACTCTTCTTTGCATAAAAACCCTCGTACAGATCCTTTAAAAAAAAAATCTCACATGATGTCTAAGGTAAGAATTAATAGTTGGAAACACAGAAAAGCTGCCTCTGCGCTCTTTAAAGACTCCCTAAGAGCTTCAGCCGTCTCCACGAGTTACTGTGTGGTCGGCTTGATTGACGCGTGAGGCCTCGGCGGCAGCCGCCCGAGCCTCGTTCCTGCCCGGATCTCATTTCGCCGGGGCGGTCGGCCCGAGCGCCGCCGCTTACCTTCCAAGGAAAATAAGCAGCGTGACATCAGGGCTTTGTTTCAGCACGGGGCCTCTTCTGTTTGTGTTTAATATCGCTGAGAGAAGTGGAAAGAGCCGCTTTCCCCGACCGCCGAGGCCCGCGCTGTCTTCACTGTCGGGTCCCGGGCCTCGGGAGGCCGCGCAGCTTTGACCACGGGGAAATCAGATCTCACAAAGGGTTAACGGGGGGCAGACAGTGAAAACAGAGAGCGATCAAGACGGGCCTGAAGAGTCACTTCGAGACAAGTGGAGGAGAGGGAGATCAAAAGAGGGACGTGGAGAGGGAGGGGGAGGATAGATGAGGTGAGAGGGACGAAAAAATGAGAGGAAAGCAGAAAAGAAGGAAGGAGAGGATGGAATCTGCTGAAGAAGCCAGCCACGTCTGGGTGGTTTTCCTGAGGACAGGCTCTTTGATTCAGCAGCGATGCGTTCAGACAGCAGCTGACGGCGGTTTCTGGCCGGAGAGCTCCGACGTGACGAGCCTGGACTCCGGATCCAGCGCTCCAGTCTTTGATTTCTCTTAAGTACTTGGATGGAAAGTCAGTAACCATATTTTTTCTGTTGGAGGGGACGAGGTTCGGCTCTGTGTTTTCATCCAAGCCAAATGTTTATACTTCTCAAGTATTTTATTTGACTTATCAGATATTTATATGCTGTTGTCAAGTTTTCTTAGCTGAATCACATCCCTGAGATGGGATTACAGTGTGAAAACACCGACTTAATCACTCCGTCTTCTGAATGAGTGTTAACATATGTGACCAGAAGAGAAACAAAACGAACGTCAAGTGAAAAACGCAGCACTTTTTACCTTTTCTATGTGTAAAAATGTAATAAACCTCATCGTTTATTCGTTGTACCAAGGCAACGTTTGACCTAACACGCCCTCAGAGGAGCAGCAACGTTGACACATTTCCACTGAGTCCTGATTTACTTAACAAACAATAAGAGAAAAGGAAATAACTATGTGGGCAAACCTGCGTACGAACAGCTTGTAGATCCTCCTTCAGCACCAACAAGGACGTTTCCAGAGGGCTTCATCAGTGTCTCACATGGTTGTGGAGGAATTTTGCTTCAGTTCAGCTTTTTGACGTTCACTTCTGCACAGCTGTCCCAAGGTCCACCACATCATCTCTATCGGGTACAGGTCTGGACCCTGACCACATCATTCCAAAACATTGTTCAAGACATTTGCTGGTCTGTTCAGATGCAGGAGGCTGAGCCTCAGTTGTTCTTCCATGTCCTTTTTAGACAAACTCTGGCAGACTCTGCTTCTCTAAGACCATTGCTGACATTTTTCCCTTTTGGCATTGTGTTTTTACATATTTGAATGATGCAGACCAGAGCTCCAGAGGTCTTCACACCTCCTGATGACCAGTTCTTAAAGGGCTGATGATTACAAGCACCTGGCTGCTTCTCCTAAATCCTATGAAAGCATTAAGAGGGTACTTGGGATTTTGTTCTTCTTTCAGGTTCATATTTGTGAAATAAATATTGCCAAAAAACAAAACAGGATTAAAAATGAGGTCTAACTTTTCACATGACGGCAGGAGTGTATGTGCACACATCTGTTTCCATGTCAGTTGTGTGTGTGTGTGTGTGTGTGTGTGTGTGTGTGTGTGTGTGTGTGTGTGTGTGTGTGTGTGTGTGTGTGTGTGTGTGTGTGGCTCAGACACACACCCATGAAACCTCAACAGATGACTAGGAACCAGGGAGAGGATACAAAAGGAAAGAAAGAAAAGGAGAGAGGATGAAAGCAGAAAGCCACTGACTAGCTGCTGGCGAGTGATGTTAATAGCCTGTCGGTTTCTTGGTTTCTTGGCCTTTTTTCCGCAGCAGCTGTACGCCGCACAGCTGGCAGGCATGCAGATCTCCCCAGGAGCCAAGATGGCGCCCCTCCCACAGGCTCCCAACCCCACAGCTCCTCTGTCGCCTTCAACCCTGAAGAGCGAGAAACAAGCTTCCAGTCCTGTTCAGATCAAGGTGAGTGTTCCTCTGAATGTTCTCCAGTGGTTTCTGTTGAAGCAGGATGAGATGACTCATCGGGAGACACCAGAAGTGAGGGGACAGGAAATGATTAACCCTAACGTGCAGTCAGGTGGTGAAGTTGTGCAACAAACAATTACAGCAGCAAGAAAAGCGTCCGAAGCTGCTGGAACTGACTGGTTTTCTGCATTCATTTGCTCTAAAATGTGATCAGATCTTTCTTTGAAGTCCCACCTGAGTCTGGTTGATGAAATGGTTTGGAACTGGAGAAACATCTCTGGTCAGGAGTCTACCATGAGCAGGCGCTCGGTGTTCTTCGAGGTCCAGTCCTCTACTGATATTCATCGCCACCATCTCTGGAATACTGCAAACGGAAACGCAGCAGCTTTCACAGCTCCTTGTGTAGTCAGAAATCTCGTTGGGTGACCGAGTGAACGAGCCACATTGGTGACCCGTTTCCCGTCAGCACACATGGTGGAGGGGTCCTGAACTGGTCTGAGGTGAAGGTCGTTCCACAGGAAGCCCCAACTGCTCCAGCAGCCGGCGAGCTCGAGGACGCTTCCTGCTGTTCGGCTTAGCTTCGCCCCAGACCAAAGGCTGCGAGCCATTCGGCGGTCTGCGCCCCAGGACCCCGCCACACCACCCCTGGACCGGTCGCAGTGACCGCTTACTGCAGTTAACAAACGAGATATATATTTGAAGTAGGCGTGATTATCTCTCGCAGCTCTTTATTCAAGTCTGACGTGATTTTTCTGCTGTGGTTTAACAGTGTAACATGGAGGTGAGTGGAGACGGACTCATTTCGTGGCCTCTAGTGGCCAACCAAGGAACTGCCGGACGTAGCTCCTTGGTGTGGCGCTGAAAACGTCACAAAAGACCATTTGAGATCCAGATTTCAGACTGAGACGCGTCTTTGTGAACCAGACTGGAAACGGACCTGAAACCACCTCCAAATGTGGTTCGAATCCAGTCGGAAAAGTCCGATTTCAAGTGTTTTTTGGCCGGAGACGATCTGGAAACCAAAAGTTCAGAGAAAGTTTGGATTTTTCTTTGCTTTAGCCGAACGTTGCGCTGGCTAGCGAAGTTCCTGAAGTTAAAGAGTTTTTTCTTTCGATCTTCGGTCTGGTCCTCGCCCCCCCCGTCCAGCTGAGGTTTTTCTCCTCACACGACATCTGGCTAACTCAGCTAGCCTCAGTTGTACGTATGCTAGGCTACATGGAGCTAGTTTTTTAGTTTAAATTTAACTTCTGATTCACAAAATCTACTGTTTTCTCTTTAAAGTGCAAGATTTTTGTGTTTTATTCATTTATGAAGTCGGAGATTCTCGGGAAGTTTAAAGTCGTATTTGCGCTGGAAGTGTGAACGAAGACGAGCTGACGACGTTTGAGGGAACGTTAGCGGCAGGTCATTCCCGCCGCTTTCAGCACGTTTTTCTCACTGCGCTGTGTTGAAGGAGTAATAAGCACTTGTGGATGGTTGTGATGGGGCAACGTTCAAGAACGAAGATCTGCAAAGTGAATATGTGGAAACAGTTGAAGCAACAATCGCGCGCGAGCCGTCGCTCTCCAGCGCCAATTAGCAGCAGCCTGTGACGCTGCTGCGGCCCACGTGCCCCGCCGCGCCCAGCGCGCCTCATCCACACCGGGTGGGGGAGGGGCGTGAGCGCCGCCGTGCCCTCTGGAACCCCGCCCCCATTAACCTCTGCGTGCTGCCGCAGCCGGAACCACGGAGCCCGTCTAGATCTCCCTCTGGACGCGTCACCCCCGAGACCCAGATCCAGGTTCGCAGAGCCGCAGTCAGACGGCGTTGACGTGCAGGCGTTTTCCTGCCGTGTTTGTGGCTCTGCAGGATGATTTACTGAAGCGTCGCTCAGAAAAACGTCCCGCTGTTCCGTCTCTGAGTTTCCCGATCAGGCCCAGGTTGGGATTCCAGCGGAGGCGCTCAGCTCCGACCCGGACTGTAGTCTCCCGCAGCCCCGCGGGAGACTACAGTCTCTCTACTGCGTTTTGTTTAAAAACCTAATAAGAATAATCTGATGATTGTGGCTTTTGGTATTAGAAAAACCCTCAGATAAACACAAACATGGAACTTCTTCCACGGGTTTTGCTTAACATTCATGAAACCAAAACGAAAGAGAATGACGTGGGTAATACCAAGTACCCCGCGATCAAGAACTTCTCACAATCATTTTCGTACAGATTCATCAAGTAAGAAGTGTACACATTTGTGAGTTTATAAACTGAGGAAAACGAGTCATCCCATGCTGCATTGGTTGTTTTTGCACTCGTGCTATCTTGGTTTATTCTTCTCGCTCATCTGGGATTTAAACTTCAGATCAAAACTTCAGCCTGTTTCTTCTCAAAGTGAGACCTTTCTAGAAACTCATTTCACTGATATTCTCGGGGGTGTTTTTGGCAGGATGCTGTGATTGTTAACGTTTCCCTGAAAACTGGCTGCAGTGGTTTCAGCAGCTGCACGTGTTTTTGTTACAGGAAGAAGGATCCACGCAGCCTCTGAACCTGTCAGCCAGGCCGAAGACGGCCGAGCCGCTTCGCTCGCCGACGTCCCCGACGCAGATGCTGTTCTCTGGAACCAAGACGAGCCCGACCGGCGTGGGCAAAGTGCGCATCCCGAGCCCCGTCCCCGGCATGGGCAGGAGCGCCTCGCTGGGTAGGTGCCGCGCACCAACCAGAGCGCCGATTACCGCTGCCTCGGCGATCAGCAGCTTCACCGACGTAAATAAAAAAGTCTGAGGTGCAAAAGTTTCATCCAAACGGAAAAACAAAAACAAGAACCACCCAAACGCCTCCCCCTCCTCCTCCACGCCACCCACAGACAAGCTGAGCAGCGTTGTTTGTGTGAGCGACTGCAGACGCCTCAACGCCACCAGACCTGAGTTTGTGAGTGTTTGTGTTTTACAGGAGTCCAAAGCCCTGTATTTAGCCCCAATGAAAACCCCGGCAGCGGAAGCAGTGAAACCCAGCTCACGTTATTTGGTTTTTAAGAGCTTCCTCACATTATTGTCTGCCCGCTGCAGACCTTTCATGCCCCTACCTCTGCTATCTGTCATTAAGACCAATCTGCAGCCTCTCATTACGTCCCCCAGAAAACAATTTCAGCAGCTCCTCTGGAGTTGCTTTGAGGACTTTTGCTGCCTGCAAAGTTATTTTTTACCCCCTTTTTATCGGCCACCCAGGCGTACAACTCTTCCTACTTGTCTGCTAATTAAACAAGGAGGTCCTCGGAAACTTTGCATCCTTTTATTTCACTTGTTTTTCTCAAAAATGTGTGAAGTATGGCACACAAACGAGAGGGGTGGCGTCATGTTTAGACGCTAGAGGCCTGAAAAGCACGCAGATCTAATATGAGCCTGGAAGTGTCATTTTTATAAAGTTGGTGAAGCTGTGTTGATGGATCGCTCGTGTGCTCTGAAGCCAGAGGTCCGAACTCTCCGAACTCGGCTTCCAGCTCTTCGTTGCTGAAGCTCCGTGGCGTTCACGGAGTCACATTCACTCAAGCCCAGAGTTTCCACAAATGAACTGTTGAGAATTCATTCGGCCAAATCCTTGTTCTTGCTTGTGATCTGAAAGGTTTGTGTTAAGTGGCAAGAAAAAGTATGTGAACCCTTTTAAAATGAGCTAGTTTTTTGAATTTTCACCATAAAATCTGGTCTCATCTTCATCTAAGTTACAATAACAGACAAACACAATGTTTTTATTGATCAAACTCACAAACTCTTCACAGTTCTGGAAGAAAAAGCGAGTAATGCCAAAGTTTGATTGCTTGAACCTGAGCTAAGTGACCCATCGGTAACACCAGAGCACCAGACACAAATATATAACTTTAAATCTAAAGTTAATAGTAGATCTGATGTTATGTACTTCCAAATTAAACAAGTTAAAAGTCATTTAATGTAATCTTAGCCAGCGGTGCATGAACAGTGTTGATTCTGGATGTTGTCATGGCGACAGACGGAGGAAGCTTCTGGAAACGCTCACCTCCAGTTTAACCTCGTTACCAACCAGATCTATTTTGAGACTTTCTGCATGTCCCTCTAAGTCCATTTGAATGGTTCTCCATGAAAGTCATTGTTATAAACCAAGTTAAATTGGCGAGTGGGGAGGGGAGTCACTGATAGGTCAGTGGGAGTCCAGGTAGTGAAATATGTTTGGAGAGGTGGTTTAGGCAGTGTTTCCCTACCCGGGTCCTCGAGGGCCGGCGTCCTGCAGGTTTTAGATGTTTCCCTGCTTCCACACACCCTGATACAAATGACTGTCACCAACAGACTTGTGCAGACCTGGATGACAAGCTGATGACAACCATGAATCGGGTGTGTTGATGCAAGAAAACATCTAAAACGTGCAGGACTGTGGGCTGAGGACCAGCGTTGAGAAATACTGGTTTAGAGCTTCCTTCATTCCTTGATTGATAAAAATCACTCAAACATTTGAGTAGTTGGTGTGCGTAAGGCCACAGAGGGACACAAAGTCCCCAGTGTTCAGACATCCATCAGTCCACATAAGACAAGCTGTCTAGAAATGGAGACAGTTTAGTTCTGTAGCTTAGTGGACCTCCAGTCAAGATGACCCAAAGACACAACACAGAGTCCTCAAATGTCCTGGAGGAGATGATAATCATTGGTCCAGGCGCTAAGGCAGTGAAGCGAGTCCGATCATGATGCTCCCTCCACCGTGCTTCAGTATTGGGATGATGTTTTGATGCAGATTGCCAAACTTTAGGGATTAAGAACCGGAGGATTTAAGCGGCTGAGATGAGGTTCCTCTGCAGGCGGGATGGACTCTTCCTTAGGGATAGGAGGAGAAGATCAGTCATCCAGGAGAAGCTCAGAGTAGAGTCACTGCTACTACACATCCAGAGGAGACTGTGGAGATGGTTCATCTGGTTAGGATGTCTCCTGGATGCTTTTCTGGGGAGGTGCTTCAGGCATGTCCAACCAGGAGAGGATGAGCTCTAGAATTGGGAGTGTTCATCAAGATTACATGGTGTCAGTTGCATGTAATTAACTTACTGCTATCGGAATCTGAACAACCCTTCAGCATGGTGGCAGGAGCATCATGATTTGGGTGTGGCACACTAACGTCATCTTAGAGGTGAAAATGAATTCCAGAGTTTAACAAAACCTCCTCCAGGATCATGTCAGGGTTTCTGTCCACCAGCTGAAGCACAGAAGGAACTGGGTTATGCAACAGGACAATGATCCTAAACTTGGAAGTAAGTCCACCTTGGAATGAGTTCAGATAAAGAAAATTCACTTTCTGCAGTGGTCCAGTCAGATTCTAGACCCGAACCTCGTAGAGATGCCGTGGAACAATCTCAAGAGAGACGTTCACACCAGAGATTCTGCAGATGTATCTGAACTGAAGCGGTTCTGGAGAGAGGATTGATCCAGATTTGTCCTGAACATTGACTTGTTCTGATCCGGACATACTGGAAGATCTCGTTGAAGTCACTGCTGCTGATGGAGCTTCAACCAGCTGTTAACTCCAAGTGTTCACGTACTGTTCTGCCACTGTAGGTCCTCAGAATCTGCTTGGTTTCAAAATGTCATTCAAAATTACAGTACCCAACATGCTCTTCCCTCTGCAGACATCCTGTCCAGCCTGAACTCCACAGCTCTGTTCGGGGACCAGGATGCGGTGATAAAGGCCATTCAGGAGGCCAGGAGCATGAGGGAGCAGATGCAGAGGGAGCAGCTCCAACATTCAGCCCACCAGCAGCAGTCAGGACACCAGAGTTTGGAGGCCAAACTGTCGGCCCTCAGCAGCATGAGCCTCAACAACGGCAACAAGGTCAGACGGATGTGGAGACGCTCTGGTTTACTGCTGAAATTGTTCTTTTCTTGCCTCCATGTATAGCAGTAACGTTCAGATTTGTTTTTTGTTGCTGTTTGTAAAATGTCAGAATAATGAGGCACACATATTTTTTAGAGCAAGACAAAACCACTGCTCCAGAACCTCCAGAGAAAAAGCCAGATTACAGTTTATAGCTGTACGAGGAGACAGAAGTTTTGTGATTTGTCAAGACTAAAATTGAACTTTCTGGTCATGATGATCATTGTTGTGTTAGGAGGAAAAAAGAGGAAGCTTACAGGCCTCAGAACACCATCCTAACTGTGAAGCATGGAGGTGGCAGCATCGTGATGAGGGCTGCTGATGTACTCCAAATAGATGACATGATAAAGGAAGGTTATGTGGTTTTGTGGAAGAAAGATTGGAAGATATGAGCCAAAACGTTAAATGAGCCGAACAATCTAGAACACGCCCACATTACCTCAGTTACCACTGGCTAGCTATTTTCCGTCCGTCCATCCGCTCGTCCTCAGCATAGATGGAGCTGCAGAAATCCAAAACGAGAAGTGGTGGCGTTTGGTCGCCTAGCGGTTTGGTCGCTACTGCAGCAGCCCGGTTGGTCAACCCTAAACGGCCGCGCTCCGCGCCCACAGCGCCGTTACACACCAGCTGCTCGCCTCAGGGACCCAGGCCTCAGAGGTCAGCAGAGGAACCGCGGGTGTGGACCCGGACCTCAGAGGTCAGCAGAGGAACCGCGGGTGTGGACCCGGACCTCAGAGGTCAGCAGAGGAACCGCGGGTCTGGACACGGGCCTCAGAGGTCAGCAGAGGAACCGCGGGTGTTGCCTCTTGTGTGACGGTGACAGTTTAGGAAGACGGATGTCGCCCGCATGGTGGGACAAACATCTACAGATGATGTTTGATGATACACGACGGTGTCCGGTGAATTGTGTTTCTTCCTATCATCTCCTCGGCCACCCAGAAGGGAGCCAACAGCTTTGAAGAGGGAGCAGCTGGGCCAACAGCAGCGCTGCTTTTGGAGTCTTTTTGGAGAGAAATAATGTTAACATTAACACGTGTTCTTTGGTGTATAATCGAGCCCAGCCTGTCCTGGAGGAGGAGCAGGGGGTCCCGCCCCAGTTAGAGGGTCTTTTTCTGAAGAAGCGTGCTTCCTTCTCATTTTTACCTCCTTTCCTGGTGATCTTCTCACTGTGAGCTGTAGGAGATGGGGTGTTCATGCAGAGATCTTCCGTCCACAGGGAAATTCATATTCCAAAACATCTTCAATCAGTCTGATCCGCCAGTCACAGGCCTTGGAATTCAGTTAAAAACAGGGAACGTGATCTGACAGGCTCTTCTGCCCGTTCCTTGTCGAGGATGAGGAGAACGGGGATGAGAGGAGCTCATGAATATTTTAGGGGTGGAGACTTTGAACCCAGCAAACACCAACTAGGTCATGATTGGTGCGTTCCAAGGATAAACTTGTTTGCTTTGCATCTTTAGGAAGAAAATGTTCAAAATCTGGCCAAATATCTTGCCGCTGTACGTCTTCTTAGTCCCAGGTTGATTTTTTAAATATATATATAAGTCATTAATACCAGTAAATACATAAAACCTCATAAATATAAATTATGTAACAGTTTATGCTGCGTTAATGTTTATAAAGATTTAATGTGAAGTCGTCTGCTACAGGTCCAGCAAAAGTTTGTGCTTAAAGAAGGTTTATTATCATTATTTTTTTATTTAAAGTTGAAATAGTTTATATATAAACAAAATTGAAAATAAATCATCTGATGGCAGTGGGTCTAGGCAAATACAACCTCAGATAAACAACAACGTGAACATGTTTTCACTTAGTTGTTTATTTAGTATAAATGAAGCCAAAAAGGAGAGAAAAATCATGTGGGCAATCCTAAGTACCCCTTAACTGCTGGCACAGGATTTTAGAGGGTAAGTTAGAAGTTAGCCGGGTGCTGCAAATCATCATCATTGATGAACTGATCATCAGTAAATGAGCAGACCTCCATAAAAGCAGATGTTTTGGCAGTTTGCTGTGCTAACACAGTGCTAAGTGGGAAAGATATCAGCAGTAGTCTTTGAGAAGCAACTGTTGCTGCACATCAATCTGGAAAAGGTTTTAAAACAACTTAAAATGTTTGGTGACTGCCATGACTGGTTTCAAATTGGTCTCATTTTTCACAAGTGGAAAACCTTCAAGACAGTTTTCAGTCTTCCGTGCAGTTAATCTACCCCCCCCAAAAACTGAAACCTGAAGTTCATTAAACTGTATCTTAACAAACCGGCAGACTTGTGGAGCAACGTCCTCTGGACAGATGAGACCAAAGTGGAGATGTTTGATCTTCATGTCCAGAACCATGTTTGGAGAGAACCAGCAGAAACACCTCAGACACACTGTCAAGCACGGTGGTGGAGGGACGATGGTCCAGAGTTGAGTCTGGACTACCTCTCTAACAGCTACAGATTGGCTGAAACTGTGTCATGTGACAGGAAATGTTACATGACCAAACACAGTGGCGAATCTGCCTCAGAATGAGGAAAAATAATCGAATCAAGGACTTTCAGAGAACTGTGTAGATGACGCACAGGGTCCAGAAACTTTAATGACCTGAGGTAAAGTTGGAAAGAAGAATGGACCAGAATTCCTCCACAACCACGATACACTGATGAAGACAGACAGGAGACATCTACTAAGGGTTCCTGCCGCTGAAGGAAACTTCTACCGAGGGTTCCTGCCGCTGAAGGAAACTTCTACCGAGGGTTCCCGGTGCTGGAAGTGGATCTACATACTGAGGGGCACTCAGTATTGCCCATGTTATTTTATTTATTTATTGGTTTTATTTTTGTTAAATGATGATTAATAAACTCGTACTTATATTGTAGTTTAGGTTGAATTTGTCTACTAAGATCCACTAAGGTGGAAAACTGACAGAAGAAAGGAGCTAACTGTGGTCTGTGACGATGTCGAGGTGTTTTCAGGAAGACCCCTCTGTCATTTTCAAGCTCAATATTTTCCATTTAATGAAAACAAAACCAAAACAGTGCATTCATTCGTTTTACAGCTGCATGCCCAGTTGTAAAAACCTAATTTGGAAAATCTCGGACTAATTGTTTCCGGTTGGGAGATGACAGCGAGGCCTCGGTGGCTGCCGTCCGTTTGTTGTTTGTTACCTAACAACCGGCGCTCAGAGACTCCTTCTCTTTAGTCGTGAACGCTTCACTTCTTCATCTTGACAGAGGTTTGTATGTGTGTGTGTTTTGTTTTGTTTTTAAAGTCTTCGCTCTGCCTCGAATAACTCGTGGATGGAAGCTGCAGCAGAGCGGCGGAGTGACTCAGCTCCTCCACCTCCGGAGGCGCTTTTTCTTTACCTTGGATTTGTGTGTTGTTTTCTGTCCGTCGACGGTTTCTCGCCTGTGAAACCTCGAGGGTGCGCTCAAGTTTTTTTGTTTTATGACACAAGTTTCTTTGGAGGGATTCATGCTGCAGCTGTAAATAATATCTCAGTGTAAAGTCTGATGCTGAGCTATTTATTGCTGGTGCTGATTTGAGTCATGAGAGTTGCTGTGACGACTGTGATGCCTTCATTTCACTGTCTGGCTGTGCATTTGTGGCCCGCTGTGCTCATTTGACGACATGAGAGCTGAACACGACCACCCTCCTCTTCACCCGTGTGCTGAGTGCGTGTCCCGGCTCTACATGGGCCTCGGCCGCGTTTACGTCGTTGGAGCCGCTGCACGACCAGCTAGTGGCATTGTTGAGTATCACCTTACGCTTACGTTGCTTCCAGCTGGTCTGCAGCTGCCGACGCTCACCGAAATAGCAGCCGTGCACGACCGCGTGGGTGTGGACATGTAAGCAACATTTTCTTCTCTGAACACTCGGTGAGGCCACAGCAGGCCTTTTGACAGACGTGATGACAAACTTATCAGAGCCCGTCTGAACGTCTGCTGCTGCAGAAGTCCTGCAGATGAAGTTCAGCAGCTTCCACGAGGAGTGAACGGGTGATGACAGACTGACTCCAGATGAAGATGCTGGCCAGTTAAGAAGGAGCGCATACGTGGTTTTTGTTGGTCCAGAGTCTGTTCTCTGTCTTCGGATGATCCTGGTTCTCTCACAGTCCGCTGAGTGATGGAGACAAAGTGGTCTTTACATTTCTGCTAAACTTCCACAAGACTTCCAGGAAGTTTCCTGGAGAAATTATTCAGGTTGATTATGCAGGCTGATTAGTGACAATTTTTCTTGAAGCCACGTCTGACCACATGGGGGCGTAAACATCTGCTCTGTTGACTGAAGATCCACCGACAATTGTGCAAATGAGTGGAGACGGTCTGGTACTCTTGTGATGCCACTTTGTCCCAGTAAAGGTGCTCTTTCACGTGTCTCATCAACTGGACACACCCCCTGTGACGTCATCTGTATGTTTCTAGAGAATGCTTCCGAAGCCTGGATTTCATCTCACTTGATGGAATCTCACCACACCCTGGTTAACCCAAAAACGGTTAAATGGACTGAACGACCAAACCTGGAAGCTGAAATGCGCTGCTTTACTGAACAAAACTGAACTTATGACGCCCATGGTACCTCACATTCATTCTGATGAGATGTGGCTGCTGGAGCAACATCTGAAGCGAGGAGTAGGAGCAACCTGGGGTTGCACTTACGATCTGCAGGACGACTGAACCTGGCGGCCTCGGAACCATCCACCCGTCCGTCCATCCGTCCCTCCGTCCATCCGTCCGTCCATCACTACTTGTCCTAGTCATGGTTCACAGTTCTAGTCATGAAGTCAGCAGTCTCAGCAGAGACCTCCAGACCTCCTTTTCTTCAGCCACCTCCTTCAGTTTTTCTGGGGAATACCGAGCTGTTCACAAGCCAGATGAAAATTATTTCTCCATTGTGATCTGGACAGCTCCTGGGCTTTCGCCTGGTTGGACATGCCGGAAACACCTCCCCAGGGAAGAGACCAGGAGGCATCCTAACCAGATGAACCACTGCCACTGGCTCCTGTCAGTGTGGAGGAGCAGCAGCTCTACTCTGTGGGAGAGTCCAGCTACCTGCAGAGGAAACTCATTTCAGATCTTATTCTTGTGGTCACTACGACAGCCGGGGACCGTAGCTGAGGATAGGAGTGCAGATGGACCGGTAAACGGAGGGTCTCGTCTCGTCTCGTCTCGTCTCGTCTCGTCTCGTCTCGTCTCGTCTCGTCTCGTCGTCAGTTCAAGGAGTTGAGACTGCAGTTTTTTTGTTGTGGTCTGTGTTGGGCTAGAGAGGCAGACGTACCCCCGCTGGTCGTAAGGCTGACACATGAACGTTCTTGTGATCTGCTGCCCCGTGTGGTCAGTGGTGGTGTTGCTTCACACAGCAGCTCCTCCTCTGTCTGCGCACACATTCCAGTCCCACATAGCTGTGGATGTTTTTACGTTGCATTTATGCAGTTTTGAAATTTACCAGATCTCCATTTGTAAAACCCAAAAGTCCTGGTTGGCAAACTTTCTGTTAGCGAAGCAGAACGAGTCTGGTTGAAGGTGAGCAGAGAAGAATCCGTCGGGCTGAAGTTGATTCAGGCTCCGCTGGCGAGACTGGTTTCAGGAAACAAGCTTGTGAAGCTCAGATGCTTCCAAGTCATCATTAAAGGTTGCTGTAACGTGTCTGCATTTGAAGGCTGGACGATGTCGGCCCACGGTTTAATAAAGCGTCCACAAAGCTGGGCCTGGCACCTGCAAGTGGACTGTTGAACGTCTGCTTGTTCAGGAAGGGAGCCTCCAGCAGTGAAGAGCTGATGAAAAAGGAAGACTGGTAAAAAGAGAGAGCAGAAACAGCCGGCGCAGGGATGAGTGACAGCTATATGAGCACAGACAGGAGGTTGTCAGACCTGATTGGTCGGGGAGGAGACGGTGAACGGTTGTAGATCAGCTGGAGGCAGGAGGCGAGTGGTCGCTGCGGTAATGAGCTCGAAACACTACCAAAGTTTGGGGCGTTACTCTAGCAACGGTGGAAAGACATCAACGCCAAGAAAAGGAGAGACCAAGCAGAACAAAAAGAGTTGGGTGACTCGTAAATTCAGAAATATATATCCACTCGGAGACCAGTGAAACAGTGAAGTATTCAGACTACCGCAGCAGCACTCATCTGATCTGTTTCTTGGGTACTTGTTGGCCCAGATTTCACCAGTTCCCTCTTTTTTTAATAAAAGATACAAGCTGAGAGAGAAAAAAAGTGTCCAATGGCAGCGGTCCAGTCCGAGACCAGCCAACGGCGAAGGCCAAAACCTATTTCAATCTTGACTAAACAAAGGAGCGACAGCTCCTTATTGCATTTGCCACAATAACTTTTAAGAAGCCCAAATGTGGACCAACCGCAGGGAATATTTGCAGATTCTGATCCAGGTCTGCTGTTAATCTGCAGCTTGGATCATTCTGCCTCTATTGATGCTGTCTTTGTCGTTTTCCAGAACTTAGATCCTCCTCTGCATTGGGTTTCCTTTGGGAACGTTCACACACCTCAAACTGCCCATCTGACATCAGATCCCAAACGTCAGCTCCAGAAGATGTCGTTTGGCACCACATGAGCCCAAAAAGAGCTTGTGATGGACCTGAGGACTGAATCCTCTGTGGATAGATTTTCCATTCCTCCACCTCTGCTTCGCCTCTTTTGTTCCCTCCATCTTTCTGCCGTTCCCTCCCTCCCTGCTTCCCTCTCTTCTTCAGTGCTTTGTTAGACGGTTGCTTCCTGTGGTGAGCGTGGCACTGCCCAGGCACATGTTCTGTGGTGGGCCTGATTACAGCCCTGCCATAGTGCTGACATTGGCCCGCACCAACTCCTCATCTATAAACACACACACACGGTTCCACCGACTCTGCCAGCGGCTACCGCGGCATGACTTCACCCGGCAACCATTCCTTGCGTCAAACAAAATGCCTCCAGAAAAAGGAGTAGAGCTGAGAGGGAGGAGGGGGAGAAGAACCAGAAGAAGAGGAAGGAGAGACATAAAATAAGGAAGATGTGAAACTTCAGTGGTTTTTATTAATAATTGAACCGATACAATAAAGCAGGCTACTTGGCGTCTTTAGGGACGTGACTTCTGAGCTGTAAATAAAGACGTGTTGGAGCCGAATCATCTTCACCGTCTCGTTGTGCTGTTGGCTGTGCCAAGAGACCGCTGAGACCGGTTCTGGAAGGGTTCGGATGAGAAGCTGACGGCTGCTAACCAGGACTAACCAGAGGACGCCCGCCGGACTGCCTCTGGCTTATGGGCTTCTACCTCCGGCAGCAGCTCGGTCTTCTGGTTGAGCAACCATCAGCTGGGACCATCTCCACTCCCTTCCAAGTTGACAAGCTGGACCACTACCACGCAGTTGTTCAGTTGTCTAGGCTGCTAGACTTAGTCCTCCAGTAGTCATCTGTGACTGGCCCACCTAGCGACCGCAGATCCTAGTGGAGCTCCACCTGTCCCAGTTTCAGCGGCTGCAGCACTCCTTTCAGATGTCATTTCAGTAACGACATCTGAAATGAGGATGGATGGGAAGATTCCAAACAGTCTGGAGTTCATGCTGTAGGATTCCATTTAAAGTCCATGATGGGACAACCAGAAGAAGACTGAACCAGGACGGTTTGTTTGGACAAGTTTCCAAGAGAAAACCTCTTTTGTATAAAAGGAACATGGAAGCACGACTGAGGTTCACAAACCTTCATCTAAACAAACCTGCAGACTTCTGGACCAACGTCCTCTGGACAGATGAGGAGATGTGGAGATGTTTGGTCTTCATGTCTGGAAGCATGTTTGGAGGAAACCAGCAGAAACACCTCAGATCCACTGTGAAGCACGGTGGTGGAGGGATGATGATCTGGACCTGGACACCTGTCAGTCTTTGACTGGACCATGAACTCCTCTGTAGACCAGAGTCTTCTGGAGACAGATGTGAGGACATCTGACTGATGGCTGAGGATTGGCTAAAACTGGGTCATGTGACAGGAAATGCTCGAGGTTTTTGAATGACGTTGCTGCACACTTTTCTGAGTTTCTTTGCCTCTGTCACAGATTTGATGTGTTTCTGGCATTAAATTATAGATTATTTTTTGTAGATAAAAGGAAGCTGATCAGAGGAAACACTGAGAATAATTTGCACTTAAATTTGTATTTTCAGCCAGCATCAAGTAACTGTGAACATTTTTCTGACGTTTCAGGAGCGTTTGCACTACGAGACTCTGAGTCAGCACTTGGGGAAGCTCGGGGAGGACGCCGGGAAGATGGTCCATCGAGTCATCGACCTGACCAGACCGGAGGATCTGGATGGTGAGCACCTACTTCCGCTTCTTCTCCTAATCTTCTCTTGGTTTGTTTCTGGTCTTTCCATATTTGGTCATTTATAGACTTTGCCAATAAGAAAATGTATACAGATCAACAAAAGGCAAGAAGCATAAAGAAAAGAACAAGTTATGTCCTGACAAACTGGGAAAACAGACGCTGACGAATAAACGCTCGCACATGCAGGTATTCACCTTGTATACAGGAAAGACAAATATTTATTGTGCTCCTCAGTGAAGGACGCCCCAACAGCTAAACAGTGTCTTCACCAGTAACATGCTGCATCCTTGAAACTTTTAAAGGACATTATTCCTGGAAGTGCATGTTAGGAGGCTGAATTCTCCTCCGTTCAGTGTTTGTGACACGAAGTCCCGCCTAGTTCAAGAATGCACACCAACATGTGCTCACTTTCACGGGATTCTGACCAAAGGAAGACATACCATGCCTTCTTTTGGTCAAAATCCTTTCTTGGCAGGAGCTGACTCTTGATGGGATTAATCTAAAAAAAAACAAAAAGGGGCAACAAAAAAAACAAGCCTGGCAGTGAGTTGGGACACGCCCACCTGAATCCTGGACCTGGAAGGTCCTTGAGTGATCTGATGTGAAGGTCACTGGATTGTAGGATCCAGCTGCCAGAGGCAGTCCAGCCGGTGTCCTCTGGTTAGCAGCCTTCAACCGAAGATGGCTGCTTCACACCGCTTTGCTAAGCCCCGCCCCCATCCCCTTACTTTAAGTACAGTTAACAGCATAAGAAGCTATATTCTCTTTAAAATATAGATATTACCCTCTGTCAGGTCTTAATTTAAAGCACATAAGACAGAACATCTGACAGTCTGTCAATCAGAAGACCACGCCCACAAATCTATGTATATTTTTTTGCTTTATATAATTCTGCCTGACGTGGTACAAAACCTCCCCCAGCCAGTTGTTATGGGTGTGAAATGTAACTATGGAGATCAAAACTGTTTTTAGTACCAGACAAAGTTGGACATTTTAACATGGAGGTGAGTGGAGATGAACTCGCTTCAGGAGCCTCCAGTCGTCATAGCAACTGGTTTTAAGGGGTGGAGTCAGACAATTGACTGCGTCACTCCAGACTCCCAAATCTATGATCTCAAGCACAGGAGAAGTCATTTTTTCGTAAGATGTCCTCTTTAGAGACCATGGCTGATGTTTAGGAGCTGCTTTAGGTCCTGTAGGATAAAGCGCCGTCACCGTCTGTGGTCCAGCGAGTCTGCAGCCACCTGCTTCTCATAAAACACAGTGTTTACAGGCGATGAGGAGCTGAGGAGAGCTCGTTGAGCTTTAGTTTAGAGTCGGAGGAGTAAACACAGGAGCCGAGGTCGTTTCAGGCAGAAGCAAACTATGGTGCGCATATTTCATGTTTGTTTATGACACAATGTGAAGACCATCGCAGAAAGGTCCCACTGGACTTGGGTTGAACCTCTGGTTTACGTCCATTTTACCATGCGGGTGAAAACGGGGCCTGAACAATGACTTTGATAGTAGTAGACTCCTAGAAATGTCATTGTTTCTTGTTTCGTAGGGAACAACATCACGGAGGCGCGAGTGTTCAGGGAGTCGCGGAGCAGGAACAGCAACGAGCCCCACATCAAGAGGCCCATGAACGCCTTCATGGTCTGGGCCAAAGACGAGAGGAGGAAGATCCTGCAGACCTTCCCTGACATGCACAACTCCAACATCAGCAAGATCCTGGGTGAGATGTCATACACTCGTGTCTCAGAGCGTTTCTCTCAGGAGGAACCACGGCCACGTTCCTGCGTCCAGCCACGTTGTCCAGCTCAGATGCAGTTCTGATCTGGTAAAGATCTGACTCCACAGTCCACATTCAAAATGTGCACCAGACACCTTCCCGCACGAGATGTTTGTGTCATGGTTAACAAAAGAACTGTTTGTGAGCCCACACTGAAGCGGGAGGTGTGTTTGAGGCGGGATTAAGGCGACCGGCGCTGTTTTTGGTGAATTTTAGCTCCACGGGACTGAAGAGACGCCCCCCCGCTGTGCGGCTTGTAAAAAAGTTAGTACCAACTTTTTTAACCTCTTTGGGGTTGTTTGCGTCTAAAGCATAATAAACCTCCTCTGATGGCAGTGGGCAAATACAACCTCAGACGAACAACATGTTCTATTTACCATCTGTTTATTTAACAAAAATGAAGCCAATAAAGAAAAGCATGTGGGTGAAACAACGTACAGCCGTGGTTAAACCGCTGGTTGATGCATGTCCCCATCATCACCGTTGGTTCACTTCCAGATGAGCGGGGTTCTGTCTCGCCCAGCCGGCGTTGCTTCCTTCAAACGTTCCTCCGGTCAATCAAATCTTTGCGATACATGTCGAGCTACAATGAAATCAGACCTGGGTGTAGGTCACCAGTCGTCTCGAATGAGGCCCTCTCCAGTCCCGGCGGCTGGGTGGGACTAAAGCTGAGGTCCCATTGGACACGGAACCGCGAAGAAACGCCAGCGCCGATCCGCCGCTGTGAATGGCGGCCTTTCCATTCAACGATGGTGGTGTCAGATGGTACAGTTACCCTGCAGAGGCTGTGGGTAAGCAGGTTTAGATGTTCAGAAGCTCATTGTATTTGACCCCACCCATCCTTTTTACATGGAAGATTCAAGAAAGAAGAGGACGACGAGGTGAGACATGTCCTTAAACAGGCAGACTACCGCACGATTCCACATGGTCTGGACGTCTTCGGGTAAACTCGCACTTGGAAGGTCTCTGCTTTCGAATGCTCCTGGTGAGACCTGAGGACGGAGCAGAAACCTTCAAACCCAGACCACAGCAGTTCTGCAACCTCTGGGACCCAACTGCAGACCTGTTCATGAACGTTATAGGCAGAATCGGTGACGAGTTTAACTCCACCCGGAGCAGATCTGGTTTATCAACGACAGCGTCCATGAAACTCCCGCTGCGTTGGACAGGATAGCCCCCAGCAAAGGACCCAGGACTCCCTGCAGGAGGACTCATCACAGGATACCCAAGGTTCCCTCAAGGATCCCAGCGTGGATAAATAGGTGGTCCAGTTTTCCAGGACCGGGACCTGCGTTCCTTCTGATTCTGAGCTCCAACTTTCAACCAGACTCTTCTCCAGCATCCCTGCTGAAGGCCGTTTGACTAACCTTTAAACTGAAGACAAGAACACTGACGAGCCTCAAAAGTATCCAGTGTTACGTTCATCAGTTTAGCACAATTTCGATCGTAAGGAATGCTCAGCTTTTATGTCGACTTTGGTTCCGTGGTCTTGTCACGCCGCTGTTTTTGATTTGTCCGACTCAGATTAAAACAGTCTCTTCCACAGTCACCATGTGATGACATCAGTAGATGACTCATCACTGTTTCCTGGTGGACGTGTTGCTTAGCAACCATACAGACATTAATGCCACACGGTGGACATGTGGAGTAAAATGGATCATAGATTAGGTTTTATACGTGATGAGGGAGGCTGAGCACCATGAATACCCTGTTAGGAGCCTCTGGTTCCCTTCTTCAAAGCGAGAACCATCGAGAACCTGCCGGCCTCGGTGACCACGCCTATCGAAGCTGCTTCGCTATGAGGAGCTAAATCAGAGCAGTGGATGGCGCATCTCTAGTTAAAGCCATTTACACAATATAATTATTGAAAAAAATCCAGTTTTGAATGCTGCATCAACACCTGTGGACACAGTTGCGCAACCCAACAGCACCATGACCCGGTCTGTGTCCTCGCGCCAAAAATAGACTTCACATGACTGTTTGAGCTGAGCTTCTGTTCTCACAATATTCCACAGTTCACAGGGTTTCCTTCCAACAAGCTGCAGTTTCTGCAAAGGACTCATTTGTTTTTCATCCAGGAACGCTCCCCACACAGAGCTCCACTGTGTGACCGGCGTGATGATGGATGCATTCACTTAAAACCCGTGTGGATTCCGACCTCCGGCACACAGATGTCCATTCAGGCGGCGCTGAGCGTAGCCGTTGTTCACTAAACCTTCCTCAGGTGTCCAACACAGCGGGTTTGAGCATTTCTGAATGTAAATGCTGGGTCATTTAGTGGCCGTCCTACAAAGGAGCATTTACTGTCCTGTGAAAAAACTCTGCCTGAATTTACACAGGCAAGAAAAGTATGTGAACCCTTGAAATGAACTGTTTTTCTGTGTTCATTTGTCTTCAAATGTGGTCTGATCTTCATCTAAGTCACAATATCATCGCGGATTTAAGCTGATAACGTAAACTGTTACTAGATGTTAGTTGTGTCTTTATCGAACTATGAAACATTCACAGTGCTGAAGGGAAAGTAAGTGAACCCTTGGAGTTCATCTGTTGTGGAAGCTTTACAACATATGATCAACCAGAAATGAGCGCTGCACTCGTACCAGGCGGTAACACGGAGGTCGCTGCACGTTGTTGGGATGATGTCGTGGTGTTGGTAAATGGTTCTTTCGCTTCATAAATAACACTGAGGATTCTTCCTGAAGCAGCAGGAAGCATGGAGGAAGTGGGAAGGAACAGTGGAGATAAAGATCTGGCAGGGAGACCTCCAGGCGATCCACGATGTTCAAGACCGACTCCCCAGCTTGTCTGTTGTGCCCAGGGAGAAGTTCCTCAGAGCTGCCCGCCTGCCCCGGGGGAAGGCTGCTACCGCCGGCGGCGTGGCCGGTGCAGAAACCATTGCTTTGGTTAGCAACAAGCACGTCTGCCATCAGACGACTCAGGTCTGCCAGGATGGGGAAGCAACTCCACTTCCAGGTCAGAGTGGGAGCTTCGTGTGAACAACCTCCTCGAGGCCAGACGTGGAGCTGACATCAGTCATCTGCTTCTGTGGAGCTCACCGTTCCCGGGGAGGACCACATCGAAGAGTGAACAGTCAGAAGTGGACCAAGTACCAGGAGCTGGTGGAGCAGTGCTGGAGGGCAGGCTGGAGGACACGCTGGAAGTCTGTGGAACTGGAGGCTTCACCAGCAGCTCCTTCTGCAGGGATCTCTGGAGCATCCAAGTGGAGACCCTGGGGGCGGTGGGACCTCCAGAAGGCTGTGTTCCATAAAGCATAGGAAATGATGATTATTGGTCTTAAGTGTTCATGAAGCCCTTAAGGGGCTTTTATGTTACACAGCACAGTTTGATGTTGAACAGGTTCCCTCTCTGGGTCTTTTTCCTCTTCTTTTTCAAGCCTGAGCACGAAGACCAGAACAAAACCTGGGATTGTGTACATGTATGTGACTGTCTGTATACAACGCATGTTCCTCCAACATAATAACACAGCTGGACTGGGGGGACTGGGAGTGGGCTTAAAAAACCTCCTGTGTGTTTCCTGTGTCACAAAATAAAGAGAAGAGTTTGTGATAAACCGTGATAAACAGAGGAGTGAGGCCGAGTGTGTTTAATCAGGTCCTTTCACTGAGGGAACATTAAACGGACGTCTTCATCGTTCCTCCTCAGCGACACTCATCCACTCATGAACTAAACACAAACATAATAAATCACCATAATGAGGACTTATGAGCCTTAAAACCTGCTAGAGCCGAACGTATCATACGTGAAACATGGACGTCTAATATTCCTGAACAGTTACAGAAAAGTAGTGAAAAGTAAAAATAAACATGATTGTGGTCACTAGACATCTATAAATGCCCTATGTGTCAAATATAAAACCTAAAAAAAATGATTAGAGATTTTGTTTAAAGGTCCACTTTAGTTTAAGAATGAAAAACAACCCAAGAATGTTCTGTATTTCACACGGCCGCTTCACAGCTTACGTCTAAAAACTATACTAACTAAACCTTCGTTAACGTTCGTTAACGTTAAATCAACAGGAAATAAATCCAGGACTCATCAGGACTGATACCCAGCGATGTGCGCGCCGCGGGCAGCGCCGCGGGCAGCGCCGCGCCTCAGAACGTCCACGCCCTCATTTAGGGACCGTCCTGCCCTAAAACTAACTCCATTGTGGTTCTAGTGACCAGAGAAAAAAGGTTTTACCGCCTCCTGAGGGTTCTGATGTTTAAAGGAGGATTCTGGAGTTGAATCAAGCTTCCGTCTCATACTGGAGGTAAACCTTTAAAAAAAGGGACCAAAACAACATAAGTGATAAGGTTTTGAGTGAGAACCAAATAAATGTTTGTTAGTCCAGTAGACAACCAGCCAAAGTCGGAATAAACTTCCGTTTTAAACTAACAAGACTCAAACTCGTCGTTGAGCTTGAGTGACGGGGTAGGCCGTCTCTGCAGACAAGCCGAGGTCCAGAGAACGTCAGGTAACAGCTGTTAACAGACACCAGGAGGAAACTCCGTCATTCAAATCAAAGTATTGATCCAGTTCTGCAGCACTGATTCTGATGCATCTTTGTTTCTTTTTCTCCAGCGGCAGACTGGAAACTTCTAAAACAAACAAAGGGCAGATTGTGTTTCCTTGAAGATAAACGTTTAACGATCCGTCTTGTAACTCTCAAACATCTCCATCGTCCACACTAGGCTCTCGCTGGAAGGCCATGACCAATCAGGAGAAGCAGCCGTACTACGAGGAGCAGGCTCGCTTAAGCAAGATCCACCTGGAGAAATACCCCAACTACAAGTACAAGCCCCGACCCAAGAGGACCTGCATCATCGACGGCAAGAAGCTGCGAATCGGAGAGTACAAGCAGATGATGCGGTCGCGACGTCAGGAGATGAGGCAGTTTTTCGTGGGGTGAGCGGAGATGCATGCACAGTGGAGCTGAACATCGCTGCTGCAGATGTAGACGTTAATGTAGTTTGATGGAAAACTGGGGAATCTTGAACGTAATACCAGAAAGTGTTCAACAGGAAGTCAGAAGTCCAAACACTTTTGTTCATAGTTCATAGTGATTGATCTGGGGTTGGATGATTGACAGGCGACATCAGTGATCCAGCTTCAACTCAGGAGTGGTGAAGAAGAAGTGCAGCCACGTTCAGGAAGTTTCAGCAGGAAGTGCAGTGTTTGAAGAAAGGTCGTTACTGATGTATGTAAACAGATCAGTGAAGCTCATACACTATAATAAACTAAAATAACCGCCCCCCAACCCACAAGCTTGATTGTCGCGTAATTTTGAAATTGATTGTCAAATAAAACGTCTCGTCAGCTTGGTCGTCGAAGTGCCACAACGTTTGTGAGGGTTCGTCCGTTGGTCTTGATCTAGTTGTTCTACTTTCCTCTTCAGTTTTTTGTTTTTCTAATCAGCTGGGATTGTCGTGAATGGCTGTGTTGAATCATCATGGGACTCCTTGAGACCTGACGGGTAGAGACTTCTAGGTCTGTGTGACGTTCAGAAACAAAACCATCAATTCTTACAAAACCAACAGTTTCAGCAGCTTGTTAGGCGGCTAAATATGTAGTCGCTACAGGGATTATTCCGTCACGTCTTGGAGGAGTTTTAGAGACATTTTAATCAAATATTGCAACGGCAGTTTTGTGCTTTATGTGAGGTCTTTTTCCTTTATGCACGTCTGGGTTTGTGGAGTGACCATCAGGGTTTATGGATCCGTCATGAAAGGTTTGGAGCCTCCGGAGGTTCCTTCTGAAAATCCTTTAAACATTTGCTGAAGAACATTATCGTTTTTGGAGCGTAGCTGGGGCAGCATGAGGAAAACAGTGGCATTGTCCTAATAGGAACCAGCCGTGGATGCGTTTAAAGTCATCACAGCAGCTTGAGCTGGAGATGGATTTACCAGAGCCGCAGCTTGAAGGGGAGCCGCTTTTAATAGCTTGTCATTTATTAAATTAGGACAATGCCGGGCGCTTGCGGGCGGTCGAATTGAACACAGACGGACAGAGTGGAATATGAAATGTAAGCAGATGTTGGAGAACGAGGCAGACGTCACGGGCTGGATGCCACATATGCTGTGTGTGGTCAAGTGAACGCAGAAAAGTGCCGGTTCCCCGGGTCTGGACTTCCAGTTAAGACTCTGCAACCGGTCTCTGGCACGTCCCATTAAACTAGACCGGCACTGCTTGAGAGCGTTTAATGTGAAAATGAGTCTGTCAGAGAAGAAGTGGTGTCGGGAGACAGAGAGAGAAGCTGTTCGGTGAGGAAGGTGACAGCAGTTTTCCAGAACGATGAGTTTTTACGCTGATTCCATCTGCATCTGAACAGGTTTAATAGTAATCAGAGCCGCTGGAAGGCAGGGCCGCTGGAAGGCAGGGCCGCTGGAAGGCAGGGCCGCTGGAAGGCAGGGCCGCTGGAAGGCAGAGCCGCTGGAAGGCATGGCCGCTGGAAGGCAGAGCCGCTGGAAGGCAGAGCCGCTGGAAGGCATGGCCGCTGGAAGGTAGAGCCGCTGGAAGGCAGGGCCGCTGGAAGGCAGAGCCGCTGGAAGGCAGGGCCGCTGGAAGGCAGGGCCGCTGGAAGGCAGAGCCGCTGGAAGGCAGGGCCGGTGGAAGGCATGGCCGCTGGAAGGCAGAGCCGCTGGAAGGCATGGCCGCTGGAAGGCAGAGCCGCTGGAAGGCATGGCCGCTGGAAGGCAGGGCCGCTGGAAGGCAGAGCCGCTGGAAGGCAGAGCCGCTGGAAGGCAGAGCCGCTGGAAGGCAGAGCCGCGTGTCAGCACATGCTCTGATGAAAACATTCCCTTTAACTTAAAGGTGCAGTAAGTGATGTCTGGAGCATCAAGAACCTCTGAAAGTATTCCATCAGAATCCGGGGATTACGCAGTGACCGTGAGCCTCCGAGGTCATGCCGGCAAACATTCAGCTTTTTTCTGCTTTTTCTTATTTACACATTAAGTTTTTACATGTCTTTTAATGTAATTGAGCTGAATTGAATTTGGCAGCTGTGATGTCATCAAGTACACTGACGTTCCAGCTGCAGAAAGACCGACCGAGTCCTCTACCAAGTACACGAGACCCAACTTCATTTACTTGGAATTGAGCAGCTAAAGTGTGTTCGGATATAAATTCGTCGTTAGTGTCATTAGGCCGTTTGATTGATGGCTCACTATAGTTGACGTTTAGCTGTCATCACCTTTGTTATTTATCAGTGTCTTGACTTGATCATAATTAGTCTTATATTTTTAACGATACTATAGCTGACTGCTGCGACCAGTTCTGGTTGTCAGAAAGGGTTCAGGGCCAAACTTTACCTGAGCAGTCCAGGGCAGCCGCGTTCACCAGCGGTTAAGGGTCCTGGTTTCAGCTCCGCTGGTCCTGGTTTCAGCTCCGTTAGACCTGGTTTCAGCTCTGCTGGTCCTGGTTTCAGCTCCGTTAGACCTGGTTTCAGCTCTGCTGGTCCTGGTTTCAGCTCTGTAGACCTGGTTTCAGCTCCGCTGGTCCTGGTTTCAGCTTCGTTAGACCTGGTTTCAGCTCCGCTGGTCCTGGTTTCAGCTCCGCTGGTCCTAGTTTCAGCTCTGTTAGTCCTGGTTTCAGCTCCGTTAGACCTGGTTTCAGCTCCGTTAGACCTGGTTTCAGCTCCGCTGGTCCTGGTTTCAGCTCCGTTAGTCCTGGTTTCAGCTCTGCTAGTCCTGGTTTCAGCTCCGTTAGACCTGGTTTCAGCTCTGCTGGTCCTGGTTTCAGCTCCGCTAGACCTGGTTTCAGCTCCGGTGTTCCTGGTTTCAGCTCCGTTAGTCCTGGTTTCAGCTCTGCTGGTCCTGGTTTCAGCTCCGCTGGTCCTGGTTTCAGCTCCGTTAGACCTGGTTTCAGCTCCTCTGGTCCTGGTTTCAGCTCCGCTGGTCCTGGTTTCAGCTCCGTTAGACCTGGTTTCAGCTCTGCTGGTCCTGGTTTCAGCTCTGCTGGACCTGGTTTCAGCTCTTCTGGTCCTGGTTTCAGCTCTGCTGGTCCTGGTTTCAGCTCTGCTGGACCTGGTTTCAGCTCTGTTAGACCTGGTTTCAGCTCTGCTGGTCCTGGTTTCAGCTCTGCTGGACCTGGTTTCAGCTCTGCTGGTCCTGGTTTCAGCTCTGCTGGTCCTGGTTTCAGCTCCGTTAGACCTGGTTTCAGCTCTGCTGGTCCTGGTTTCAGCTCCGTTAGACCTGGTTTCAGCTCCGCTGGTCCTGGTTTCAGCTCCGCTAGACCTGGTTTCAGCTCCGGTGTTCCTGGTTTCAGCTCCGTTAGACCTGGTTTCAGCTCCGTTAGACCTGGTTTCAGCTCCGCTGGTCCTGGCTTCAGCTCGGTTAGACCTGGTTTCAGCTCTGCTGGACCTGGTTTCAGCTCCGTTAGACCTGGTTTCAGCTCCGTTAGACCTGGTTTCAGATCTGCTGGTCCTGGTTTCAGCTCTTCTGGTCCTGGTTTCAGCTCTGCTGGTCCTGGTTTCAGCTCTGCTGGACCTGGTTTCAGCTCTGCTGGTCCTGGCTTCAGCTCCGTTAGACCTGGTTTCAGCTCTGCTGGACCTGGTTTCAGCTCCGTTAGACCTGGTTTCAGCTCCGTTAGACCTGGTTTCAGCTCTGCTGGTCCTGGTTTCAGCTCTGCTGGTCCTGGTTTCAGCTCTGTAGACCTGGTTTCAGCTCCGCTGGTCCTGGTTTCAGCTCCGTTAGACCTGGTTTCAGCTCTGCTGGTCCTGGTTTCAGCTCCGCTGGTCCTGGTTTCAGCTCCGCTGGTCCTGGTTTCAGCTCCGTTAGACCTGGTTTCAGCTCTGCTGGTCCTGGTTTCAGCTCTGCTGGTCCTGGTTTCAGCTCCGCTGGTCCTAGTTTCAGCTCCGTTAGTCCTGGTTTCAGCTCCGTTAGACCTGGTTTCAGCTCCGTTAGACCTGGTTTCAGCTCCGCTGGTCCTGGTTTCAGCTCCGCTGGTCCTGGTTTCAGCTCCGCTGGTCCTGGTTTCAGCTCCGTTAGTCCTGGTTTCAGCTCCGTTAGTCCTGGTTTCATCTCTGCTAGTCCTGGTTTCAGCTCCGTTAGACCTGGTTTCAGCTCTGCTGGACCTGGTTTCAGCTCCGTTAGACCTGGTTTCAGCTCCGTTAGACCTGGTTTCAGCTCCGCTAGACCTGGTTTCAGCTCCGGTGTTCCTGGTTTCAGCTCTGTAGACCTGGTTTCAGCTCTGCTGGTCCTGGTTTCAGCTCCGTTAGACCTGGTTTCAGCTCCGCTGGTCCTGGTTTCAGCTCCTCTGGTCCTGGTTTCAGCTCCGGTGTTCCTGGTTTCAGCTCCGTTAGACCTGGTTTCAGCTCCGTTAGACCTGGTTTCAGCTCCGCTGGTCCTGGCTTCAGCTCCGTTAGACCTGGTTTCAGCTCTGCTGGACCTGGTTTCAGCTCCGTTAGACCTGGTTTCAGCTCCGTTAGACCTGGTTTCAGATCTGCTGGTCCTGGTTTCAGCTCTTCTGGTCCTGGTTTCAGCTCTGCTAGTCCTGGTTTCAGCTCTGCTGGACCTGGTTTCAGCTCTTCTGGTCCTGGTTTCAGCTCTTCTGGTCCTGGTTTCAGCTCTGCTGGTCCTGGTTTCAGCTCTGCTGGACCTGGTTTCAGCTCCGTTAGACCTGGTTTCAGCTCTGCTGGTCCTGGTTTCAGCTCTGCTGGACCTGGTTTCAGCTCTGCTGGTCCTGGTTTCAGCTCTGCTGGTCCTGGTTTCAGCTCCGTTAGACCTGGTTTCAGCTCTGCTGGTCCTGGTTTCAGCTCCGTTAGACCTGGTTTCAGCTCCGCTGGTCCTGGTTTCAGCTCCGCTAGACCTGGTTTCAGCTCCGGTGTTCCTGGTTTCAGCTCCGTTAGACCTGGTTTCAGCTCCGTTAGACCTGGTTTCAGCTCCGCTGGTCCTGGCTTCAGCTCGGTTAGACCTGGTTTCAGCTCTGCTGGACCTGGTTTCAGCTCCGTTAGACCTGGTTTCAGCTCCGTTAGACCTGGTTTCAGATCTGCTGGTCCTGGTTTCAGCTCTTCTGGTTCTGGTTTCAGCTCTGCTGGTCCTGGTTTCAGCTCTGCTGGACCTGGTTTCAGCTCTGCTGGTCCTGGCTTCAGCTCCGTTAGACCTGGTTTCAGCTCTGCTGGACCTGGTTTCAGCTCCGTTAGACCTGGTTTCAGCTCCGTTAGACCTGGTTTCAGCTCTGCTGGTCCTGGTTTCAGCTCTGCTGGTCCTGGTTTCAGCTCTGTAGACCTGGTTTCAGCTCCGCTGGTCCTGGTTTCAGCTCCGTTAGACCTGGTTTCAGCTCTGCTGGTCCTGGTTTCAGCTCCGCTGGTCCTGGTTTCAGCTCCGCTGGTCCTGGTTTCAGCTCCGTTAGACCTGGTTTCAGCTCTGCTGGTCCTGGTTTCAGCTCTGCTGGTCCTGGTTTCAGCTCCGCTGGTCCTAGTTTCAGCTCCGTTAGTCCTGGTTTCAGCTCCGTTAGACCTGGTTTCAGCTCCGTTAGACCTGGTTTCAGCTCCGCTGGTCCTGGTTTCAGCTCCGCTGGTCCTGGTTTCAGCTCTGCTGGTCCTGGTTTCAGCTCTGCTAGACCTGATTTCAGCTCCGTTGGTCCTGGTTTCAGCTCCGCTAGACCTGGTTTCAGCTCCGGTGTTCCTGGTTTGAGCTCCGCTGGTCCTGGTTTCAGCTCTGCTGGTCCTGGTTTCAGCTCCGTTAGACCTGGTTTCAGCTCCAATAGTCCTGGTTTCAGCTCTGCTGGTCCTGGTTTCAGCTCTGCTGGTCCTGGTTTCAGCTCTGCTGGTCCTGGTTTCAGCTCTGCTGGTCCTGGTTTCAGCTCTGCTGGACCTGATTTCAGCTCCGTTGGTCCTGGTTTCAGCTCCGCTGGTCCTGGTTTCAGCTCCGCTGGTCCTGGTTTAAGCTCCTCTGGTCCTGGTTTCAGCTCCGTTGGTCCTGGTTTCAGCTCCGTTAGACCTGGTTTCAGCTCCGTTAGTCCTGGTTTCAGCTCTGCTGGTCCTGGTTTCAGCTCCGCTGGTCCTGGTTTCAGCTCCTCTGGTCCTGGTTTCAGCTCTGCTGGTCCTGGTTTCAGCTCCGGTGGTCCTGGTTTCAGCTCTGCTGGTCCTGGTTTCAGCTCGGTTAGACCTGGTTTCAGCTCCATTAGTCCTGGTTTCAGCTCCGCTGGTCCTGGTTTCAGCTCCGTTAGACCTGGTTTCAGCTCCGTTAGTCCTGGTTTTAGCTTCGCTGGTCCTGGTTTCAGCTCCGTTAGACCTGGTTTCAGCTCCGTTAGTCCTGGTTTCAGCTCCGCTGGTCCTGGTTTCAGCTCTGCTGGTCCTGGTTTCAGCTCCGTTAGACCTGGTTTCAGCTCTGCTGGTCCTGGTTTCAGCTCCGCTAGACCTGGTTTCAGCTCCGTTAGACCTGGTTTCAGCTCCGTTAGACCTGGTTTCAGCTCCGTTAGACCTGGTTTCAGCTCCGCTGGTCCTGGCTTCAGCTCCGGTGTTCCTGGTTTCAGCTCCGTTAGTCCTGGTTTCAGCTCCGTTAGTCCTGGTTTCATCTCTGCTAGTCCTGGTTTCAGCTCCGTTAGACCTGGTTTCAGCTCTGCTGGTCCTGGTTTCAGCTCCGCTAGACCTGGTTTCAGCTCCGGTGTTCCTGGTTTCAGCTCCGTTAGTCCTGGTTTCAGCTCTGCTGGTCCTGGTTTCAGCTCCGCTGGTCCTGGTTTCAGCTCCGTTAGACCTGGTTTCAGCTCCTCTGGTCCTGGTTTCAGCTCCGCTGGTCCTGGTTTCAGCTCCGTTAGACCTGGTTTCAGCTCTGCTGGTCCTGGTTTCAGCTCTGCTGGACCTGGTTTCAGCTCTTCTGGTCCTGGTTTCAGCTCTGCTGGTCCTGGTTTCAGCTCTGCTGGACCTGGTTTCAGCTCCGTTAGACCTGGTTTCAGCTCTGCTGGTCCTGGTTTCAGCTCTGCTGGACCTGGTTTCAGCTCTGCTGGTCCTGGTTTCAGCTCTGCTGGTCCTGGTTTCAGCTCCGTTAGACCTGGTTTCAGCTCTGCTGGTCCTGGTTTCAGCTCCGTTAGACCTTGTTTCAGCTCCGCTGGTCCTGGTTTCAGCTCCGCTAGACCTGGTTTCAGCTCCGGTGTTCCTGGTTTCAGCTCCGTTAGACCTGGTTTCAGCTCCGTTAGACCTGGTTTCAGCTCCGCTGGTCCTGGCTTCAGCTCCGTTAGACCTGGTTTCAGCTCTGCTTGACCTGGTTTTAGCTCCGTTAGACCTGGTTTCAGCTCCGTTAGACCTGGTTTCAGATCTGCTGGTCCTGGTTTCAGCTCTTCTGGTCCTGGTTTCAGCTCTGCTGGTCCTGGTTTTAGCTCTGCTTGACCTGGTTTCAGCTCCGTTAGACCTGGTTTCAGCTCCGTTAGACCTGGTTTCAGCTCCGTTAGACCTGGTTTCAGCTCCGCTGGTCCTGGCTTCAGCTCCGTTAGACCTGGTTTCAGCTCTGCTTGACCTGGTTTTAGCTCCGTTAGACCTGGTTTCAGCTCCGTTAGACCTGGTTTCAGATCTGCTGGTCCTGGTTTCAGCTCTTCTGGTCCTGGTTTCAGCTCTTCTGGTCCTGGTTTCAGCTCTGCTGGTCCTGGTTTTAGCTCTGCTGGACCTGGTTTCAGCTCTGCTGGTCCTGGCTTCAGCTCCGTTAGACCTGGTTTCAGCTCTGCTGGACCTGGTTTCAGCTCCGTTAGACCTGGTTTCAGCTCCGTTAGACCTGGTTTCAGCTCTGCTGGTCCTGGTTTCAGCTCTTCTGGTCCTGGTTTCAGCTCTTCTGGTCCTGGTTTCAGCTCTGCTGGTCCTGGTTTCAGCTCTGCTGGACCTGGTTTTAGCTCCATTAGACCTGGTTTCAGCTCCATTAGACCTGGTTTCAGCTCCGTTAGACCTGGTTTCAGCTCTGCTGGTCCTGGTTTCAGCTCTGCTGGTCCTGGTTTCAGCTCTGCTGGACCTGGTTTCAGCTCTGCTGGTCCTGGTTTCAGCTCCGCTGGTCCTGGTTTCAGCTCCGTTAGACCTGGTTTTAGCTCTGCTGGACCTGGTTTCAGCTCTGCTAGACCTGGTTTCAGCTCTGCTGGTCCTGGTTTCAGCTCCGTTAGACCTGGTTTCAGCTCTGCTGGACCTGGTTTCAGCTCTGCTGGTCCTGGTTTCAGCTCCGTTAGACCTGGTTTCAGCTCCGTTAGACCTGGTTTCAGCTCTGCTGGTCCTGGTTTCAGCTCCGGTGTTCCTGGTTTCAGCTCCGTTAGACCTGGTTTCAGCTCCTCTGGTCCTGGTTTCAGCTCCGTTAGACCTGGTTTCAGCTCCGTTAGTCCTGGTTTCAGCTCCGCTGGTCCTGGTTTCAGCTCTGCTGGTCCTGGTTTCAGCTCCGTTAGACCTGGTTTCAGCTCTGCTGGTCCTGGTTTCAGCTCCGCTAGACCTGGTTTCAGCTCCGTTAGACCTGGTTTCAGCTCCGTTAGACCTGGTTTCAGCTCCGTTAGACCTGGTTTCAGCTCCGCTGGTCCTGGCTTCAGCTCCGGTGTTCCTGGTTTCAGCTCCGTTAGTCCTGGTTTCAGCTCCGTTAGTCCTGGTTTCAGCTCCGCTAGTCCTGGTTTCAGCTCCGTTAGACCTGGTTTCAGCTCTGCTGGTCCTGGTTTCAGCTCCGCTAGACCTGGTTTCAGCTCCGTTAGACCTGGTTTCAGCTCCTTGGTCCTGGTTTCAGCTCCGCTGGTCCTAGGTTTCAGCTCCGCTGGTACCTGGTTTCAGCTCCGTTAGTACCTGGTTTCAGCTCTGCTGGTACCTGGTTTCAGCTCCGCTGGTCCTGGTTTCAGCTCCGTTAGACCTGGTTTCAGCTCTGCTGGTCCTGGTTTCAGCTCTGCTGGACCTGGTTTCAGCTCTTCTGGTCCTGGTTTCAGCTCTGCTGGTCCTGGTTTCAGCTCTGCTGGACCTGGTTTCAGCTCCGTTAGACCTGGTTTCAGCTCTGCTGGTCCTGGTTTCAGCTCTGCTGGACCTGGTTTCAGCTCTGCTGGTCCTGGTTTCAGCTCTGCTGGTCCTGGTTTCAGCTCCGTTAGACCTGGTTTCAGCTCTGCTGGTCCTGGTTTCAGCTCCGTTAGACCTTGTTTCAGCTCCGCTGGTCCTGGTTTCAGCTCCGCTAGACCTGGTTTCAGCTCCGGTGTTCCTGGTTTCAGCTCCGTTAGACCTGGTTTCAGCTCCGTTAGACCTGGTTTCAGCTCCGCTGGTCCTGGCTTCAGCTCCGTTAGACCTGGTTTCAGCTCTGCTTGACCTGGTTTCAGCTCCGTTAGACCTGGTTTCAGCTCCGTTAGACCTGGTTTCAGATCTGCTGGTCCTGGTTTCAGCTCTTCTGGTCCTGGTTTCAGCTCTGCTGGTCCTGGTTTTAGCTCTGCTGGACCTGGTTTCAGCTCTGCTGGTCCTGGCTTCAGCTCCGTTAGACCTGGTTTCAGCTCTGCTGGACCTGGTTTCAGCTCCGTTAGACCTGGTTTCAGCTCCGTTAGACCTGGTTTCAGCTCTGCTGGTCCTGGTTTCAGCTCTTCTGGTCCTGGTTTCAGCTCTTCTGGTCCTGGTTTCAGCTCTGCTGGTCCTGGTTTCAGCTCTGCTGGACCTGGTTTCAGCTCCATTAGACCTGGTTTCAGCTCCATTAGACCTGGTTTCAGCTCCGTTAGACCTGGTTTCAGCTCTGCTGGTCCTGGTTTCAGCTCTGCTGGTCCTGGTTTCAGCTCTGCTGGACCTGGTTTCAGCTCTGCTGGTCCTGGTTTCAGCTCCGCTGGTCCTGGTTTCAGCTCCGTTAGACCTGGTTTTAGCTCCGTTAGACCTGGTTTCAGCTCTGCTAGACCTGGTTTCAGCTCTGCTGGTCCTGGTTTCAGCTCCGTTAGACCTGGTTTCAGCTCTGCTGGACCTGGTTTCAGCTCCGTTAGACCTGGTTTCAGCTCCGTTAGACCTGGTTTCAGCTCTGCTGGTCCTGGTTTCAGCTCCGGTGTTCCTGGTTTCAGCTCCGTTAGACCTGGTTTCAGCTCCTCTGGTCCTGGTTTAAGCTCCGCTGGTCCTGGTTTCAGCTCCGTTAGACCTGGTTTCAGCTCCGCTGGTCCTGGTTTCACCTCTGCTGGTCCTGGTTTCAGCTCCGGTGGTCCTGGTTTCAGCTCCGGTGTTCCTGGTTTCAGCTCCGTTAGACCTGGTTTCAGCTCTGCTGGTCCTGGTTTCAGCTCCGTTAGACCTGGTTTCAGCTCTACTGGTCCTTGTTTCAGCTCCGCTGGTCCTGGTTTCAGCTCCGCTGCTCCTGGTTTCACCTCCGCTGGTCCTGGTTTCAGCTCCGGTGGTCCTGGTTTCAGCTCCGTTAGACCTGGTTTCAGCTCTGTTAGACCTGGTTTCAACTCTGCTGGACCTGGTTTCAGCTCTGCTGGACCTGGTTTCAGCTCCGTTAGACCTGGTTTCAGCTCCGTTAGACCTGGTTTCAGCTCCGTTAGACCTGGTTTCAGCTCTGCTGGACCTGGTTTCAGCTCTGCTGGACCTGGTTTCAGCTCCGCTGGACCTGGTTTCAGCTCTGCTGGTCCTGGTTTCAGCTCTGCTGGACCTGGTTTCAGCTCCGCTGGACCTGGTTTCAGCTCTGCTGGACCTGGTTTCAGCTCTGCTGGACCTGGTTTCAGCTCCGTTAGACCTGGTTTCAGCTCTACTGGTCCTGGTTTCAGCTCCGTTAGTCCTGGTTTCAGCTCTGCTGGACCTGGTTTCAGCTCCGTTAGACCTGGTTTCAGCTCTTCTGGTCCTGGTTTCAGCTCTGCTGGTCCTGGTTTCAGCTCTGCTGGACCTGGTTTCAGCTCTGCTGGTTTTGGTTTCAGCTCCGTTAGACCTGGTTTCAGCTCTGCTGGACCTGGTTTCAGCTCCGTTAGACCTGGTTTTCAGCTCCGTTAGACCTGGTTTCAGCTCTGCTGGTCCTGGTTTCAGCTCTGCTGGACCTGGTTTCAGCTCCGTTAGACCTGGTTTCAGCTCTTCTGGTCCTGGTTTCAGCTCTGCTGGTCCTGGTTTCAGCTCTGCTGGACCTGGTTTCATCTCTGCTGGTCCTGGTTTCAGCTCTGCTGGTCCTGGTTTCAGCTCTGCTGGTCCTGGTTTCAGCTCTGCTGGACCTGGTTTCAGCTCTGCTGGTCCTGGTTTCAGCTCTGCTGGTCCTGGTTTCAGCTCTGCTGGTCCTGGTTTCAGCTCTGCTGGTCCTGGTTTCAGCTCTGTAACATCAACATGAGGATGTTTTGACAGTTTTAATTTAAATAAATAAAAGCTAATATTTGCGTCAGCTGTGTTTAACGCCACGTTTTCCTCCTTCTTTCCCGTCTTTTCAGTCCTCAGCCACCGATTTCTCTCAACCGCAGCCCCGGAGGTGTAGGAGTTTACCCGGGTGCCATAACCATGGCGACAACGGCTACGCCTTCGCCACACCTAACCTCAGACTGCTCCAGCAACTCTGTGAGCCCCGAACCGACCATCCCCGTCATCCAGAGCACGTTCGGCATCAAGACCGAGCCCGGTGGGGGCGGGGCTAGCAATGGAGCTGGTGGAGGAGCCTTGGATCTGCCCAGTGACCCCACCAACGGTGATGACGAGATGGACATGTATGAGGACTTCGAGGACGACCCGAAGTCGGACTATAGCAGCGACCGCGAGACACAGGAGGCCATTAGTGCCAACTGAGTCGCTCAGGGTGACAGGTGTTAAACAAAAGAACAAACGCATGGAGCAATCTTTCACAAACCAGTTGGTTAAAGAGACCCTCAGACAGACTCTCAGGACAAGAGGCTTCATGCACTGAGCATGCCCAGACAGGATCTAGTTACTCTCAGAATGTTCTGGAACAGTATTGTGATGGAAGCCTGGTGGAAAAACAGGGCTGATGGGAAGTTATGACCCGAGAACAAAACCTGAACAATCAAGTGAACATCCAGCTGACAGTGAACATCAGCTTCCTGCTCTCTGACAATCTTTACCGGAGCCAATCAGACAACAGACGAGAGGCAAACGCGCGCCGAGCACTTCGCCGTGTGGTTTGTGAAGAGCGTGCATGAGGTGTGAAGCATCCAGAACTGCTCTTTCACAGCTATTTGGTCTTAAATGTTTAAGGAGTGAATTGGTTTTCTTAATATGTATTGACTTTTTTGTATTTTTTTTCCTGTTTTTGTTTTCCGACCTCTAGACGTCTCTCTGACAGGTCACCATCTGTACAAGTCTGGAATGTTGGAACTTGAAATTTGGAAAGTTTTTAATATAAATCCTAGCTCTTGTAATGTTATAGTCTTACATTTGTTTGAGTTCAGTGCTACATCCTTTTTTCTGACAAACTGCTTACACAAATTACTGTTGGTTTTTACCTTTTTTTTCTTTTAATCCCAGCTCAGGTATGATGTGCCAGCTTGTGAATGTGTTTTGTGTTTTGTTTTGATTTAAATAGAGTTTTGGGACTTTTTAGGCTGTTGATGAACTAAAGGGACTAAAGTCCCTCCAGTTTTTAATCAGTGGTAAGAAAGAGTATGTAAACCCTTGGAATGAACTGGTTTACTGCATTCATTTGCCTAAAAACCTAATTTGATCATCTAATTTACAATAAGACATAAACACATAAGATTCTTATTGAACACTTCAAGCCTTCACAGTTGGAGGCCAGATCATGATGCGTCCTCCACCGTGCTCCACCTCTGGAATCCTTTTTAAATGTTTGTTTTCTGTGACAGTTCAGATTTTGCTCCATCAGTCTAATGAACATTTTCTTTGCAAATTTTTAAAGTTGTAATCATTTTTTTCTGTTTTCTAATTTGAAAGGGCAGAATTCTATAAGGTTTATGCAATTTTGTAAAGCTAAAATATTGGCCTTTTTTTCTCACAAATTTGAACCTTTAGAAAGTCAGAATTTTACATTAACTTTGGTTTTTATTCTTTGCCCCTGAAGTTTTTCAAAGAGCACCCTGACGTTCTGCAATGCTGCTGGACAAATGTTTGGTTACTGATGAAACACAAGTTGAAACGTTGAGGAGGAACGTCAGAACTATGAAACGGGAGGACAGGTTTACCGACATCAAAACAGCAGCCCAGTGGGGGGGCACGGCGGCAGGAGCATCATGATTTGCCTCTTCAGGGCCTTTGACAATCAGGTCACATTTTGTGATAAATTAATGCAGAACATCACTTATTGTCACAGGGTTCACATACTTTTTCTTGCCACCTGATGTTAATTATTTTTATTCAGTAAGGAAGTACTCCGATGTTGTACAGATTTTCTTCAGATGTGCCAAACGTTTTTTACTCAATTACACATTTACTCGGGCTATTTTAGTCTTAAATTCCACTGCTACAAACAAAGTCTTACTCAGCAGCTTTTCTGTCTGATGACTTCCTTCAAAGTATTTGCTCGCTTCCTTTCTCGTCCAATCACAGGCCAGGGGTCGTTGAGGGTCGCTGAGGCCAGTCGAAGGTCATTGAGGGTCGTCGAGGGTCACTAAGGGCCATCGAGGGTCGTCGGGGGTCACTATGGGTCGTCGAGGGTCACTTAGGGCCGTCGAGGGTCACTAAGGGCCGTCGAGGGTCGCTAAGGGCCGTCGAGGGTCGCTAAGGGTCGTCGAGGGTCACTAAGGGCCGTCGAGGGTCACTAAGGGCCATCGAGGGTCGTCGGGGGTCACTATGGGTCGTCGAGGGTCACTTAGGGCCGTCGAGGGTCGCTAAGGGCCGTCGAGGGTCGCTAAGGGCCGTCGAGGGTCGCTAAGGGTCGTCGAGGGTCACTTAGGGCCGTCGAGGGTCACTAAGGGCCGTCGAGGGTCGCTAAGGGCCGTCGAGGGTCGCTAAGGGTCGTCGAGGGTCACTATGGGTCGTCGAGGGTCACTTAGGGCCGTCGAGGGTCACTAAGGGCCGTCGAGGGTCGCTAAGGGCCGTCGAGGGTCGCTAAGGGTCGTCGAGGGTCACTAAGGGTCGTCGAGGGTCACTAAGGGCCGTCGAGGGTCACTAAGGGCCGTCGAGGGTCGCTAAGGGCCGTCGAGGGTCGCTAAGGGTCGTCGAGGGTCACTAAGGGTCGTCGAGGGTCACTTAGGGCCATCGAGGGTCACTAAGGGTCGTCGAGGGTCGTCGAGGGTCACTAAGGGTCGTCGAGGGTCGCTAAGGGCCGTCGAGGGTCGCTAAGGGCCGTCGAGGGTCACCCGTTCAGCAGTGCTTTTATGAACCACATTGACCTTAGTTCCAAGACGCCAAACACTTTGAGCCGGTGCAGAAGCAGCATGAGTCCGTTAATGGGTGTTGAGGCTTTTTACATTAAAATAATTTTAAGAATTAAGAATTCCTGCGGCTGCACGGCAGCTTTAGGCGGTAAGTTAAAAGTCAGAATTTTTGAAGTCTTGCCACTTTAACAGTTTATAGTTAAAATTTCTGAGCATTTTCCGCTGAAATTTTTTAAATTTATAGTCCAAACTTCAAAATATTTATGTTAGCAAGGTTACTTTTTTTTTCTTGCAATTTCGTAAATTTCGATTGAAACCTCTGAAATTTTGGAGATGTTTAGTTATAAATACAAGTTCCTGAAATCAGAATTTTCTTTGTTTTTTTCACTTATGTTCGTTTCTTTAAAATAATGAGTTTTTTGTTGTTTTTTTCTTAAGAGGAATTTATTCTTTTTTTGAAATTTTAGTTCATGAGGTTTTTTTTCCAGCAGATTTGCATATTATTTTTTTCATTGAAACATTGAAATTTATAAAGTGAGAATTTTTTTGTTTTTAATCAAAATGACTATTTCCGCACACTGAGTCATGAATTTTTTTCTGGAAAATCTTTGACTTGAGTTTTTTTCTTTTACCAAGTTTGAAGATTTTCAACTAAAAACTTTAAATTATTTGTGCACATTTTTGTAATATTAAAATTTCCTTCGTTTTTCCCCCCAAAGTTTTTAGGTTTCTAAAGTCAGACGATTTTCTTCAACTCATCCTTTAAATTCCGCTCATCTGGAATCAGTTGGCAGGTTTTTATCCTTGTAAATTTGCAAGTTTGCAACATCAGGATTTCAGTTTTATTCTCATCAATTCATCTTCACCAAGTTACCAAAGCAAAAATGTTTGAATATTTCTCACAAAGCTGCGAGTGCCTGTAGTCAGGATCTTTTCCTCCCAGCCCAGCAACTGTCCGCAGAGGCTGTTGGCTCAACTTGAACTGTAGTTTCCTCTTTAAGTGTATTAGATAAATGCTTTGGCTCCCATCAATTTTACAAAATAGTGACTCCCAAACAGGATTTTGGCCAGGACCCCAAACAGCTGCAAACTGTGGCGGTGACAGAAACCGGCAGGGACGATTCAAGACTCTCGATCCTGAACGCAGTCGTTCGTTTGTGTTTTTCAGTACAAAAAGAAAAAGTATAGTCGTCTTTTGCTTTTAAAACTTTTTCTTTATGTGAGAGAAAAGAGACTTTAAACTTTCAAGAAGTGGATTTAAAAGGTCGGTCGTTACAAAAAGGTACCTTTTCCTACGCCGTCTGTTTTGAAGATGAGCACATGATTAAAGAACGGAGGAGGAAACGGTGCAGAATAGTTAATCCGCCTCAGCGCCAGCGACCGCAGTCGCAGCACTTTTTCCAGTCTGACGCCAGATGTTTGTCTTTCCTCGGCTGCAGCCCGGCCGTCACAACGCATGCTTTTTTCCTCTTTTCTTTTCTACAAATGTCACTTTCTTTTTCTGAAAACAGTATTTTTGCAATGTTTTTTTTACAACTCATTCTCTGCTGTTTTTATGTTTGTGATTTCCAGACCTCTGATCTCTGGTGGCAAATTTCTCTTCATGACCACATCTGACATATTTTTGTTTTTTACCTTTTTTTTACACTCGGGGAAAAAGCGTTGCAAGCTGGGACTGAACTTTTTTGCTCTTGTTACAGGAAAAACACTCATACGTAGTCATTTCATTTAGTGTCCTACACATAAGCACTGGATATTAATTCATTGTTGTTTTTTTTTTTAGTATTGACTAATGTGAAGTTGTTTGATTTGAAACATGATAAGTTAGTCAGTAATAAATCCTATTTTTTGGAGCCTTGTACATGCCAGGCGACATGAAACGCCATTTCATTAGAAGCATTTCATTTATTTAAGCAGGTCTTTTTGTTTCCGCAGCTCTAGTCACACCCGGGGAGGTCGGGCGACCTCTGATGTGTCTGAGGAGGTCGGGCGACCTCTGAAGTGTCTGAGGAGGTCGGGCGACCTCTGACGTGTCTGAGGAGGTCAGGTGACCTCTGACGTGACCTCTGACGTGTCTGAGGAGGTCGGGCGACCTCTGACGTCTCTGAGGAGGTCAGGTGACCTCTGACGTGACCTCTGATGTGTCTGAGGAGGTCGGGCGACCTCTGATGTGTCTGAGGAGGTCGGGTGACCTCTGACGTCTCTGAGGAGGTCGGGCGACCTCTGACGTGTCTGAGGAGGTCGGGTGACCTCTGACGTGACCTCTGATGTGTCTGAGGAGGTCGGGCGACCTCTGATGTCTCTGAGGAGGTCGGGCGACCTCTGATGTGTCTGAGGAGGTCAGGTGACCTCTGATGTCTCTGAGGAGGTCGGGCGACCTCTGACGTCTCTGAGGGGGTCGGGTGATGTGTCTGAACAGACCTCATGCTCTTGTCAGCTGTGGCCAGATGTTTCATGTCACACCTTTTGTGATGAGTATTGTATTTGAAATTTACTTGTGCATCTTAACATTTCCTTGTATTTATTAGCCAGCTTTGGCTCTAAAACGTGTCAGTACAAACTTGGTGAGAGAGACAATCCAAAAAAAATATATAAATACCTAAAAAAATAAAGACTTGAGATTTTCTGTACCAGGCTGTCTTGTCTTTGCTTTTTGAGAGTTTCTTCAAGCTTTTCAGTTCTCTTTTTTTATTATTTTTTAACACTGGATGCAGTCCAGTTGTGTCCTTAAATAAATCCAAAATGTTATATTCCAGTTATAATTAAAACAATAGCCCACTAATGCAGTAATAAAATGTAATAAAAGAAAATAAAAGTATTAAAATGTGCAGTTCCTCCAAACGGATGACTGCAAAAACATCTCCGCTCACAGAGCCGGCGGTCCATCTCTGTAGAGCCTCTTCATGATGTCAACTGTCCGTATGAAAATCTTGTCCTAAGACGCTTTAACAAATTTTGGACACAAAAAAAAAACCCTCTCTATAATAAGTAAAATAATCTCCTCTGTATGTGTTTTACAAGTACCTCTGACACATCATTTTCAAAGTTTTTTGGTATAATCCCCATAAAACAGATGAGGTCCAGGATCTTTCAGTGTTTTCTGTGGAGCTGAACTACAGGTGTCTGAGTTCTGGTCCCTGTGGAACCAGAAAATCGGACCTCCAAGTCCTGAAGCACATTTATCTGCGCAAGTATCCTGGACACAATGAGTTTATTTAGTTAGATCAACTTGAATTTAAACTTTGGCTACAAATGGATCATGGATCATCTGAACTTT